>JAYKAV010000911.1:786282-798773 GCA_035582835.1 Phoebastria nigripes | reverse complement strand
GGGGGGGGAGGGAAGCACACAGTGCATTTGAATTTCATCTGACCACTTGAAATTCTGATTGCATCTGATGAATCTTTCTTAGGACAATATATTCCCAGCCTGTGAATCACATGGTTAATCAGGGCTCTAATCTGCTATCCATCAGCCTATGCCAGCACTGTAACTTCCAATCAAATTTATAGGTTATGTGGGTCACGCATCCCTGAACAACTACATTCACGGATATCCCATTTAAACCGGCACAGATTCTGAAATGCTGTTGTTAGGGTTACTGAGTGTTATAATACTATTCAAAGCTTTATGAAAGCTCCTGATAAACAGCTGCTAAATTATTGCCTGTGGATACAGCGTGATGCTCTGAAATAGCATTAATGGCCCAATAAAAGGGCGATTGTTCATGCCAAAATATAAAAAGGATAGCTTTTGCTGCCAGTTTGTCAAATATGTTAACAAACACCGACACTTCTATTACTCCTTTCCCTAAACACAAAAGATGTTTGGTTTTGCATAAAAACACACCAGCTTGGAACCAGAAAAGATGAGGGAAAGGCAGGCAGGGAAGGCTCGGGCTGGAATCGTCTTTTTACTTAGCTAATGCAAGCTTGTATTGTTTGCATCCTTTGGGAGACACCTACAAAAGACACTATTTTAACAGTTTTGAGCTCTTTTCATTGCCACTTATGTGGCATCTTTTTTAAAAAGAGAGAGAAAGATGAAGTATTTATTAACTACAATGTTAATAACTTTTTCATTTTGTTATGCGTATAAGGAGACGATAACAAAAGCACCAAGTCAGAATCTGATCCAAGTAAAGGAATGAAGACCCATATCAGTTAACAGTCCTTCAGCATTATTGCAGGGATACAACACAAGAGCAACAGCTTCAGCCAAGAAAATCTTTTTGACCAAAGCCAATGGTTAAATCGTACTTCATTGCCTAAATATGCCTAAAAACCTAACCTTGAYGTTCATAAGTGCCTATAAAGCATTCTGAAAAATGTTCAGAAGATAAGCCTGTGGGCAAGGCTACACCTCCAGTCCCGCGAGGTAACCCAGCCCCTGAAGGGGCTCAGCAAAGCTGGTCCTTGGGGTACAACCATGGCCCCGCAGCTACCAGCTGTTCACAGAGGGGAGCATGTGATGGACCATTAGATTCCTAAATCCCTTTGAGGATAGCAACGTAGGGGTTTAATTCAATTTACCCTTGCCACACACAGCTAAAGTAGGACATAAGCACACACTAAAATATGGGAATGTGTTTAAGTGCCTTGATAAGTATTTTAGCTTATGTCCGAATTCTTAGCACAGATGGGGACTAAACCAGAAGCAAGAGTCATATAAACTCCAGGTATTAAAACACTCAGAAATGTTCTAATACATAGGGAGTTCAGAATCAATTTGTTGCTTAAAAATCTCCATTTGCATTCTTTTTTTGGCGGAGGGAAAGAAGAGAATTGGGATTTTATTTATAGTATATAAACTTCAGGAAAATATTTCCACTATATTTCACAAAGTTCCATAGTTATTACAATTATAAAAAATTGCTGGTAAAGAATTACCACTGGAGGCTGTAGGTCTGTAGTGGAATGGAAACAAAACTACTATATATGTATTGTTGAAATAAAACAGAATAATAAAACACTATTGGGAAACCCATTTCAGCAGCCAGTAGGAAAAAGAATATATGCAATTACACTTTCAGAAAAATAATCTGCAACAACTGTTATTTCAGGTTTAATTTGTTCTACACAATGCAGCCTTTGCCAAAAAGATCAATCTAGTTTATTAAGTGCTTACCAAGAACACATGCACACACCCATAATATCTAAACAAGCATTTCACAAATTAGTGAGAACAAAAAACTTTATTACACTGTATGAGACATATCACGATTCTGAATAAAGCAAGCAAAAAAGCTAATCTTAGTATTTCACAGAAAATTAACTCTTCTTTCATAAAGAAGAATGTGTTTTGTTTTAATCACAGACTGTTGTCTGGAAGTGCTTACTCCACTTCTACAGAACTGGAGGAAATACTGCAAGCCCTGAATATAAAATTTCTCTTCAGCCCTAAAGGAATGGTGTTTCGAAACTGAGCCACAAAGAGTCTAGTCTTCTAGTCAAAGAGAGTGGAGGGAAAAGTTCTCTGGTGAGAAGGATACTAAACAGAAAACTTCTTCTTCACTAAGCCAATTTGTCAAGTTTAGGAGATTTAATGTGAGCAATGCATGTATGAGTTGAATGCAAGCGGGACCACCTGCCAAATAATCATGGGTACATTCTCCACCTCACTTTCCTATCAACCTTCTTTACAAACATCCCAGATAAGCTCATGAAGTACTGTAAACTTGATACTTACCCTTTGTAAGTTAATGTAGGTGCTTATTTCACACAAAATACTGCAGACAGCAACATAAGCAATAAATCGGAATGGCAGAATTTTCAAAATCAATTTTCTAATGTACCTCCCGATGCATGGGCTGCTGAAGTGAACTGATAAGACGTGTCTTTTATTTAATGTCTCAAGAACCACGTGGAGCTCAACTGAGCAAGAAAAGATACATATTGCATCATTCATGATTAAGACAATAAAAAGCAAGTCAAGTAAGGTGACATACAAACATGCTTCAAGCCTGTCACATCGAGGAAGTCGATGGTTTTTGTTAATATCGACTTCTACCAGCAAGTAAGGGAATAGAAATGCACAGCCTGGAGATCCCCATAGTCCTTCAGCTGTTCAGCCTGCCACCAGGCAGCAAGCTGCATCCTGCCCTGCCCTGCCACAAGCACCTGCAGAGCATCCAGAAAAAGAGGCTGCAAGTGGAACTTGAAATGGTAGAGACTGGCTTCAATTTCCCTTCCTCGAAAGCAGCAGGAAACACTTGCTGAAAAAGCAGACAGAAACGAGTAAGAAGGGGACACTGCCAGGGGAGGTGCTGTTTCCATCAGCAGAGCTTTGAAGTCCTCTATAAGGTACTATCCCTTCACCTACCAGCAATCCTCARCATTTCAGAGCACTACTTGTTTTGTGAGGTATGGCCTCATAACACAGGGATGAGAAGTTTCCACCACTCTCCACCAACTGAAGGAATCTGACTTCATAGTTTAAAAAAACCAACAAAACTTTTTTTTAAGCTTATAAACCTGTGGCATCACACTAAGGCAGCTTCAGCTCCGAGTTCAGTCTTTTGCATCTGTCTCCTCGCTGCCACTAGGTCAGAATTTCCCATTTTAATCTTTMCCGTAACAGCTGAAACACAGCAGCACATGCACAATCACCACTCCCTTACTACTCGATTCCTCCCCTCACACATCCCTCCAAAGAGTCTGACCACAGTTCTTCTGTGCCTGCTGTAAATGGCACAAGCCGGYCTGAGCCTGTCCTTGCAACTGTATGCACACAGTGGTTCTAGTGCACAGTTTTAATTTAATTGGATGCAGAAAGTCCCCTATTTATTTAATCATCACAAGTTCATACTCTGTTTCTCGGGAGAAGCAGGAAAAGTAGTCAGAAAGAAATACTGCAGATCAGTAGTTTCAATGTGTACATCGTGAAAAACTAAAAAAAAAACAAAAACAAAACCAAAAAAAAACCTGTGAGAGATAAAACCTGTTCTCTGTTCAACTTGAGGTGTCCTTAACTGCCCTGGAAAAATATTAAGGAGGCAGCCTTGCAGGGAACAGCTGAAAAYCTCTAGCAGGTCAATCTAAAAGAAACCATGCTTTTAAAATTCACATATATAGTGCTTAGGAAAGGGGGTTCTGATGCTCTTTTTAGATGTTACCACAAAACAAACACTAAAATCGTTTTCCCTCTACAAAATAGAGCTGCCAGTGTCCACTTCTGATCCCCACCAGCACTTACCTTTCATTTGCAAACACACACAAAGGAAGACTCAGAAGTCGCTACAGGCACCCATTATCCTACATCCACTCTCTGTACTATGGCTACAGCGCTTACTCTGGAGCAGTATGCTCCAAATGTTTATCACCGAGAAGCTGATATGCTATCATGGTTGAGAACTGTGAAGCTTGTGCCAGACTTCCAGTTACATCTACAAGGTTGTACTGTTCAGTCTTGAAGCTTGCAGAAAACACTGCAACCAACGCTAACATGTAATAGTCTGACAAAAAAGAAGGAAGAAAATTTAGTTTCTCCAGCAAGTGTTGTGTTGTTCCAGGTTCTAATGAACTACATAAAGCTGATCAATAAACTTATAAAAGCGGCCGTTAGAAGTCCCCCATAGAAACAGGAAAAGCAACACGACTGCTGAACTCAATTTATTTTCTTCCAGATTCGTCTGGAGGCCAGGAATCAGCCCTTCTGCATCAGGAACAAGGTTACTTCTTCTCTTCCACCTCCGGTTTCCATTGCTTACCCGCCTCAGCCCTGCAGGTCATGAAAGGTGGAGCCCATAGCCTGTCTGATTCATTGATAATCACAGTTGATTATGTTTGCTTGCAGAACAGATACATACTAGGAATCAGCACACTGATCTATTCAGTGGATTTGTTAGGTCTGGTTACAGGAATTCTTACAGTGTTTGAAAACTTTGTCATGTTTCGCCTTCAATCCCTCGTCTCTTCTTCCCACCCAGCAATTTCACACTGCGTGGTGAATAGCTATCAATTAGCTTAAGAAATCCAGCAAAAAAACCTGGTATTTATTTCAAGGAAAAGTAGTCTACACAAAGGAAACAACATTTTAACTCCTTTTCCATTTTGACTTCCTGTTGTACTATGAAAATGAGCAATACTCAGACGCAATTTCCATAGATTAAGTAACAGATTTTTGTATTTGACATAATAGATAAAAATCCTGCCCCATTTAAGCCAGTACACAAAAGCGTAATTTTAACAACACCCCAAAAGAGATGAAAGAACAGTGCAGTGGGTTTTACAGCAATGCTATAATCAAGCTTCAATTTTGGATCCTTGCAATGACACAAATTCAAATAAGGCATGTTATTATCTCAATTTTTAAGCCAAGTGGAAGTATGATACTTGTTAATTCTTTCTGAAGGTAAATAAATGTTTCATACTCAGTGGTGGTATTTTATCAAGTCCCAGTTTCTGGAATAAAGTGATCATCTGAGAATCAGATTACATTTAAGACACCTTTCTCCCTTTCCCACCTAGAGAGCTCTTTTTTTTTTTTTTTTTTCTTTTTAAAATCAACACTCAACAAGTGAAAGTTATCTAAAATACTAAGGGTGTGTAAGTAGGACACACTTTCTTTTACTCTGAATTTAAATGCAAGTTTCAACTTCAGATGCTGACTCATTATTTCCTCATGCTTTGAGATGGCAATGCCACATTTCTACTGACGCACCAGCTGTGAACTTCCATACTGCAGCACCCTGTGGATGGGCAAGCTAGAATGAACCGTCACCAGCCTTGTCACTCAGGGCTTACACCGTACCGCATATGATGACACAGCCAGTCAGCACCCCAGTTCCTTTTCTCTGGAGCAGGTTGCCCTGAGAGTAAAAGGGACAATACCGAGGAGCTGGCAAACTGAGTGCATTCATCCAACAAGGAAAGACTGGAAGATCCAGCATTTCACACATCTCTGCTGCCACTCAGATGACACTGACTCATATTCATATTATTTAAGTAAAACACTTGCCGCGACGACTAGCTCAACGGGAAGGGATTCTTGATGCAGGAGAATGCTGCTTTCCTGAGAGCAACAACAAAACAACAGTCTGTAGCTCCAACTCCTATTGTGGAGAAAATATTGATATGAATTATCATGGCTCATAATTTCAATCATTGTGGAGCATAACTACCTCTGCTGAAAATAACTCTATTTGGATTTCAGCACTTCTGCAACTGGGGTTTCCTGCTATTTCTCCCCTAAGTGAAGGAGGACAACGAAAGAACAGGTAACTTTATCCTTCAACATGTGAACATCTAACAAGTGGTAGTTTCACTAGTGAAGTACATCTAAAATAATCAGGCAGTTTACGATTCTCTTTTTAACCGTCCTAAGAAAACATATTTGCAAAGCAAATGCTAAGACCTTTGTAAGACATGCATGCTTAATATGTTCAGGAAATTCACTTGTCCAATACAGCTGGACACACTAAGTACATCTTGATGTTCAGTTCATTTGAATGGCATTCCCCCAGTAAAAATCCTGCCAGGACAGACTCCGAGTCAAGCAACATTAAATGGCATTTATCTTTACATTACGTCAGCATTATTGAAGTTTTCAAATACTCTTCATCCAAGAGGGATTTCAGCTTGCAATAACTTTTTAAAGAAACACAAAGTTTAAGAAACTGCCATAAAAAGCAGAACAGGAGGCATGGAGCAAAGGAGAACTCTCTGGTTGGGAAATGTAGATTTCATGAACACTTTTCCAGTGCTGTAACTTCCTGTGCGATCACACTTTCTGTGGAAAGCTACTATGAACTGCATTAATTTCAGACAAATGCTCAAGGTGCACCATGTGTTAAGTGCGCTCTTCATCATACTGCACCTACAGACTTTAATAACAAACATCTAGAACATGGAAAGTAGGTCAAATGTAAGCAAATGAAAGGGGTAAATAATCAACTCTATAACCAGATTAACCATGTGATAATAATATCAACGCATTTCCACTTAAACGTGTTATTATCAGAAAAGGCATTCCTTCATAAAGTTGGTCCAATTTCGCACCCATGACCACCCTATAAAGATTTTCTGGGCCAGAAATATGGATTACACACCCATCAACTATGCTGTATCTGCTCTCGAGATAGGGAGAAGGCTTTCGCTGTAGCTTCACATGCACTTTAAATTGGCAAAAAAACAGGCACCTAAGAGGCTCTCCCCTAATCCAGCTACTCCTGCTCACCTCACCCTTGTGCTGCTAGCATTTTTGTGGGTATGTGGTGAACCAAGCAAGGAACTTATCCAAGTTAAAACCCAGTCATCGTCACCAATTTTTTTTTTTTTTTTTAAATACAAGCCCTGTCTCAGACCCAGTTTACCATGGGGTTAACCCAAATGCAGGATGACCCCTTTCATTATCAATGCCACCTTCTGCCCGCTTGACATGCACAGAACACTTCAGTCTCGGACACACAAAACCTCTAAGCTGAGACTTTTTGTGAACACTCTGTTGCATCAGAAAACGGTTAAGAGAGCAAACCACACAGCAGCACTCCTGGCAAGCTGCTCATCTTCTTACAGATACCGATACTTCCCTGGGCATGGGAAGGCACTCCGTTTCACTTCCTCCACTACCCTGCAACCAAGACGTATTGCTATCAACCACATCCTGAACTTTTCACCTCTTGGTTAGCATCACAGCCTGGTTTAGCTGCAAGTTTCGGCTAGTCTTTGCAGCCGCCTGTTAGATCATCCGGTAAGCGAAATCACCAATACCCAATTGCACAGTGAATTCAAAACAACAAATAAATAAAAACTGGTGTACATTAGTGGTGGACATACTAGCTTGGTAGTGGTCAGATGAAGAAATTAAATCCTGTGGTCAAAACTGTGAAAAAAACACACTCATAGAACGATGCATGTTTTTTCGGTTATAGCAGAGAGCATGACAGACAGCAAAACCACATTTCCGTGCCTGTTTKTTTTTTTTTTTTCCAATGGATCTCTGGCTTTTTGCCATGGAGTAATTCTATGGTTTACCAAAATGCAGTCTCTGGGCTTCTTAATTTCATATTTAGTTTGCTAGGTCTGTAATCTTGCCACCCTTTTAATCAAAAAGGTTTCAGGCAAGCATTTATATGAAAAATACTCATTCAAATCCTAACATTTTTACCCACAAAAATGCACAGAGGTTGTATCTATTTTGGTTTATGAGAATCTCTTTTGCACAAACTATTATAATTATTCCTTTTTGTAACAGCAGCTTCCCATGACAATTAGAGACTTAGTTGTGCTATTCTGTTTGCATTAGAAATTTGCCAGAATACAACAAAGGAAACCTTAAAATCATTGAACTACCTACTGACTGTTTGCAAACCTGTTTGTGTATAATCACTATCTGTTTTTCACAAAGACAACGGAACAGGCCGGGGGGGAGGAGGAAGGGAACTAGGTTTGATGACTAGTGGATAGCTCAGACTGTGTTTCCTTTGTGTAAGCTTCAGTGAAAAAGAATAAGTTGGAAAATATTAACCTTTAATATAAAGGGAAGGCAGTTCAAAATGACTGATTTCTTTATTGAAATAAGTCAGTTTTCACTACTGTAACATACCATGTTGCGTAGGTGAAAGCAAAGGAAAGAGAAGTGATAAAAACTTTAACAGTCACCAACAAGGGATACAGTGACTTTACCACCACAAGTAAAGCACCACAACTTCAGCTCATGAACACAAAACTGAAGTTGCCGTAAGCTAGCTGCAGAACTGCCCAAGAAGCTGGAGGAGTACTCAGCACAGTAAAACCTTGCTGACTCCTCAGTTAGCAGGACCTGAGCAAGTCTGTTCAACCGTGGTTAAAGCACACCTGTAAGTACTTCAGTTGTACTCTTGAACACCATCCACATGCACCAAGAAGCACTTTATCTTAACTCTGTACCTGTAAACAAAGTTTTAAAAATAGATGCAATTTTCTGCCAATGCAGCCCAAAGCAATACAAAATTACTCTCAATATCCACCGCAGAACCTGTGTAGAGCTCATTTGATATGGTTGTAAATTAGGCTTTCTCCAGCTCTACGCACTAAGCTAGACTGTACACTGAGAGATATTATAGTCTTTCTAAATTCACAGCTGGTCTGCCTCCAAAATTAGCACCCTTCTGAGGAAGGGTAACCAAGAAAGGTAGCGGCAAAGTGATGCTCAGATAAAGAAAGGACCTACTTCACCATCTAAATCCCACTGCTTCACCGAAGTGGAAAAGCACAGCAATGTTTCAGTGGAGAGCACCAGATATCAAACCTTCCTCCTGCATTATGCTGAACACAGCCCTCAGACTAGTATTTCTTTTCCAAAGTCCAACTTGCATTTATGCTCAAAACTACGTTTACAGCTTCTTACACGTGTGGGGTATTCACATGCTGAGGAGTGAAGACTCAACCAAAGCTGTGATCCTCATTGTTGAATACTAAGCTGGTTTGCCTAATCTTTTGACAACTCACATTGTCATTATCTTTCTTCAACCTCTGCAACAAATAAATCAAGAAATAGCCTTGTACAGATTCATTGTCTAATGGGCAGGTAGAAATTCAAATGAGGTTAAAAAGGGACTGAGAAACTAGCTACTTGAGATCTACACCAAGAGCCTACCTCAGACTAATTCTGCATAAAACCAGGAGGCACAGAAAGGTTTAACAAACCCTGTATTTTCCCTAACTTTACAATATAATTGCTTGCACCAGAGAATCAAGATCCCACTGTGCTGAAACGACTGCACGTATAACAACAAGCCCAACCTCTGGCATTTGGCAAGGTTTGGGCATGCAGGAAGAAGATAGGGACACGCTACCACAACGTCAGAAAGTTTGTTTCGGTTTTCCCCAAAAAATCCCACCCAGGTAAAAAAGTAGTATTATCCCATTTTCCAGATGGAGAACAGAGGCTGAGAAGATAGATTACCTAGGGCAAACTTCCTTAACACAAATCAAAGCGCAGACTGCATTACCACTGAAAGGTACATCACTGGAGCATGCTAATTGCAGCTGGGATGGAAAAGACAGCAGAATTCACATGGGAGGCAAAACGAGGACAAAACTGTCTTGGGAAAGAGCACCCTGCCCCAAGCATCTTATAATCTAGAGAGATAAACAGACACTTCTAAGTGACTCCCATGTAATAATATCTCACCTCCCATTTCTTAACATACTGCTCTCCAAAACCTCCTTTGTGGTAAGAGTTATGCTTCAGGAAATAGTGCTACTTCCACTTCCCAGACAAAGAACTGAAGCAGTGAAAGCCAGAGGTGAAGTCTCCAGAAGGTATGTAATGGGATTTTTAAAAATGCCTAAGCAGACTAGACATGTAATTCAGGCAGAAAGTCAGGAACAGACAGATGCTCAAGAAGATTTTCAAGAATTCTTAAGCCCGGGGGGGCACCTACCCATACCTATAGATACATAAATGTACCTTTCATCTTAAAAAAAAAAAAAAAAGGCACATCACATATAAAGGCTGGAGCACCACAAGAATTTAGGCATTAAAATCCCAAACTACAATCTTCACGCCTTGCCTCCCTACACAGGAATGACGCAGTGCTGAAGTCACCAGAAGTGCATAGGAGTCTCCTTCTCCAGCACTGAAGCTCCCCGTTAACCCCGCTGAGTCCGCTTTCCAGGCAAGTTCAGAAGAGTCTTTGGCTCAACAAGACCAAGCTCTTTCCATCCAGCTCACAACCAAGCCCTGCAAACACCCTCCCCCTACAATTCCCCCAACTCAATGCTTCTCCACCCATGTTCCCCAGGGAGCTGAGAACCACTGCCAGAATTATTCCCGCATAAAATAGCAGCAGCACATTAAAAGAAGGAGGGTGGAGAACCGATAGACTTCTATGTAACAGCTTAGTGGCTAAAGAATTTAATCAGAGCATTATATACATGACTTCAATTCTTTCTTTACTTCTCCTTCCCACTTCCTCGGAGAACACCTTAATAGGTTTCTGTGAACTCTGGGAAGGAAATACTCCCAATTCGTCCACTGGAGAAGGAAAGTCCCTTTTCCAGTTCCTGCTCAGAATCATTGTACATGAAAAACCACCATGGGCTAAAACACGTAAATGGGTTTGGGGCAGGAACTGGAACCCAGCACAATTCCTTCCAGCTGGCCGGAGTCTTTCCAGGGCGACAGCACAGCATGCATCTCTCCTCTTTCAGCTCTACTGATTACAGATGTCATGCAAACCAGACAGCTTTCTGCTGGGTATCCCAGCCATTCTCCTGGGAGAGAAGAAACGTGGGTCTCACGAGTAGACAGAAAAGTAGCTGAACTAAGATGAGCCAAGAGCGTTGCCTTCTCCAGCTTTTTTGTTCATTTTTTGTTTAAGAAAAATCTGCACTATGCTTACACTTTAAAATAAAGTTTAGGTGCCACTCTTCAAAAAGCAATTCTGAGACTACCAAGCCAAGGCAGCATGTCCTGACAGCACGAACTTTGGTGTCTCAGCCTTCAAGCAGTGAGAGATTTAAGACACACCCGTGACCTCAACATTTCCCTATGAGTTACCCTCCGTACGTAGTGGCTTTCTTTGGCTCCATCCTGAATCGCTTAACTCGCCCCACACACCGCAAGCGTCGCTCTGCCCTCATTCAGCTGGCCCTGCAGCCCAGTGGTGCAAAAGCGCCCACGGCATTGCTCTCGTCTTGCTGCAGACAGCGGTCGAAGCCGCTCGTCCGAGGTCTTACAGAAAGCCCTTGACAGCACAGCCCAGAAACTTCCACCTGGATCCCCCCCAAGCCCCAGACCTTGGCAGCTGCATCTCATCCACCCGAGAGCTTTCTGCTTTGCTTCACATTAATACAGAGAGGTATCATCTGTGTCCACAGATTTTCAGGCTCTCCAGGTTCTGTTGCAGGCTTAAACAAACCTCATGACCCTTAACACAGCACATACTTACAGCAGCATTTTTCTTTGAAAATGTGTAAACCAAGATTATCCAAGGATTCTTCTCACCCACACAAAAATACTTGTTAAAAATCAGTGCTTTAGAAGAAATACATACCTGAGTTCCAGGCAGAACACAGAGGACTGGTGGGATATGTGGTGGTCAGAGGCCGTCTTGGGCTTAGCGACCATGAAATGATAGAATTCTCAATTCTTGGTGAAGTAAGGAGGGGGGCCAGCAAAACCACTACCATGGACTTCTGGAGGGCAGACTTTGGCCTGTTCAGGACACTGGTCGAGAGAGTCCCTTGGGAGACAGTCCTGAAGGGCAAAGGGGTCCAGGAAGACTGGATGTTCTTCAAGAAGGAAGTCTTAAAGGCGCAGGAGCAGGCTGTCCCCATATGCCGTAAGAAGAATGGGCGGGGAAGACGACCGGCCTGGCTGAACCAGGAGCTCTTGCTGGGACTCAGGAAAAAAAGGAGMRTTTACCACTTGTGGAAGAAGGGGCAGGCAACTCAAGAAGAGTACAGGGATCTCGTTAGGTCATGCAGAGAGGAAATTAGAAAGGCAAAAGCCCAGCTAGAACGCAATCTGGCCGCTGTCGTTAGAGACAACAAAAAATGTTTTTACAAATATATTAATGACAAAAAGAGAGCCAAGGAGAACCTCCATCCTTTATTGGATGCGGGGAGCAACGGTGCCACCGAGGATGAGGAAGAGACTGAGGTACTTAATGCCTTCTTTGCCTCAGTCTTTAATAGTCAGACCAGTTATCCTCAGGGTATTCAGCCCCCTGAGCTGGAAGACAGGGATGGCGAGCAGGATAAACCCCCCATAATCCAGGAGGAAGCAGTGAACAACCTGCTATGCCACCTGGACGCTCACAAGTCCATGGGGCCGGATGGGATCCACCCGAGAGTGCTGAGGGAGCTGGCGGAGGAGCTTGCCAAGCCACTCTC
>JAYKAV010000911.1:769996-785138 GCA_035582835.1 Phoebastria nigripes | reverse complement strand
GGAGGTTTAGATTGGACATTAGGAAAAATTTCTTTACTGAAAGAGTGGTTAAGCATTGGAACAGGCTGCCCAGGGAAGTGGTTGAGTCACCATCCCTGGAAGTATTTAAAAGACATGTAGATGAGGCGCTTAGAAACATGGTTTAGTGGGCATGGTGGTGTTGGGTTGACGGTTGGACTTGATGATCTTAGAGGTCTTTTCCAACCTTAATGATTCTATGATTCTATGAAATAGCAACTGAACAAAGGACAAAATATCATCATTTTGTACATTCACAAGGCCTATACGTGCATTTGGCTGAAGGCATAATTGAAAAAAAATGTTGCATATGCAAAGAAGCTGGACTTTTGTATCTGCAAAGGAAAGTCTTATGTCCTTCTACAGAGGTAGGTTTTGATAGTGAATAATAACAAGACTGCTAATGTTAGTTTGAAAAGCATGTTTGAAAATTCATCTTCAAGCGGAAACCTACAACCTCAGAAAAAACCCACCCCACACTTATGCTCGTGGGGGCTCTCTTCTTCGACAATCTTGTGGTGCTGTTGCTCTTTACATCTCTACCTACATGATCAAAACTAAGAACAACTGTCAACCTCAGTCAAATGTGGTTTTAGAACAAATGTCAGAAACAAACCATTCCCCAGAAATTTCGAGGATGCCACAGGCACAGAATTGTAAGACTTTTTCTTATGCTGCCAACAAGTGAAACAGGATGCATGTTTTGGTGTCACCAGTCTGTAGAGATAAACCAGAGAAAGTTGTGAGGGGGAAAAGAACTAAGTGTTTTGTAGAGATGCATGGAAAATGTCTTTCCCCTCATGTTGCCCACGTAAAAGACACATTATTAGCTTTGTTTTCCTTAACAGCCACCTCTAAAAGCACATGGAAGCGGAAAGATGCAAAGGACACAGGACATGGCTCTTGAATGAATTAAACCAAGAACTTATACGCAATTTACTTTTCAAGAGTAACACCTCCATATTTACATACGGACAAATACATTACAAGTAACTCTGACATAAAAAGTCCTTTGATGTTTGGAGAAGTCGGTGTCTCTTCCACTGATAACGTCTCAGAGCAACAAATAAGCAAGAGACTCGCATCAATGCCTGGATTTTGTTGTTGTTGTAGTTGTTGCTGTTTAGGACAAGACTGAGAAAGAAAACTTACAGTTTGTCCCCAGAAATTAAGAAGTACTGATAAAAATTGTAAATAAGCAATGTGCTCAGACTGTAACAGCTTTCTGCAATTAGGACAGAAAGCCTACTGGTTAAATTGAGTATAAGAATAAACAATCTATCCTTTGTTAACACGCTGACACAAACATATGGGGTGTATTTTATGCACAAAGTCTTTCCAATCTTCTTGTGTTATTCAAACACTATGGACTGATATTTTAAGAAGAGGCACCTACTTTGTATCTAGTCACATGCTTTATCAAATTACAGAAAGCAGACAGCAGTGGTGTTGTAGCTGAGTCTCTTTTACACATCAGCACAGTGCCATCTTTCAAAGGGCACACTGTGAAAGTGGATGGTTGTCATACAGAGTGAATGGTACTGCAGGGAAATAGGAGACATGAGAAGAAAACCAATTAATGAGCTTCCTCCAATCGTTCCTTGTTCTCTGCCTCCTCCCTCAAACCAGAAGTCCAGCATAAGCGTTTTGGCCAGCCTTGGCCTTATTCTCTTTGCTTTCCTTCTCCAATTGTTATCACAAGACCAGCCCCTCCCCCCCATTTCCAACTTTTATCTCCAAATACAATTAATAGAGCAGCAGGCAGGAGGGCAACTCAAGTATCTTTAGTGTCACCTCCTGGTAACCTCTGGGGCATAAAGACAAAGGAAATCCCACAGCAGTTAAGGCACTGCTGGACCTCATTACACAGCGGACAGGGGTTTGGAAGGAGTCCTCTTCCCTCCACAGCAAATACATATTCATTCAATGTTCTGTGATTCTCTAGATCCTCTCATCTAATAATGGACATTAACAAATTAAATCTTACAACACTCCCCGTCATGTAAATATCATCACCATTTCAGAGAGGGAGACAGAGGCACAGAAATGTTAAGAGACTTTCAAAGTGCTGCAGAGCGCGAGCTCACAGTCAGAGAAACAACAACTGCTAATTTGTCACATGCTTTAAATTAAAAATGGCCTCTTCCCTAGATCCAAGGCAGTCAAGCCCCTGGGTAGGCATCTGCAGGTATCCAGAGCAGGAAACAGAACAGAAACCAACACTGACTTTTCTCTGCAGACCCAGGGTGCTTCACGAAGGATGAGTACTGAACTCACACCTCTTCATCCTGCAGCCACCATAAAAACCCAGCGGAGCCCCACATCCCTCTCAAAGCCACAAGCACAACATCGCTTAGCTCAACTGCTGGATTCAAATGACCACGCAGAGTTCAGGCTGCCACTGGCTACTTGGCTGTCAAGCAGCTCGATGGTGGCTTGTCCACCTCAAACCCAACGCAGGATCTCGCAAGGCAGACAGGAAGCCAGCCAGAGACACCGCCGGAGCTGTCAGAAACCCAACCCTGCACAGCCCTCAGTGAAGCGGCTTTCATGAAAACACATGGACAAGCATTGCCAGGTCCAAGCATGCCCCCTTCCCCAACCCTTAGCTGGCCTGCACTACAGTTATTTTGTCTCCCTTGCATTTATTAATAGGAAAGCTTAATAGGAAAACACCACTGTGTTTTCAAAACGAAGTCCAGAAGTGTTTCAGCTATGAGGTATGGCTGAAAAGTCCTTATTCATCCTTGTGAAAGGTTAGAAATGGGAAAAAGTGGTTGTCCAAGATAAAAACTTTCCTCAATGATTGCTCCACTTTCCCCATGGTTTTAAAAGGTAAAATTTGAATCAAATGCTAAGTAGGAGTAATTGGTTGACCACCAAACAGAAGTTACTGAGATAGATAGGTTAACTGGATATCCAAATATATTAACCTAGAAGCCCTCAGTTAGCTATCTGCGTTAGAAAGAATGAGCAAAAATGAATGCTTCTCTCCTGCTGAGAGGCAAAGAGACACGAGAAAGAAAATGAGTGATCAAAATGCCGCCTTCTCCCTCGACCCCCAGCTAAAAATACACTCCAATTTGCCTTATGATTAATTTTAAATAATGCTGTCACGTTAATGTGGTAAATGACAGCTTCAGCCATTGAACAACCATCAAGAAGACTTTCCAAACACTGAGGTCCATGCACCACCACGCAAGCCTCCTCCCAGCCACTGCAAGGGGGGACCTGAGGATCACATCACTGTGCCAGCTCAGTGGGCTTCAGGTTACCTGCTCTTCCCTCATCCCCTGCTGAGTCTGTCATTGTAACCCCATGGTCACCCCGTAATGAGTTTTGAGGAAGCTTTCTGCCTTGAGGACACAACAGACCCAGGCTAGACGTATTTGCTGTTGTTCTTGGGTCTACAATTGTCAGAGTTAAATTTCAATAGCATTTGCTGTCACTCTCTACAAGTACCACAATGCTTTATTAAGTATTTGCAGAGAGCATGTGTTGGCCCTGCTGTGTTTTAATTTGTTGATTTTGGGTTCAAAGTCAGAAAAGACAAGGGGAAAGGGGCCCCTTTGCTTTCTGAAGTACACTTCTGCCATAGTAAATCTGCATCACTGGCAACGCCTGTAATTGAAACCCTGGTGATGTCTTAGCGGCAGCCTCACCATGCCCTCTATACAGTGCCACTCCATCACAGGCTACCCAGGAGGGGGTCAGAGGGCGCTTTTTGCATTTGCAAATTCTCCAAACGACCAAGACACTACGAGAAGCCAGGCACATAAGCAGACAGAGTAAATACAAGCAAAGTTTACTGTATTTAAGATGGAGGAAAGAGCAGCTTTTTTAAAAATTAAATGCTCTCAGTGATCATACACAACATGTGCACAGTACACAACACATGCCAAACAAAATCTAGTGGCAGGACCTATTGTTATGCAGATTCTTTATAGCATGAAGGGGACAGATTTTGACTTCTGCTCAACTGTGAGATGGTCTGCTGAGGTTTTTAAGCAAACACAAGAAAAAAGAAAAGTACACGTTCTCATTGCCAGTGTTCCACATCCCAAACATAACAGTGAAAGGTTTTTCTCCTTTGAAGAAGCTGAAACTCATCCAGCAAATGTCAGAAACCTCTGGCAGTATAAGATCCTGCAAAGAAACCATTTAAGCAGACCAAAAGAGAGAGGCCAAGTTACAAGACCTCCACTTAAAACTATGTCCTGTGTTCCCTCACCTAACACAGAAAGGGGGATTGCCGCCAGCATATCTGTGCCATCTTGGGGTATATAATCCACAAAAACTTACAAGCTGTGATATATAACCCACAAAAACTTAACAAGCAATTCCAGAAGGAGTATGTATACATTTTTAATTTGGTATTACTTTTTCTTCGGAGAGTACACCTCACACATTTTCTGAGAATAGGAAATTATGACAAAAGTTGCCAGCTGTATCTCATACCCAACTCCCTTGACTTTACCGTGAATCTTGGGACGTTTCACTCCTTACTTGAGAAAAACGATTATGGAAGAATACTGGAGGAAACACTAAGAAGCATGAGCCAAGTGCAGTTTGACAGGTTAAAATTAGAAAGAAAATAAAAAGAACCCCAAATTTATTATTTTTATCTCATGATTAATTTTAAGCCAATCTCATGATTTTCTGGGGACTGGCATGATTTCACATTTGGACTTGGCAATACAGCATACCTTACAAATACATAACCATAAAGAGACCAGTTCAAGTTTACTGTGCAGACTATAACTTTGACTTGCCTGACACCTGCACATTTAAACGTCTTAGCCATAACAACACAGTGTTCAATACCAGTGCATTACGTACCTGTCCTGGGCTAGGAAAGATGATTCCTTATGTCTAAATCCTATCCACGCAGGCAAGAAATCACTACTTAGAATTCTGTTTACTATTTGTGACATATTTCAGTTATATTTAAAAAACATTATGAAAAAAAAGGTTACGGACACCTGCTTTTGACATTGTGCCAAAACGCTTCCTGCTACACTGAACTACAGAGTTTGTGCCACCACTGAGATAAACGATACCAAGGGAAAAAATTTACAGAAGCAGCACTTCAAGGTACCGGTAGAATTGTAAAAACATCGTCTTGAACCAAGACAAAACCTGTAAAAATATACAGATAAACAGAGAGACAAACAGGTATTCTTAAAACCACTTTATATTTTTGTATTTTAAAATAAAGATTAATTTTTAATTCAAGCATTCAATTTTTTTCACAGACTAGCATTTCTTGAGTATAGATAGGTTCGGCTTCAAATATATTGTCATCTGTTAGTTAATGCAAGTACCAGTTTATATATCCTGTGTTTCACATTATCATCGTTGTTCTGCTCCCGCTGTACCTTGTGGCTAAATAGGTTTTCTGAAAGTCAGTGGCAACAGATGTGCTCAATCTGCAGACAGCAAAAGAAGTGACTTCTGTAACAATTATAATCGCGCTGTTCAAAAACTGGCCCACGCCTGTGATAAACCCAGTTCTCTATTACGTCCACAAATAGTACATCATCTCTTCTCATCAAAAAAAAAAAAAAAGAAAGTAAGACCAAATTGATAACTCTGAATTCTCAGCGTTTGACAGCCTTGGTGTTAAGAGTCACAAAATCTGTCTCCCAGCTTTAATGCACCAAGTCCATGGTATACACTGTGATTGATCTGTGTGAGCACCCCTTCACTTTTTGTAACATAAACCAAAATCAGAATCCCTGCCTTGAGGATCTTACAGTCACAATTATTTCACATGCCTGAATCTTTATGTTTAAAGTTATTTCAGCTGCTGAGCCAAGCAGCCAAACATTTTCAAGCCAGATTTACAATCGCCTCTGCAGCCTTAATTCTACTTTCCTAATGTCTATTTTGTGCACTGAAAGAGGTCCTCTAGGAAAACTGGTAATGAGATCAGCGAGTGTGTAACTACAAACTGCACCACGATGCACATACACAATGGGGCAGGATCAAGCTTACACAAATGCTGTAAAGCTTGGGCATCTCATCATCCTGATACCTCACTGAAACCTATCTGCTAATTAATGCTTTTTCCTGTGCCGAATGACCTCGGCACTTCTCTTTTGCCCCCAAAAGGAAGGCAAATCTCACGCACAAAATGGTACAAAAGTTATTTTATACAAAATGGTGACAAAGCTTCCCTCTCCTGGCGGGTAGTTAAGTTCTGACTGTTCAGCAGGAGCGTTATGCCGGAGTCGTACTTCCAGCCATGCCAGCTGACCCAAAGAGCCAGAGGCAGTACCAGATGGGAGGGGGGGCTCCCGCTGCAGACGGAGGTCCGCATCACCTCTCCCTCTCCCTCTGCCTTCCCTCTCCCCCACCGCTGCCCAAAAGGGGCTGGGGTTTCTCGCCAGAACGGTGTCCCTTACTGCAAACAGCAAAGGTGATGGAGTTTCCTGCATTGCGGGGGCGGGGGGGGGCGGGGCGGGATTGCAAGAATTTTTTTATAGGGGAAGGGTGTTAGGCAGCCCTAACCACGGGGTCACCGCTGGCCCCCTCTGTAGCTACAAGCAGGCCCATAAACTAACACAGTCAGTGAGGCAGCATCACAGCAATTAGCACCTTTCAAAGACAGAAAAATGCTTTTATGTTTAAGCACTGTAAAGCACAGCCTTTTGCCAGTAAAAACAGCGTGTATGTCTTAATTTAAAAGTTTGCTCAGCGTGTTTTGTGCTACTTCCTGTGTCTTAAGCATCTGTCTGAATTGCCAAAACAAGTGGGGGAAAACAACACTTCCCTTACGAATGGCAAAACCAGGGTGAAATGGAAGTTCTTGTCCTCATGCATGTTATTCTGCAGTTGTGGGGGGAAAGGTTATTTCAACAGTAACTCGTGGAGAAGCTGCAACAGCAAACTTCCCAGTAATTAACAGGACCTCTCCACAGAAAGGCTGTCTAACATCTATACCATGAGGAAAAGAAAGCACAGAATCTTGTTTCAGAACTTAGCAGTTATTACCAAGTAAAAGGTTTCTGGTTTAACTGCAGAATAATACGTTTTCTAACTTTTCATAAGCTTCTAAGCTTTTCTGCTGGCTTCAGAGGCTAAATAACCTAAAACTGGGACAAACAAGCCTCAGTTGTCAAACTGATTTGACAACCTATTTTTTACATTTTGCGACTTTGATGGAAAAGCCACTTGTTTTTCTCTTCCCCCTTAATAGTCCTGTGTGAGCTGCAGCCTTCAAATTTCACTTCTAATCTCTCTCATTTTGAAGTTTTCCAGTTCAGTTCTGACTACCCACTGCCTGTATCTCTATTAAATCTTTCCTACTGTTTATAATGGAGAACAAATTCAGCCGGTATAATTTTAGCTGGCTCTCCAGCTATTCTTCAAACGGAAGACAATATACACTTAAGTACTGACTGTGTTAAAAAAAAATGTGCACACATGCATGCACACACATTCACGCCAAGCCCAGACCATTGCCAAAAAAAAAAGAGTATTTTTCCATTACACAGGTAGCGCATACACAAACCAATTCTCTGTGACGTATGTGTTTTATGGCCACGAAGATGAAAAACGGTCAAAACTCTGCCCTAAATTAAACAAATTGATTCCCATCTTTACCCCTTTACCAAAATAATTTACTAAGGCTTAAGAAGCAAGCAGACTCAGGGCTGGGATGTCGTACAGCCCATATATTAACTCAGTTGGCAATAAATCTCCCCTTACTCTCCATACTACTTTCTTAAATAGCTCGCTATAAAGCCCCAACCTAATTAAAAACAGCTTTCTCGGCAACAGTGGCCTTGATTTCACTTATTTACACATTAACTGCAGCCTCCGTTTGGCCAATCCAGTCTATTCCCCGTACCACGCAGGGCCTTTTATCTGCCCTGGACAGCATTTTCTCCAGCAGATGAAGTAGATGCCGATTGATTTGCTGTCGAGCATGGTAAATTAATAGCAACAAATTGCTGAGGGCCCCATCTCGCTGCTCCACCATGCTTCGGCAGTTTTGCTTTATTTGCTCCATGATGGGCAGCAGTCAGGCCTCTTCAAGTCAATTTCTTCTTAACAACCTGCAATACTTTTCAATGGTGAAAATAGAGCCGTTCCTTGTAAGTCAGAAATCAATATCCTATTGCCCTTAGAAAATGCTAAACAAGCAGTATTGGCAATCCACTTGGTACTAGAGGGTATCAGATATAATGCAAATCCATACTGCTTCCCTCCTCGTAGTTATTACAGTTTGCTAAAAGGTTCCTAATGCCATTTATCATCATTTACCATCGACTACTGCAGCTATGATTATGATACCCTATCAGCTAGCACAACCCTTTCATTTCTATCCAATTAATATTTTAGCAGCACTCAAATGGTTGTTGCCCAAGTCTTGTAATAAAATTTACATGGATTGGACTGAATTTTTTTTTTTACTGTGATCTTAAAAAGTCATTTCATTTATTTTTCAATACCCAGCTTTTTAAAAGATCTGAATTTTCTTTCAAAAATGCTGAAATCCAACATTCTAGCATGGGAATTAGTTCAAAGACGGAGGTCTAACCAAAAAGAGCAACTCAGAATTTACATATTGCCACCTCCAAAAAACATGATCGAAGTAAAAAGCGAATGCTGCATCCTATTTATGCTTTCCATCAGTCCCATTCACAAATATCTGTTGTCTATAGCCAAATACAGACACTTATTTTAAGCGATAATTACAACTCTGAATTAAAACCTTCAGCAAGCATGTTTGATTACAGCAATTTAAATAAACTGTTTACCATAACATTAAAACAGCCTAATTTCAGAAATTAAACCAAATGACCACCACCACCAAGTAGCAACAGTATATTAGAAACACAGAGCAGCACGTCAACTATTCATTCATAAACTATCCGCTGAGTCTCTTAAAAACAAATGTTAAAAAAGCAACTTAGTAAGAAATGGGCATCTTCAGACCACACTCAAACATTCATATTTATGCTAATATTGAAATTTAAAACTGTAGGGAAGTATCTGTTCATACTGCGACCCAAAAACCCTCAACTCAATGCCTTTTTTTTTTGGAATGTGTCTACTTTGAAGCTCTATTGATCCTAGAACAGACTATCAAAAAATAGCTTACTATTCTAGGCTGTAACACCACATGTCACAACATACCCCACACTTGTCTTTAAAAAAAAATACAAATGACTAATTCTACCAGTCTAATGCTATTTACTCAGTTACCAAAATTTAAATTAATTATGTTCTCAAACATAATTGTTAAAAATTGGCAACATTATGCAGGCTTAATTAAGATTAAATCCAATTTACTAAATGTACTTTAATTGGTACTAATTACATTAGCTTTCCTTTCAGAATGACAAATTCCCCATAGGTTTCACTTTAATAGTCTTCTATCAGAATCAACACAGGATGACTGATGATGAGCATCACACGAGGGGTGGGAAAAGAGATGCTCTTCCCCCCTCTCCCCCCCCAGACACACAGGCACACTCACTACCGCTGCTCTCTGCGCGTTTATCCTTTTATCAATTTGCTAAGTCACAGAGTCATGACTCCATCACAGCCATCATTTTCTGTTCCAGTGAAAAATTTCTCTAAAAATAAATACTCTGTGGCTGGGAGCAGCCAAGAAGAACAGAAGCTTTAACAGAAAAATACACAAAGGTTTCAAATATCAGGGCCACCAATTACTAGGGTACTTCCAAGGACTCCAGGGAGTCCTGCTCTTGAACCCTTTGAGACGCAAATCTAATAAGTGAATAAGCCTAACCTGATCTTGAGAACTAGGCCCAATTACGCCGAAGGGCAACTTCACTGCATTATTGCCTGCTTTCCATTACAAGGGCATCCAGCGAGTACATCTGGAAAAGAACCTGAGAGGAACCAAGGCTGTCTGCCCAGAAAAACAAATAAAGACAGATATGCCTCTGTGCTAAAGTGAAAAAAAGAAAGAAAATATAATAAGTAGGCGGTTTGCAGGGCTGTCTGTATTTCATAATGTGATAAACTGCCCTCAGGATTTTTGATATGATTGAATTTAGAAAGCAGGGGGGGGCAGGCAGGGAGGAGAAGGGGAAAAAAAAAAAAAAAAAAAAAGAGTGAATCGCTCAATTTCAGCCAAGTAAAATTCAAAGATGGGAGAGGAAGAGAAGGGAATTTAAGGTGGGAGACTAAAAAAGCCTCGCGCACATCAAATGAAGCAATCAACACTATCTATATAATATACCAAATTGGACCCTAACGCTGTGATCATAAAGCAAGATGGGAAATATTTTGCAGTTGCTGAAGCAAGAGGAGAAAGGAAAAAAAAACGCTGTGGCAATAGAAGGGGACACATGAGAGATAGGAAATTGATACCAGATTTAAGAATGATAGCGAACCAGTTTCTTAGCCACAGCTAATTTGAATCAACATCTGACAAAATATTTAAGTGTTTTGCATGAGAGTACGATACTTAAACTACTAATTTGAACAGACTGAACAGTAATGGAAAAAGGTGTTTAATTAAAACCCAGTCCTTTGTAATTCCCACTCTTAGCTGTAACTAAGTATTTAATTTCTCCAGAATATCACTGACAACTCCGTTGCCGTAACTGTGTACAATTTCTGAAGTAAAGCATTTAGAAATTAAAAGTTAAAAGGGCTTTCTCTGTGGGTGTTTTTCCCCCACTTAAAACAATTTAATTCCACATTGCACTTGCAAGCTGATTTTGTCCCACAGAATTTTGTACAGTCAGTGTAAGTCTACACACAACTAATTGCTGTAAAAACAGGGTACCTAGAAATATAAACAAGTTTGACTGCAATGCTTGCTTTCAAACACCTGTAAGAATTTGCTATGTAGGTGGCCTGTAAGGACTCTGGACCCTTTGTGAATTGTTTCCATATCTATTGGGGGTTTTTTTGTTTTGGTTTTTTGTGGGTATTTTTTTGTTAAATGGTACCTGAAACAATCTGGATATTCATTTGAGAACAGACCCAACACCTCTGAGAGTCAGTGACCAGTCTTTCCACCAGCACCAGCGACCTGAATCAGGTCCAGAGAGTCACCATGTACGTACAATCTGACCAGCCGCAATCACAGCCTTTTCCGCTCAACCATTTGTTAAACACACTTGTTGAGTCTTCACGGTACCTGTGAGGAGGACATCTGAATTCAACAGGTCTACGTATATGTCTGTAAAACAACGTGTATGTACAAGGTCCCGTAAGTTTGGAGCTGCAGATGCAAAACACTTTGAGGCAGGAAATCCCACCATCTTTGTATTTGTATGCCATCTCATGCAAATGGCCCTAATCAGTACTGTGGCATTGGGATGCTAATGGAATACAAAATATAATAAATAACATGAAAAAACATTTGACTTGTATGTCTGCTCTCAACAAGATAAAGAAATCTTATTTCCACAACCCAGAGAAGTTCCAAATCCCTAACTTTGAACAGAAATGCGTACAAACCAATTTTCAGATGGTCTTTCTTCTCCCATCCAACCATTTCTTTATTTCTGCAGTTTACACTCCCCAGCAATGCTGGCGAATTGCTCAACCGTTTGCTAAAATGAGCTGTCGGTATTAAATTCCACCATATAAAAAGTTCCCTCACTGGAAAAGAGGTCAGATGTTTAATTCATTCTCCTCTAGAGAAGGTTAAAAACACACATTACCGAATAAGAAACTCTGATTTACACTACCATGCTCCATCTGACTAATCTCCTGCTAATCTTGGCCTAAGTGCTAGACTTCAAGGCACAAAACCGAGCAGAAAGCTCATTTACTCTTTCGTGTTTGAGATGCTAAGACACTGGTTTTGGACAAAGGTCCACGTAAGCAGCCTGAGGGAAACAGGAACATGGCTGTGCATCAATTGCTTTTGTAGCTCCAGCTTAAATCAGTCCAGGTTAACCGAAGAGAACAGTCTTTTCCACACGCAAATACAAATCCCTCGATACCTAATATGCATTCATGATGCAGCTGTCATCCCAAAAAGTAAACCCTGAGGTCAGACAGATCTGAAGGTACAACCCACATACCCATCCCTACTCACATACACCCTCCCCATGCAGTATAGGACCGCCTGCACGTGCGGAGATTGCATGTGGAAAGTCAACCGAATAATGCACAACCGGTAGCCAAGACCGTAACCTACACAGAGCCCATATACCATACACAAGATGGAAGATTCAGGGCCAGGTTAAGTACAAAAAAATTTCCAATGCACTCAAGCATGCAATTAAAGCAAGTCACACAGAATACACATCTGTTTTAAGACTAATGGGAGAGAATTACACAGAGCATTCTTACGCAAAACAAATTATCTACCTACCTGTTTATGCATCTCTATATTCAGCCCATAGGACATCTCGTAATACTAAGAAAGAAGAAGATGACTCTATTAGACCTTGCAATTGTGAACACCGTTCCAAAATTCACTTTGACTCAAACATCATCTGTACAAAGACATACAGACCTAAAAACATTTATTGGCCTTGAAGAGCTCCTGGAATTCAAAAGAGCATTTTACAGCAACTTTTTTTTTTTTTTTTTGCTTTTTTAACTACATTGCTTCGTGTCAGATTTACAAAGAACAGCCATAAAACAAGGAAAAAACCAGACAACAAAAAAATCACGAAAAGTAATCACAACCAGAGTTAAAGATTAGAAGCAGAAAAAAAGCCACACAGAAAACGCTCAAGATTTTATTCCCTAGCACACATAAAAGATGCCAAAAAAACCGCCCAAAATGCTTGAAGCCAGACACACATATAAATCAGCAATGTCTAACAGACCAGTTATTCAATATTTTAAATTAAAAACATAAAAAAGCTGCAATTAAATTGCAGGGATGCAAAAAATGAAAGCGCGTGGAAATTCAGAGCCAAAGCAGATACACCAATCTTAAGTACGTCCTGTTGTGCCCAAGTATTGCGGGGAACTCAGTTCAGTATGTAATGTTAGTACCAAACAATCTCCAAGACTTAAGCGTATCAGGCATGAAAAAGACAACTGCAAGCCTTAACATCTGCTTGTGCTCTTCGTTAAGAATTTTTCAAGGTTATTTACTCTTTTTGTAAATACAAGAGTGTTAGTTGTCATGTACATATGGAAAACGGCTAGTCCTTCATAGATGTATAAGAGAGCAGATAGCAAGAGCTCCTCTGGAGTTATCGTGATCCTTCATGCAATTATGTATTTAGAGATGTCTTCCTATGCACGTTATTTAACCAGGCAGACCACAAGCATTGAGGAAATCCCTTTCACAGCTGAGATCCCTGCCATTCTGAATTTAGTGAAACAATGAACCAGCTGCCCAGGTGCAACAGTTCCTCTAGGAAGTAGGCTTCGGGTTTGTATGCGTATGTGTACAATTTTGGCTTACTCCCATCACAGAAAAAAATATTATCCCGAACCGTTTTACAGAGATATGATCACTGGGAGAAGTCAAAACATCATCCCCAGGTACACTACGATAGTTGCACACGGCTTTAAAGGGCTGACAAGTAATCTGCTAGTATTTGGAAGAAATATCCCCAAACGCTTAAAAGGTTAAAAAGCAGGTTTCACGCAGAAACTAACTGCTGCAAACAAGTTATAAACCCCTGAAACTAAGGATTTATAATGGAAGCACTGATGCAACCTCAACAACAGCAGCGCTACTATAATCTTTCTGTTCGCCTCCAGCAATCCGAATGTATTTCGGTCTCAGTATACCAAGCTAATAGACATTTTGAATTTGTTATGCAGCTTGCTTACCATGACATAATGTCGCTGCATCTCTGTCTTCTCACTGGCCAGTTTTTCACATTCTAGCTTTAAACTGTTCAAGACATAAAAAGGAAAAGGCATGGGTACTTCATAACATAAAACTGACATTCTTCTGAGCACAGGTTACTCCCCTTTTCAAGCATTTCTCCAACACACAAATAGAAATGTGTATTCCAGCTCTTGCTTGGGAGTTCAGGGTGGGGTTTGTAGTCTTCCTCGTTCAAGAGATACTGTGCAACATCCTCATCTCCTAAGCGAACTGCATACAGTACACAGGAGAGTATTTTTCTCTGACAAAAAAACCCCAACACTGGTTCACAGAAGAAGCACGCAAGGGTTCATACCTATAACGCTTAAGCTTGAGAAGCCACTTACAAATCCGTAATTTGGGTTTCGGAGTTTTTATTTAAATGACTTTTAGAAACACCTCTTGCTTTCGCTCAACCCACAGAGCAATCAAACGCGTATCACCACTTCAAGGAGCAAAAAGTTGCTGCGCGTTTTTTGGGGTTTTTTTTTGGTTTTTTTTTTTTTTTTTTTCTGTTACTGATGACAGAACTGCAAGGAAAATACTGCAGGTAATTTAAGGAATACCGTGGTAAACATGAACACCTCCGCTGGCTTTTTTGTTTGTTTTCAGAAGCCCGCTAAGCAATCCTGCCAGAAGTCACTTGTCACTTTGAGGACACAGCGCTCTTCCACCTAAGGATAATGAAACAGCTCGCCGCCTCACTTCCAGGTTATCAGCACTTGACATGTCAATGAAAGGCGCGAGGGGGCCGAGCCAAGACAAGATGCGTGTCCTGAGCGGCATTTTGAAGAAAAGCAGAGGACGAGCCCAGCCAGCCACATATTTTTCCATCAACCCCCACACCCCCACAAAAAAAAAAAACAAACCCAACCACAAACCGGAGCGTGGGTAAAACAAGAAAATCCGCTCGCACGGTTCGGCTCGGGGCCCCCGCGAGCCGCCCGCGGGCCGGGAGCGGCGGCGGGATGCGGAGGGGCCGGCGGAGGAGCGCCCGGCTGGGGTGGGTACGCCCCGCGCCCGGGCTCCGCCGGGGGGTCCCGGCGCCCCCGCCCCGCCGCCCCCTCGGGCAGCGGCGGTGGAAAGCGGCAAGAGGTGAGCCCGCGCGGGGCTGGGGGAAAGTAGGCAGCGTTACCTGTGGTACTGAGCCTGCAAAAACTGAAACTCCTCCTTAATCCGATCGCAGGACTCGGAAATGGTGAATTTAAAGGGCTGCGCTGGCTGGTGAGGAGCCTGCAAGCAAGCAACAGCGGGTCTTTTAATCGCCCCCTCTCGCCCGCCCGCCGGCGGCTCCCCCCGCCCGGCCGCCACCCCCGCCCGCCGCTGCCCCCCGCCGCG
>JAYKAV010000911.1:539160-768187 GCA_035582835.1 Phoebastria nigripes | reverse complement strand
CCCGCCTCCCGCCCCGCCCGCGGCCACCGCCGGCCGCCCGCGCCGCCGGGGACGCGCGCTAATGAGGGGGCAACGTCTCCTTCAAGAGACAGGCGCGGCGGGCCGGTGCTCCCCGCGGGCCGCGGCGGGCGGGCCGCCCTCTCCGGGCTCGCTTTCCCCGGCCCGTCGTGGGGCTCGTCGGAAGGAGGGGCGCTGCCCCCGCATCGCCTACCGTGAGGGACGGGCGATCCCCGAGAACCGCGGGCGGGGCGGGCGGGCACCTTCCTGCTCTCGCCTCCCCTCGTCTCCGCTCCCCAGGCTGCGGGTGCCGGGGCCGGCCTGCCTTCGCAGCGGCCCGTTTTGAACGGTTTACACCCGGAAAGCGCCGAGGCCGAGGCGGTGGGGCCGAGGCGGGGCAGCCCCCGGCCGTTTGACGCCTCCTGCGCCGCTGCGTGCCCCCGTGGCCGGTGCCGCTGGGCCCCGCGGCGTGGCCCGGGCGGGCGGAGGGGTGCCGTGTTACAGTCGCTGAATGCGGCGTGACCTAAGGCTTTTTTTCCTGCTGGCTTTACTTAAGGGACCCGATCTTTACTCTGGGGAGCGGTTGCAGTGAGAGGGTGTTAGCTACTCGCAAGAGTAAGGCTTAAAGACTGGACCTTTCAATGATATGCTGTAAAGGTACGTTGACGTTCGGCGGGGCATTTTCTGCCAGCGTCAGGCGGGAGGAGGGCGGCTGAGTCCCGAGGGCCCGGTGTCTGCAGGTGCAGTAAACGCACCTGGAGATGACCTATGGAAGGGAAGGGGCAGGTAACTACAGCCGAGTCTCACATGCAGCTTGGCTGCGGCTGCCGCGGCTTCTGTGGTCTGCAGGCTGGGGAGCAGGCTCCAGGAAATGTCTTCCCAGGCCTGCACGTCGTGTGCCTGGTGCACTGCTGCCGCTGGCAAGCTGTAACGTGAACGCCTGATTTCCCCAAAAAACCGATTCTGCACCTAGTGGTGCTGTGTCCTAAAAAGACCCCAGAACAATTTTTCTGCCGAGCCCCACTGCAGACAACGCCGTGAAGTGATGCACACGTGAGGGATAGGCTCAGACTTTTTTTTTTCTCTCTGTGCCTGTCATGCTTAGATTTGCCTTCGAGCAGTTTGTATTCCTGATGAGCTGCAGTTTAAACCTGCATGCAAAATAGATGAGGTTTAGTCACGTCATTTTTGATGCCAGGATTCCAAATCTATAGTCTCAAAACTTGCACTCAGCAATTAGTGCCATAACGATGGCAGCTAAATTATATATACTTAGATTTTTGGTCGTAAATTCTCTTTACTGCCCACAGATCTCTGGCTAAGGCCTGCAGCTGCCGAGCACCTTGAGGCCTTGATGGGACATGCCACCCAGGTTTTGCCACCGAGGTTTTGCCTTGCTTCCGTGACCTCTGAGGACTGGTCCAGTAGTCAGGAGCTCAGGACTCTGAAGCAGAGTAGCAGTGGTGCTGATGAAGATGGTAACGCGGTCCATCTTCCACCACTGCCTAGGGCTCGGAGCTGCAGGAGGCACAGGATGGGAATTCCTCCTCTTTCTGAAGTAGAGTTTGTAACCAAAATCTGCTTCCTCCATGGGGAGTGCTATAACCGCTAGCACCTGGAGTGGTTTGTGGCAACTGATTCTGAATCCTTTTGAAGCAATTTTTTGCCTAAAATGGCAACTGGTCCACTGGGAAATGGACCAAAACATGTCCTTCTCACCTTCTGTTTTTATACCGCCGAAGATGTCTACGTGTTAGGTGTTGCAATAGTCAGCCTTCAGCCTACTTGCATATTTCGTTTCTGCTGGAATTTTCATATTTACCAAGTTCATAATCAGTGTTCCAGTGAGATTTAGACCTCTGAATATAAAGATTTGGAGATAAAACAGCTGCCTAATTACGAAAACACCGCTTCTCATGTGTCTAAATCTTCCAGCACCATGCTTTTAAAAGATTGGTCATGAGCACCCTTCACTAGACAGCGGAGCACTTCCAACTCCTCTGAAATAGAGGACGTTCACCATGTGCCAGGATCAAGTCTTGATGTTCAGAAGTAGGGCTGCCAAATCTGCAAATGCTTAAATGCCTGTCGCCCAAGTGCTTGAAAGCTGTGCAAGAACAGAACAGAACAACTCACTCTGCAGAGCCGCAAGCATCTCTGAAAAACGTGATGGGCGAGCTCAGTGGATTTTGGCATCAAATCCACAACCTGGAGAAGGACAAGTCCAGTTATAAAATAAACACTATATATGAAGAAATTGAATTCTGAAAATAACAGCAGGATTCTTTGTTCCTTGTCGCTCTGCATGAGTTTGGCATGAGGTACAGAGGTCCAAACAGAAAGGTATTCAACCCCTTAGAAGGCAAACGCATACAGCTTTTTGGTCAAAGCAGTCCCTCTTCTTTTGGAAGGCAGTTTACCAGCGATGTTCATCGAAGCTTCAGCACTGTTCACTCTTGCTTGCCCATTAGTCTTCAGTGAATTTGTGTGGCTAGAAGTAGGGCAGAGTTTGGTTTGCTAAGCTTTAGCAAGATGTATATATCTATATACTTAACTCTTTATGTTAATCACTGTGTATTTTTGCACAGTTTTGTAGCATTCTGGCAAGATCCATGAAATCCAGAAGTTTAAGAGAAAGTGCACTATAACTTGCCACTTTTAAATGATGTGAATTAAGATCAGAATGTCAATGTCATTCTGTTTTCCTATCTTTTGTCATTTCTGACACAGCCTTGATGAGTCTTTAGATATAGGCTGTTTTGTATTTAAAGTTCATTGTTTTTTCCTTCTTTTATGAAAAATCTTTTATGGTAGGTTATATAACCTGTACTATTAATCTAGCAAGTGGAGAAGGTAGCTTTTAAATGTTTTACACATCTTGCTAAAGATTTCTCATAAGTGATCGACTGCAAGAAATATTTAGGCAGTTTTATATGCACAGTAAGTGTGCTGAGTTTTGACTGGTGTAGAAAAACCCTTATGAAATACCACAGAGGAGCCAGGGGTTGCAAAACATTGCATCCATTCTTTTTCTCCTGTTATCAAGAAAAGCAACTGGTTATTTCAGTCCTATTAATTCAGAACTAGTCAGCTTTTGTTTACATTCAAAGTCTAAAGTCTGAAATAAACAGAACAATGTGTGCTTATATATGTATATATGTATATATGTATTTTACACAATAGGTGAAAAGAAACTGTTTTCCAGCTAAGATTTTCTAACCCACTTTCAGACTCTGGTGATTTTTTTATAGTCGAGTCATAACCTTAATACAGAGATTTATCAGTGCCAGAGGACCTTTAATAAAGGGTCCAGTCCTGAGGCCATTTTGTATGTAACCCCATAGATTTCCTGTCTGGAATGACTGTAGCTGAAGACCAAGAGAGTTGTGCCTAGCCCTGCAACTTATTAGGGTTTATTTTGGGACCAAGTTACTAGGTCACCATGCTTTGTCAGCTGTGTACTCACACACACATACACACACGCACGCACACATGCACACACACTCACAAAAATAAAGGTGTTAAACTGATAAATCAATCAGTTCAAAATGTAAATCTTATATCAGTACACGTATTTAAGTGCACTGTGTAACAAGTGCTCTTCTTATCTTTCAAAAAGATAAACTCGGTGAGGTTTTCAGTTGAATTGGCACCAAGTTCCCTCTGCTTAAAACTTTTAATTATGGTGTTAAGCCAGGTTTTACTAATAGAAGAATGTAACAGCATGACACACAGTTTATGTTCTTGTGTTTTACAAGTGTTATCAAGTGACCCTGTCTCAGTAGGTTTTTAAAACGCTCCCTACCTACAACTTTCTAAATTAGTCATTAATGACCTTAGGGATATGTTGTAGCTAGTAAGCACATTAAGAGAATTTATGATACTATGTAAAATACAATGATTTATATGTCAGTTTATATGTAGCTCTCTCACAGAACAAGAGTTTTGCATGTTCCAAACTATTTTTCAATGAAGTCTCTACATTCTTCTTTAACATTGCCAAAGTCCCATTTTATTTAGTTCTTTTATAGGCGTTGGTGTTTTGCATTCATGGTCTTACTTTGTTTATTTCTGCTTGATTCATTACATGCAAATTTCTTGCGATGACACAATTCCACTTGTAAGAAAGTCAGTTGGGGTGTGGCAGGAAAACCTCTGTTAAAGTCCACAGAAGTTTTTTCTGCAGGAAGGATAGCAGTTTAGGGCCTATCATATACTGGAAGCTGGATTTGCAAACCTACACGGTACAGGATGGCTTAGGCAGGTATTTGAAATTGAAGTAATTTTTCCTAGACAATGTTCCCTTTCTCATTGAAATCTATGAACTAGCATAAGGAATATTTTTTTCCATGGCAAACCCATGACAAATTCTTTGGGAAGAAAACTTAACTCCCTCGGAGAATTCTCGTAAAGTGCTAGGCCATCATTAAGTTGCATTTACACCTTTTTATCAGGTTTGAGATGTGAGTGCTAACTAGTCACCCCTCACTTCCTGCAAGGGAGTGACTTAGTCTTGAGGCCCACCTGTAACATTTGCTAAATGGATGTAGCCATAAGGCTGTTTATCCCACATTTTGTGGCAACATTCTTCTAGCTTGCAATAAAAAAGGAACGAGTGCAATACGGCTTGAAGTGACAAAGCTGGTCCTGAACAAAGCGTTTTCACACAATTATACCTTATAGTCACATTGCAGCTAGATAACAAGTTATACCCCTGATGAGAATACAATATTTCTTAGTGCACTTTATTCATAGGAACCATGTTAATCTCAGTAACTTAAAGTCCACCAGTTCATTTGCAGCATTGGACCCAAAACTTTCTTAGCTTCCCAAAAATTAATCAGATGGTTTCACAAGAAAATGTATGGGCTGGTCTAAGTGCTGAAAGCCAGAGTTATAATGAGGAAGAAGTCACCCACTCACATGACACAGCCTCCGTTGCGTCCACCCCCAGTATAAGAAGAACAAGGATTTCCCTCTCAGGAGTGACGATTGTATGAAAACACACAGCTTACCATTTTACCCCGCCTTCCAACTTTTCTAACCAGGTTTCAGTGTTTACTGCCACGTTAGAAGTCTGCTAGCAATATTAGAAGATAAGGAGAATGGATTTAGCATGCCTTCTTGCTACCCAAGATGCAGTCCACGCCCCTGAAGGTAAAGAAAGTTCTCCCAGCCCTTGCAGTATCATTAATGTAAGTCACTATTTAGCCTCTGGCACATATTAATTACTGAATAAATCCAATTCTTTGAGTTAAGTCTTTGACTCAAGATTTCTTAGGTGCAATAAATACTATTCCACATTTTTCAAAACTTTAGCTTTTCAAAAGTAAATATTAAGTTGAAAAGGGGATTTTTGTCACATAATTTTGATAGAGAAGGTATCACTGTTCGGAAATTAACATTGTGGAATGACTTATATTTTGTCATGCAAGAAAACTATACAAACCAATTTAATTTTACAAGTTCAAGGTGCATTAAGTAGGATGAGGAAAGCTGTACTGAAGGGTCAGAGGCCAAAAGAAAGAAAAATAATATTAAATGGATGTAATAGATCTTCAGTTTAATGTTCTTTATATTGACCCTATTAACGTTTCTGTACTTCAGCAAAAGTGAGTAAACTGTGCAGCACAAAAATATTATCTAGGGCAAAAACTCAAAAAAGATTTTAAACTTATTTTCAGAGTGTAAATAAGATTTTGAACTTCTCTTTTTCACATCATATACTGCAAATTTCCTGATTGCTCTGAAAAGGTAAAGACACCATTTCTCTTTTAATCTTCAGTTATACATTGAAGTTGACTTGCATGCTCTCATTGTACTGCAGGCTCAGCAAGCACAGGGAATTGCAAGTTTAGATACTGCCTATTGTGAAACAATTTTCTTTACACCTTCCTTAGGAGCAATATTAATGAGTAAGATGTACACACCTCTTTTAGCAGCTATAGAATTACTATATAAAAAGATTAATGTGTTTAGCAGAGACTGATTTCAACAAATAGCTGCTGTATATATGTTTATTCTTCCAAAACAATGGAAAACTCTAATTCGACGACAGTGTGTTTTCATCTGATGAACAACCAGGGTTGTTCTCTAAATACACTTTTCCTTCTGTCCTTCCTCCTTACAATCTCCACCCCTGGTCCCTTTGGGCCAGGTTNCGATGGGAAGTAGTGAAGGAATTCCTTTGTTTTGCTTTGCTTGCGTGTGTGGCTTTTGCTTTCCCTATTAAACTGTCTTTATCTCAACCCACGAGTTTTCTCACTTTTACCCTTCCGACTCTCTCCCCCATCCCACCGTGGGGGGAGTGAGCGAGCGGCTGTGTGGTGCTTAGTTGCTGGCTGGGGTTAAACCACGACACCTTCTTAAGGAATGGGAAGAATAATTCCTCTCCGGTTATTATTCAGAATAGAAGTAGTCAAGATGATGTGCTTCAAGTAAATTTATTAGTTGCAATGTAAACTTCCTGGTGTCTTACAGGAGTCTGAGCAGTTTTGAACTTTTAGTGTATTTCAGCATTGGAACTTTTAAACAGTAAATGGATTTTGAGAACCACTGAATGCATTCTGCTTCTATTTCTGTGTTTAATGGATTAATGTACAGTGACCCTATATATGGACAGGGACATATCCATGGAGTCAGCAATCCTTTCTTCAGAAAATGGTCAAAATTAGGCTTTTGTGGATTATATGCATATTTTGGGGTGATGTGAAAAATATTGCCAAGTCATCAGATTATGTCAAAGCAGCATGTGAGGTTACCTTTCTATTATCCCTGTTCACCTGGGTCTGGAGAGCGGAGAGTTCATGCTCTCCTAGCATGAATTACATCATCATGTTGCAGCCTTGCTGTCCTGTTTTCAGCTGGGATAGGGTTAATTTTCTTCCTAGTAGCTGGTATAGTGCTGTGTTTTGGATTTAGTATGAGAATAATATTGATAACATACTGATGTTTTAGTTGCTAAGTAGCGTTTACACTAGTCAAGGACTTTTCAGCTTCCCATGCTCTGCCAGGTGCACAAGAAGCTGGGAGGGAGCATAGCCAGGACAGCTAGCCCAACTGGCCAAAGGGGTATTCCATACCATATGACATCATGCTCAGTATATAAACTGGGGGGAGTTGGCTGGGGGGCAGTGATTGCTGCTCGGGGACTGGCTTGGCATCAGTCGGTGGGTGGTGAGCAATTGCATCATGCATCACTTGCTTGGTATATTCTATTATTATTATTATTACTACTATTTTACTTTATTTTATTTCAATTATTAAACTGTTTTTATCTCAACCCCCGAGTTTTCTCACTTTTACTCTCCCAATTCTCTCCCCCATCCCACTGGAGGCAGGGGAGTGAGCGAGCAGCTGTGTGGTGTTTAGTTGCTGGCTAGGGTTAAACCGTGACACTTGCCTTTCTAGTCCTTGATACATTTTTCTTTCTTGCTCCAATACCAGAGAGGAGCCCAATGGGGAGTCCAGAATATCTTCCATGGGATGGAGAGCTGCCACTAGTCTCCTGGAGTGTAGCAAAATGGATTCTGGAAGTGGTGAGACTCTGTCCTGTGTTCTAGGTATGATTTATAGTAGGGGTCACAGTCTGGTCTCTGTGAAAACTGAGTGCAAACAATGCAATTCTCTTCACTGGGTGCTGCCGAATGGACCTTCACAATCCACAGTTACAGAAAGTAAAGAGGAAATGATTGTTATTTGAAGGACTGTTTCTATCTGTGTAACTGGGTATAAATGCAGTGATCCTCACTCCAGGTACTCCAGGTATCAGCCAGTCCTTTAACCCACACCTGTCTCAAAGGTAAACAGTGACGTTTTGTTCCTGATAACTAATCCTTTCGGTGAGGCAATCTCATGAACCTCTGTAAAGTTTACTTAAGGAAACAGTGAGTGGGGATTTACTCCCTAATTGCTTGTAGCTCAAGTGACCCCATTGGGTTTAATGGCACTGCTGTGGATGAACACTGGTATAAAAGAGAGAAAGGATACAACCCACAGGGTCAAACTGATTGGGAAGTAAACTTGAGGGGCAATCAAATTGCTTGTTTTCTGAACAACCTGCAAGATATATAGATATATTGGGTTGAACTTGATGTGAGCTGGCTGAAAACAAAACACTGGAGTAGTGTACTAAACAAACTTTTTTTTACTTTTTTTTTTTTTTTGCTTTTAAGAATTGAAACAGTGCCTGCCATAACAGAGTCCCTATCAGAAAAAGGAGGGATAGAGTAAAGCTGAAGATAGCAAATGAATAGTAACCCCTTTAACAAGTCAGTCACTTCCTGCAATCAAAACCATGCTAGCATGTGGCCTGTTCAAATAAAAATTACTGGACCAGAGCCAAACACAAAAAAGTAATTGATAATGTGGTTTTTCAGAACCCACCCATCCATCAAATGTGTCACTCCTCCATAATACTTTATTGCCCCTTCTGAAGAAAGATCTTTAAAATTCATTGTGTGTACTTAAAAACAAAGTGTCCTTGTCCTGGTTTRTAATGATTCTCTTTTAGTTTGCATTTGTTTTATTATTTAATTACATTCTCTTCTATCGTGCATTTTTGCACAGATAGTTGCTGGAAATTTCTGCTGCTCTTAAACAAAGAATCTTTTGTGCTGTATCAGCTTGCATTTTCCTTGGATTGTGTKGTGCTGGTGTCTTTTCACTGACTTCAGCACTAGAGTATTGTAGTCACAGCTTCACTAAGTAGACTGTAACAAACAGATTCATTGGCCGTTTCTCTGTGCTGCATCTTATTAACTGATCTGTGGGAAATGCTCTTTACATTGTTAAGGCATATGCACTAATACAAACAATAAATTAACCTTAAATGGAGGAAGCTTCGAGACTCCTAATACAATAACCTAACAGAAACCAGAGTTTATAAAAGCTTTCTACGTACCAAATTTCATGGATATTTTTGTTAAAATGTGCTGTACCTATTTTCTACACCAACCTTTTACTATTGCCTTTACCAAACAGGTATTATGAATAATGCTCTATAATTTCTTAATATGAGATAGCAAGGGAGAGATAAATACTAGATTCATTCAATTGAATTGATATATTTATTTTTCCCCACAGTTAAAGAACAACAATGAATACAATTGTAGGAAGATTATTACTCTGAATTAGAGGGCAGTGTTCACAGATCTATTGTACCAGTTTTATAGGGACTGCTAATGATAACCCTCAAATTACAGACCGCAATCTAGTTAAGAGGTCAAGTACTGTGGTGCTAATTAATTCATAAAGTAGTGCTTTGGATTCTAATGTTTAGACTGCTTTTTCATATTATAAAGTGTTAGAGCTCACAACTTGTGTACTGAGAAGAATGTAGGTACTTGTGACAATGCAGGAGTAACAGCATCTTGAGCAGGCAGAAAAGAGGGTGGACGTGCAGTTCTGGTAATGGAGAAGAAGTAGGGGCATACTTGAACGAAGAGGGACCCTCCCCACCCCCCTCAAATGAGATGTGCATGGTCTCTGGATCCAGGAGGGAGGAGTTTGCACTCACACACCGTCTCTAACCCATCCTTTCACTTTAGGGAATTCTTTAGCTATAAATTTACGCTTGAGTATGTTTCTAAATGAAAAAGAAGTGCATCACCTACTCCCATCCCAGGAAACTAAAGGCCCAAACAGAATAAAAAAGAATTTTACAGCTCTTCCACCTAGGACTGATTAGCTAAAATGCAATAACCTCAGCCCAAAGTCTGATTTGTCAAACAGAGTGTCTAGATCTTTGAATCAGATATCAAATCAAAGTAGGGAGCAAATAAATGGGTATTAGAAGTGTGTTACCAGCTCCGCCACTCACTGCCTGGCTTTGGACAATTTATTTTCAGTTTTGCTAAGGAAGTGTGATAAGACTTGCTGTAATTAATATTTGTACAGGGCTGCAGAATCTGTAAATTATTTATTATATTTCAGGAAGAGGCCCCAAGGTTAGTACATGTAAATCCAGGAACCCCTGCAAAGACATGCAATTCGTGTGCCCCTTGGCTTTTACAGAATTGCAGGGGTTTCCTTGACATCAACACTTGTTCTAGTCTCACACTAACTACAAATCTGGCAGTGTCTGAGAAGCAGCCCCAAGAAGCTCTGATCTAATAGTTGTAACTGAGTCAATAAAATGCTTTAAGCATTTGCTTAACTTCCAGCCCATGAGTTGTGCTATTAATTCAGTGGAGCTAGTCACTAGATTAAAATTAAGCTCATGCCTAAATGCCTTGCTGGACTTTTACCAGATTGTTAGGTTTATGATTTATGATTTAGCTATCTTTCTTAAACTTGCTGAGATCAAATCTCCTGATTTAAGAATTTATGGTTCAGCTGAAAGTGGTGGTGGTAGACTTAGATTTCTATGGAAGTCAGTTTGGGGCAAGAGATCTCTCAATATTCACAGGTACTTTTACTTATCTAAACATTGACTAATTTCTGTTTAGTTATCTAAACTTCCCAAATGCTATTGTGTATGACTCATACTCTTGTAGATCATATTTAGTCATTTTATTTCTCTCAACACAAGGCTAAAACCTATAGTGCTATAAACCATCATGCCTCAGGCAACTGCAATAAGGCTACTGCAGTTCACATGTTTGAAGATCTGGCTTTTGCTCGATACTACTTTTAATGTTAGTGTTACCATTTGTAGTACGGTACGTAAGTAATGCATGTAGGAATATACGCTGCATCTTCTACTTACAGAGCAGTCTGAGCTAATTGCAAGGAACCTATTGCAGATAATAGGCCCTACTGAACGGTGCATATTGCCTTGCAGTATTGGGCTTATAGGCTGTATTTTAAAGCTGAAAAATAAGGCTTTTACTTTAAAGTAGGTATTTGGGGGCTTATCTCCATAAAAACAAATCTCTACATAGCTGTAAGATTCCAAGGTGTAATTTAAATCAATATAAGGTAATAACTAGCAAGAAGTGTTTTTTTAGGTAAAAACAATCCTCTGGTGTTTTGCCCAGCACCATTCCAAGCAGTGGTCTGAAATTTACTATCAGATGAGTGATTCATTTGCACTATGGTTTGCTTTGTTTCCTGTTGAATAGGTAAAGGTGTAGACCACTGAACATCTGTGATACAGGAATATTTGTACTGGAAGGTGCTGCTTCTTTTAATTACCACATTAAAATATCAATCACTCAGTATACTGTAGGCAATTTCTACTTCTTTCTGATTAGCTTATGGGAATGCATTATTTACATTTGATATGACAATTTAGTTTTTAAGAAATGTGCAGTATGGCAACAATGAATAAAAATTTGTTTCAGTCTTTTGGGATAAAGGGTTTTATTATTATTCTAAACAATAGAACTTCAGTTAAAAACAGAATAGATTTTTTTCCAATAGTAATCTCATTTGAATGTTTTGAGTTATCAAAGCATTTCATGTTTACTTAAAAAACACATTTTCTGCTCCCTGGAGAAGTCCATAATGCACTCAGTAAAGATTGAGCATGAGAAAAAATGTACTCAAATGACAGGGTAAAATTCAGGAAAAACTGTTCTGGTTTTGCTTTGGTAGGTATGCATGTTGTTGAACATTAGTGATATACATTTTATGCATATGTTACACATTTCCTTTTGTGGTCATCTGAATAATGTACCTTCTTTTATTCAAAGTATAACACGTATACTCTCTCATTCAAAGATACTACTGCTGTCTATTGTAATATTAAAATCTTAGATATTTCCACTGAAGAGAAGTAGTACAACTTTGGAGAACCGTAATTCTTTTCACCAGTGAAACTACCTGAGAAGTTACATGTGACTAAACTGGAGTTAGGGCATTTTCTTAATAGTTAATTTGATAAAATCCAGATAGTTTATGTATGACTTAAGCTTTGCCTGACTGGAAAATGGCATTGTTCATTAATGAATAGCAAATCTACACAACAGCTTAGGACAGGAATTGAAAAATTCTCTACCTATATGAAATTACAGAGGGAATTTAGAGAGCTAAAACGCAATTATTAGAACTGGAACATGGCCAAGATCCTTGGGTTAACTTCCCTGTTCTTATTAGAAGCTATATATTAGATCCCATTTCTTGTCTGTCTTTGCTGTATATTTGCTGTATTTTTTTAGAAAATTCTGAAATGTTTTTTTTTCCCTCTTTTCGTTTAAAGAGAATGCCAGTTTCAGTGGCTGGACATAAATGTTTAAAAACATGTAGGTATGCTTGGTCTTCAGCAGTTTAGCAACCTGTATTTAAACAGTGGTACCAGTTTAAAAACGGTATCACTGAGAAGTTTCCAGGGGTCTAGTAGACAGACTGAAATGAGTAGATATGGTCAAGAGTTATATGGTTTTATATTGCCTCTAAAAACATAGCATGAAGTCCTTAGCCTGTCAGGTCCTCAGTAAAACTCTCACTGACCTTGGTGAAGGGAGGATTTCAGAATGACACTGTTGGTGCTTACAATTTTAGCACCAATCTTGCAGTACTTGGTATTTTTATTATATTCTCAGCTCTGAGTCTTGTTTGTCATGAAACTCTCAGCTTCATTTTTAAAAAGTCTGGTGTTAGGGCCAAATCTACAAAATAGTGTTGGCCCCAGATTCAACTAAAAGTTTTGGTGCCCTGTGAAGACGCATTTGTGGATCTTGATTTTAGACAACCACACCTTGTATCTTACTCCTTCGTTAGTCTGTAAGTCCACACTTGCAATTAGCTGAGCACTTGCACAGCTAAAGCAGGAGGTGCCTCAGGTCCCCAGGTGGCTCTGGCCATGGTATACACACTCTCTATCTGCTCATAGTTTTGCGCCAGATGCACCAAGCAATACGTCTGTAATGGCAGATCTAGACAAGCTGACATGCACCCTCCACCTAAACTTGAATGTTTCTAAAGTAACTGGAGCTGTAAATTACCGAGAGAAGCAATATTTAGGACATTTTGGGCATTCCTCACTAGTTTTTTTTAGACAGCTTTGTCATACTGGCTGTTGTGAACATCATCATGGCCAAAACACATGTCTACTGTAGACACAGAAACAGCCACCTTGCCAAGCCAGAACTAGAAATGTAAGGGAGCATAGTACAAATTCAGCTCCGGTAGTGCGTCAAAAGAGTGCTGAACTGCACCGAGTACACTGACAAGTGGGGGTTGGTGTGAACTCAGGATCTCGGACTCATGCTCCCTTCCTCTAACCCTCTCCATGTACTGGAGACTAGCCATCCTAGGGAACGGATCCAGAGCTGTGGATCTGCTGAAGTGCCTAAAATTTTTTTATGGATTAACCTTTGATTCTATAGTTGCAGAGAAGAAGTTTGCACACAACCTCTTAAGGAAGAAGCTCACAGGGCATCTGAAAAGAACCTAAATTGTGCATTTGAACAAAGGCCAAAAAAATCCTCATTATTTTTAACACAAGTTAAAATAATTTGTTAAAATATTTTTGGCCCAAGTCATGATTTTTCAGTGCTTAGCGTGCAAAATATGGAAGATAGTTATCTACATGAGGCTGTTCCTTCTCCCTAAGCAGAAGGTAGAGGTGTTGCAATGCAAACTGGCTATAATGAATATCATCGGCACTAAGCACCCCTAAAAAGTTTTCCTTCTTAGTACAAACTGTCTTACAAGATTTGACGGGATCAGGAAAAAGTTGGTACAAATATGACTGGTGGCTGTATGTTTATTGCATCAAACTCTACTTTTGGCATTTGTGGACACTAGGAGATTTTACATCATTATTGCAAGTCCTTTGAAAAATGGAAGTTCCTTTCATCTTGATGCACTATTGTGTAGCCCAGCCCTCTAGCAGAAGAGCACAAGCCTATATGATAATGTGTACCTCTAGCCACTAATGAAAGCCTAAAATATGTACAGGAATTACATTACAGGCTCAGTTCACTAGGCCAAAATTAGTTGCTTCCATTTAATCCAGTTATCTGTTTATGTATTTTTCCTGCACTCATCACTAGAGCGCTAAGTCTGAGTGTTTTTGTGATAACTGAGAGTATCTCCCTGGAGTGCAATCAGGTCCCTGCCATTGATATGCATGTCTGAAAGGTCCTGAAGTTTTCAGCTTTCCTGTAGTAAATAGTTCACTTTTAATTGATACACATCTTAGCCATAAGAACACTCAAGGTTTCTTGTTTAAAGAACAGACAAAAATGAAGGACTGAAAACTAAAGAAAAATAGAAGCACAGATTTCTTTATACCTTATTTGAGTGAATGTGTATGGTTCTTTGATCATATCAAAAGAAAACTGTTGATGACGTGCTGAAAAATAAAACAACATAACATATGGCTGAAAGCATATCAGCATAGTACTTCTGTTTTTACACCAATTTCTACTGAATTTTCCTGAAGCACATTTGCTAATATTTTACAAAATATATTGAACTGTTCTGATTTTTGCTATTTGCCGTTATGACAGCTTTGGAAAGAACTAATTCTTTTAAGTAGTCTATTGTTGTCATACAATTTTTTAAACTTCTTTGATGCTGAACTGCTTGCTGGGTTAATTGTGGAAAGTACTAATTACAAACCAACATTTGTAAAATACGATGTATGAGCAAGGTATATGTCCTATTCCCAGGAGTGGCTGACTACAAAAGTACAAGATAAATTCAGACACAGTGTTATTCCTTTCTATGCAATCTTTAGAAAGGTTTATGTGATAAAAGTCATATGATGAGCTGGGATGTTTCACACTCTGATGCTGGAGGTACTAATTCCTATGGAAGTGAGAAGTAGACTGTTCCCAGTCACTGTGGTTAAGGACATCTTTACCCGTTGAAGTTGAAAGACATAGCAGGAATCTCCAAACTCTGTGTGTGATAGTCTGGTCTATGACTCATTTAAAGGCTATAGGTTTTTTCATTTTTATATTGTTGTCCCTAGTCCAAAGACCTTAATAAATAATAATGTGCAGGGTGAAGATCACAAACATAGTGTATTAACAGGCACTTTTTAGAATCCATCACCACGCTAGCAGAATTTCAAAGACATGTAGCTTTCAACAAGAGCAAGTTTAGATGATAAGTTCATTTGGCTTTACTGTTAACTTTAAATAAACTTATGTAGTTTAAGTCTTTTATACACTTAAGGGTAAGTGCTGATCTAAATAAATTGTACATAATTATCCGCATTTAAATTCTTATTGGCAATAATATTTATTATTATGAATTATCTTCCGATAGAAGTACTATTATGGATTTCAGCCTTGAATTTTCAAATCAGTCTAAGTTTTTAACAAGTAAATCCAAGTTTATTTCCTCAGAAGATCTTAAAACATGGACGAGTGGTGTTGTTGCTATTTGCATAGCAGGGAACTAGCAGTAGCCAAATGGAATGACCTGCTTGTGGCAGCACGGGGAGCTAATGGCATAGCCTGGAAAAGAAATGGAGCATCCCAAAGATCCATATCCTGCCCTGTGGACTCTGCTGCCTTTCATTGTTATATTTTCCATCTATGGAAACTATTTTTTTTTTCTGATTGTTGGGTTAAGTAGTAGTCGGGAGTTATTAAAGAAGCAAGGAGATTAAAAAGAGGGATAGTTTAAATTTTGCAATGATTGTGCTTACAGGCTGTATGTGGAGGAAACACATCTATTTCATACTCCGCATTTTAAAAAGCCACTATACAATGACAGCTTGTACCTTTGTGCAATGCAAGAAAACTAATAATTGAAAACCTCTGAAGGGTTCATGTCATGTTTTTAATGTATTCCTGTTCAGTGTTCTGAGTAGAAGTTTTGTTGTTGCTATGGGTAGGGGATAGATTGAACTGATTACATACTGTGTTATAAATAAGTGTATTTTGTTCCCTGAGAAATGATTCTTCCTTCAGTAATAGGAAAAATAAACAAAGGAAAAAGGGTACATTTAAGGTTGCTGTCAAGTCTTAGCTATTCCTAGACTTTCAGATTTCTGTTCTCAGCTATAACGTTCTAACTATAAAATATTTTCCTTTTAGTTTTAAATCCAATTTCTAAATGGTTTAAGAAGAGATTTCTCCAAGTTAACCTGCAGCTATACAATTGCTGCATAAGCCCTTTGTCTGCCTGAACTGCAAGGAAAGGTGGGAAAAATGTGGCTTGAATCTACGTTTGCACTCCTGTGATTTTGGGACTGGCAGGAGCCAGATTGGGTTTGGCATAAATTAGAGCCATCTAAAACTGTTCTGTCATTGCTGACTACCTGAGACTCTGTGGGATCACTCATAGCTGAAGGTCAGGGATAGTGGGCCATGCTCTGGAAAGGTGCTTTAACAAATGGGGAATCCTCAGCAAGCCAGCTAGATTAGTTTTCCAGATGGTTTGTACCACTTGAACAGAGGCAAAAAGTGTCACACTCCAGGTGTGACAGCAGCATTTGCAGAAACACACAGTTCTGCTTTGAATAAACTTGCTTGGGGAACAAATAGTGTTGCTGTGGAGTTCAGAGCAAGGTGCAAACCATGGGCAAATGAATCTGGTTAATGCCTTTAACCAGTTGAAGTTCACATTGCTGCAGCTATGCTGCCATTGAGATCAGAGTTAATTTAAATCGGGATTAATCACATTGACACAAGTTGCAGTTGCATCTTGTACTGCGGTGTAGACTCAGCACTGGTCATGCAATATCCACTGTCTTTCAATTTTTTTAATTTTTTTTTTTTTTTTTTTGCTAGACAACCCTTGTCTGTTCAGCTGAAATGAGCAATTGATCTTGTTGTCTATTCTGCAACTAAGAGATAAATCACAGCTCACATAGTGGCTGGTAATGCCCGTATCAATTCGTGTGACAACCTTACGGTTAAATCTTAGCTGCAGTCATCACTAATTATCAGGGGAATTTCGTGGTGTCTTTTCTCTTATTCAGAATTTTTAACCTTGCTTTCTATGCAAACAGCATCTTCATGTTGCCAGTAATGATAACGAGTAAAAGAAAGTTGAATTTTTACAGCCCTGTTATCTCAGTGGGCTTTTAAAGGTGCAAAGCACTTCAGGGAAAAAAACAAAAACAAAAACAAAAAACAAAACCAGAAAAACATAGAGGGATATTATTAATCTTTAATTTCTCCGCTGAAATGCAGCCGCTTATAGACAAAATGTGATAATTAGTTGGCCACACAGAACTGCACTACGTGGCCATCCAGGAGAGAAAAGGAAGCAGAGAAGAGCATCAGGCAAACCACATGGGGAAGTTTAGGTAGACCTCGATACCCAAGCTGCAATTTAGCCATGACACTGACGTTCACAAACATCTCCTTGAATGTACTGTAATGTCTTTAGTGACCACAAATACATATATATTTTCTCTCAGCTAAAAGGCAGTGCACCCAAAGCAACTGTTAAGAAGTTAAACAAAAGAACTGTTTACATGACCAGCTATACCATTTCCTGCAGCATTTCAGTTTCTATTGATAGCTCCTTAACGGATTATGTTTATCAAGATGAAAAATGGTAGTTACATTATTGCATTATAAAGAGCTAAACTTCTGTATCTGAGCTCATATTAATGTGTTCCTGGAAGAAGAGAAAGAGATACAACTTGTTCTCTGCTACGTTACATATGTTCTCACGTGTACTATGGTGATGCACAACACATCCAGTTTGGGCATAAAAGATAAAGAAAGGTTGTGCAATATTCACAGACAGCATGAAACTAAATGCTCATTTTTCAATCATTTAGGCATTTCCTTCATAGTATTTTCCTCAGTGGATCTTATGTGGCATTAATATGATGTGTTCTCTGCCTGTGTCTTTTCCTTTCTTTTGAATGTTGTGTATTTTCTTACGTGCACTGGCAAAATTGCCTAGTTCTAATGCAGGATCATACTTTGCTTCCTCACTTGCCCATTTGTCCACTTTGGGCTAATGTTAGTAAACATCCCTTAAAGACAATCACTTCTAATCTTGTCAGAGATGCCTGTGTTGTGAGGGTGAAAATTAGTTATTAGCTTAGCTTTTCATCCATGCATAATAGGATGTTAAAATCAGAGATGTTTGCTTGGGGCCATGAGAAGCATCCCGCTCTGAGCTTACAAGTTCTGAATTTATAAAATGCAACATATTTAAAATAAACAAGCAGAAGGCAAATGCCAGTTTAAAATGAGAAAAAGTCTGTTTTGTGTATATTAGTCCTTGTGTAAGGAGTTTAAGGCATCTTCTTGACTGCAGTAAAAGAAGAAAAATATGCTGAATCTTTGCTGATTCTTATCCCTCCCCCCACCTTTGTGGAGGACTTTCCCCCTGAATGGGGGTGTCATCAGCTTGGTCCCTACCGCGTTAAGCATCCTCAGTCCTCGTGCTGTACCTTATCAAATTAAGCCCTGGGAACAAAAATACCAAGACAAAGTCAACCTGAAAAAAAAACCGAATTAAACCCATCCCTCACAAAATAGTGGCAAAACCTCTCTTTGTACCTGTATTGCAAGGTAAAGCTGATGTCATTTAGAGAACATATAACCTAAAGGGCCTTCTCTTCCTTCTGCACTGGAGCATCTGTGGCAGGATGGGGAGCTAGGATCTCTCTCTGCAAATACCCACAGAGCAGTGACAACTTCCCATTTTCCTTCACTCTTATTCCACTTCAGTTAAATCGGCCAGAGCAGAAGATGTAGAGTAGGTGATAGTTCCCTTGGGAATATCTATGTTAGAACTGTGGTAATTGGCAATGAAAGCAATCAGTGAGTTCAGACACTTTCAGAGAGACCTCTGAATGTCTCAATGCTCTCCTTTGTCGTCCCCAGTACATGCATAATAAAAATGGCTACTGAAGAAACACAGGTAGGCATCCTGGCTCTAAATGTGTATATAATATAAAATGCAGAGTTGTACACCAGTCTGGATTACAAGGCTTGAGTATTTGGATTGCCTACCAAGTGTTGATGAAAAGCCACACAGATTCTTAATTCAGAAACTCCAATTTTTCCTCTGTTCCTGTGTTCATTTTCTTTATCAGCAGGGGATGACTTACACTTTCAAAACTGATTAACATTTTAAAACTGTGGGAGCACTTTGTGTGGCATTTCAAATGATTTTAACCCTTTAGCTCTTTGCTGGAGCTTCTCTTTGTTTTTTTTCTCTTTTTCCTTTTTTTCCTCTTTGGAATACAGGTTGTGCCAGCATGTCAGCACTTCCAGAAATTAAGCGTTTTGCACTATGCAGAAGACACTGGAGACAGCAGTTACATTAACTAAATTTTGGCAGTACAAACAGGTGGAGATTTACCAGCTTTCACTTTGTTGTCTAACCTACCCACATGGATGAAGGAGACAGCCTTGCCCTAAGGCTTTGAGAAACCAACAGTTTCCTTAATCCTTTCACACGTCCTGTTTATCCTCAAAATAATGTCCCTGATATGGCTGTTTAAAGACAACAAGACTTATCCTTTTCAGCACGTTTTTCCCTCAATCTCTTTTTTCTGTTATGCCCTCTCTCACATGCTTGAACACATTGATGTACGGGCAAAGCAGGGACTCGCTGGTACCCAAAGATCCATCTTCCAACTGTGCTTGGCTTTGCTCTCAGGCAGTTGAAGTTCATTCTAAAGCATGGCTGAGGAATACAATTCACTTAAAAATAAATACGGTACTTGAGGGCATTTTTCCATATCCATAGGCAAACGTGTAGCTGCAATGTACATAGGATCATTTGCAGCTGAGGAAAACTGTCAAGCAATGCCTACAGACTTGTCTTTAGTCTGCTCACAAGTGCTGTCACCTGTAAATTAAAAAGGTCAGCATCTGTTCAAGTCCACTAATTGGGTTGGTAACATGGCTAAAGATACATAGAAAGGATTCAATTCCAATGTTGTTTGAGTAAGGACAATCCCCATTGACATTGGTGGGACTTGCATTTGAGGACCCACTTTGTCTTGTGACTCCAAAAATGAACAAGGACACTACTTGCCAGCTGCTGTTCTGCAGTGCTCAGCAGCGACGCTTAACACTGTAAATATTAGTTTATTTTGCTTGTTTTTTGACTTTTTCGACAAACAGAAGTCCAGTAACAGGAGAGTTTTCCTACTCTCTTGTAGTTAAGAACACAGGAACAAAACTACATTTCTGTTTTTCTAAAAGATATTGCGATAAAAAGCTGGGCACAGGTCTCCTCTTTTCCAGCTTATCAGTTTTAGGAACTCAGAAAAGTGTGCATGGTCCAGTAGTCAAGGACAGGAAAGAAGAAAAGACAAGAAAGGCACCTTACATCTGCATGTAAAGACGAAGTATCCATTTCTCAACCTACATGTCTTTTAACCTTTCCCTCTTTCACTTTCCAACTCTGCTTTAGCTGAGCTTCACTCCCCAATGCCCAGGTTCTCCCTCAGGATTCCTTGCTTTGGAGATTGCTGTTAGCCCTGTCCCTGCATTCGGTGATGGGGATGTTGGTTTAGGATATATTTTTGTAACTCATTTGGTAATGACCTGCTACCATTCCTCAGCATATGTTAACCAACAGATATGGTAAACAGAAATTCTTTACAGTCGTGCCAATAGAACAAAGAAAAATGGAAAATGCAAAACACTGGGGAGAACCAATCAGGGATGTACTTAGTATTCTCAAAATTCACATATACTTTCTGAAAATGTAACTATTTTGACAATTAGTTTTAAAAAGAAAACTCCTTCAGTTTTACTCTTTTCCCTGGAAGAATATACAACACCTGACATTTCAATCAGTTTATCTGTGTTTCATGAAATAGGGTCAGGCAGGAATGAGAGGAAGTAGAAAATCATGCTTGTAGCATTGGAAAAGCTAGTGCCTTGTATTCCAAAATATTAATACCTTGAGCATTTCTCAAAAGACTAACTTTTTATTATTTTATCACATAACTAGTATTCTGAAATATTAGTAGCTTTGCGAAAATTAGTAGCTTTTTTGGACATATGATTAACAGGTGCGAGCAGCACTTTTTCAGGCTTGGAGGCAGGTAATTTACAGCTTGTTGTAGGGGAAATGGAACAAGAAGAAAGAAAAATAGGAATGCTTCATCTACATTTCTTCCTCCTTTCTTTGAAAAGTTTCATGTTAATATTCAGGAACAATTTCCCTTTTGTAATGTTCTTCCACTAGTCGTATTTTAGTTAATTATCTTGGTTGTCCATTGTAAATAAAAAGTAAGAAATCTGCCGGTTCCCTTTGATCATGGTTCTGTTCTTTCCCCCAACGAAACTCACACACAGATTTTTTTCTTTTCCTTTCCTTCAGAGTTGAAAAGTGTTCCTCATTAGGAAGAGCAGATGCATCCCATCGTAGAGGGTTGAAGGTTATAGATTCTTTCAAGCAGTTTCCTTTCTCTCCAGGTACAAATTGTTTAATTGCCAAGCATTGTCAGTGTTCTGAGTGTTCACATATATAGAATACAGTGTCATTGGAAGCTCAAGGCAAACCATATGTAAGAATAAAAAAAAAGTATTAAAGCATAAAAGCTAATGAGGATGTAGTGCAAATACTCCTCATAACCATTGCCCAGCCTGACTTCCTCAGGGGAGTTAGACTTAAGTAGTTACATCAGGAAAACAGGCACACTACAGGTAGGTGCCAGTGTTCTCCTCCCTTCGTCCCTGTGTAAAATAGTCAAGAAGTTAAATACAAAACCCAACAAAAATTCTTCCTGCACCTTTTTGATAATTTTAATTTATTTGAAAGAAGGTATGAACCCTTATTCCTTTTCACGTTCATTCATATTTTGAAAGTTTGTTCTAAAGTACTTTTTCTCTTCAAATTAAACACATTTCCTGGGGACATACATATCAATTATTTTGTAACTCTACAAAAGCCAACAGTACAAATATTGCAGGCATTTAATAAACACAGGGCTGAAACAATATACTGAAATTATTCATCACCTGCACGACTTGTCATATAAGATCTTGAAACAAGGGAAGAGTTACACTCTATTCAGAAAACATTCTCTTGAAGTTTGCATATATCCCCTTTTATTTCCTTGTGAAGTTTTAAAGTTCCACACACACATACACTTGCTTGGAGCCTTATGAAACTGAAATGTCAAGTGAGAGTTGCTTTATATCATGTTCTGTCAATCAAAGTAAGCGAGGCTTTATGCATCTGTTGCTAGTATATTGGCACTTTTTGAAGAGTGTTTCGGAGGGAGCGAGAATAAATAAAGATCCTTCAGGCACTTTCTCATTTATGGATGAGGAATCAAAGCAGTCTGAAACTTCATTTTCAGCCTGATACCCTGAAGATTGTTGGCTGATAATTCTGGATGGAACAGCTTATCTGGGAGGATTAGGGAGAACATGGGCTTCCTATTACTGCTGGCTTCAGCCTATTCAGCTGGGCAGACTCTGTCACACATTATCTGTGCCTTTACATATGTCACTAATCTTATCTATATCTGTTCAGCTCCTTCTGTTGGAGCTGTGGTTTTCTGTACCTAAACCTCCCATTTCTTCATTACACCAGCTGTATAGGCATTAGCCTTCTCTAACAGCCTTTCTGCACCATGTCATTCAGTAATGGCTAGTAATGCAAAGGTATGAGAAGGTAATGGTAGTGCTTTATCTCAGATCTTACAGGCCTCACATCAATATATTAAATGCATACCTCCCTTCCCACCAGCATCCTCAATCCCCCCACCATTTTTCACCAAATCCGCTTAACAAAATAAAATCACCTCAACAATACAGTATCTCTGCAATCATTAAAAATAACGGAAGCAGGCGATTTAGGGGCAGGTATACATGCTGGAAGGGTCAAAGTAGTGTGTAACCAGCAGAACAAAAACATCAGCACCAGAACTAATCTGGAGCTTCTGCCATTCTCTCCTGGATTGCTAATTGGTGTTACAAATTCAGTGGTGTTGGTCACTAGGACAAAGTAGCTCGAAAGAAAGAAAGATTAAACCCTCTGAGAGTCCCTGCCCTTTTCAAATTTTAGAGGGAAGCCCCTTCCCCACACCTACTCTCAAACAGTTCCCCAGCTCCAGCTGGCTCCGCGCCTGCTGAGCTAAGCTCCATCCTTTCTCTCCTATTCTGCCTTTGCCTTTCAGTCTTCCTGCCATGCCGCCACTCTGGTGTTCCTCCTTCCTTCCTAATTAGTTTTCTCCTGTTTCTTCACCTCCTTCAGCCATTTTCAACTTACCTCATTCTCTGTTACTGTAATAAAAATGACAATAAATGAATTTTTAAAAGTGAAGGAAATGGAACTAATGAGATACCACTTTGCCCATTTATTTTCTCTCTAACAGTGTTTTTGACTGTAAGGTCTTTTGGGAAGGGGCTGCTCTTCCTGTGTGTTTTCATTGTGCCTCGTACAATACACATCAGAAAAAAAGAAAAATGATCACTCGGTCCTTATCTTGATGGCTTTTTTGGGCACCACCAGAGTGCAAACTAGAAAAACACATGCCACTGATTTCTGACTAATAACTCACTCAATAATACTATCTGGAACTTTGTTTCCAATTAGTAATTCAGCCAGTTCTATATATGATTGATTTTAAATACATTTAAATACAATTTAAATAATTTTAAAGCCGGGAAGTTTTCCTTCCTGTTTTTACTGCCTTCGCATTTTGTTTTACTTTAAATTGCCAAGTTATTAGGGATCTGTATCTTGTCTGTTCTCTCAAGGTTGAAACAATAAGCTTTATCTGAACCTGACAAACATAATATCTCTTCTTCATAAATGAATGCCTTGAATGTCATGGTTTCCCCAGCCTGCAACCACAAGCCCAGTCAGGGCCATGTCATTTAACACAGACCCATTTTTTATTCTGTGACAAGCAAGAACAACAAGAAGTGTAACCTATATCCCAAAGCTATACAAATGCTGCTGAATTATATAGGCGAGACAGCCACAGAGAGTTGTGTGTGCTCCAGCAGTGCTGGCAACTGCAGGAAATAATGTGTTGCATCGATGGAAGATTTCCTTGACTACTTGCAGTCTTTCAGAGATTTGGAAAAGCTTCTTGCTGCGGACCCTGCAAGAACTGCTGTTTTTCTGCGTACACAGGACATTCATGGTCACTCAAGGACATAAGGAAGAACTTAATTTCAGATGCTCTGAGAGAAATTGTTTTCACTCTTCTAATCCGGTTGATTTGTTCTTCCCTGGGCTCTTGTACATGGACTTTTTCAACAAGCACTGGGATAAACTGAGTGTTTGGTATAGAGTTCACTTTGCCCATGCAGTTTGGCCAGCTGTGCATGTCACCAGCTGAAAAATATAGTCCTAAAGAGAGCAGGGCTAATTCTCCACAGTAGAGCATAATCCAATGTTTCATCAGGTGCACCTGAACCCCTTTATGATACATACAGTATGAAGAGCTATATAAAGAATCTCTTAAATACTTAATTTATAGTCAGCCCTTGTCTGAGTATGTGTCATTTATGAAAGGATAACACGTGGCATGTGGACTCATCATTAGCCCAAGGTAGCAGAGGTTATGACTTCTAATTCCGTTCTCAGCCCTGCTACAGAGTTACTACATGACCTTGTACAAATCACTTAACCTTTATGTGACTAATTTTATCCATCTATAAAATGGGGATAATAAAATTTTTAGCTACACACAGCAGGATGATGAGAATTAATTAATGCTGTAAAACTCCCTGAGAAAGAAGGCTTAATATACAGGGCCTAATTCCACTAGTATTCACTCTCTGGCTCTGTGTCTTGAGGAGTTACTTCTAGCTGAGCAAAATTAGTGTAAAAAGCTACTATCTGGATTTGTTAGCATTATTGAGATTCACTGTGCTTAGATATGGAGCTCACACAAAACACTCTTAAAAATCAACCCAAGAGAAAGCTCAAGTGATTCATTATTAATATTAGTTGTATATCCACATACACAAAGTACAAGCAACAACACTTGAGCATTCAGAATTTCATAGCAGGGACTCCGAGCCAGCATATGTAAAAATAGACATCTGATTGAAAGCGCTTGTCTGTGTTACTGAAGCTGCAAGCACCAATCGGGTGGCCATATGCCCATGTGCATACAGGAGAAAGAGTGTGCATTGCTCATGTGGTTCTTCAACTTCCGTTTTTTGAAATTTGACCCTAGAACTTCACTTCTTCTGGGTTGTGGAGCAATTTTCTAAAATAAAAGCAATATAATTTTCATTAGAAAACTCAATGTAGTATCATGTTACCTACTAACATGTTGGAATTCTATTCATTCAGTGTAAGGTTATAAAATACACAGCATGAAGAGCTAGATAATATCTGTGTCTAGTAGTTGGAATGAGGGAAGACGACCATGCTCTCTTCACTCTGCTACTGGTATGCTGTTTTACAGTGGGCGGTCCAAATCAGTCCTTATCAAATTTCCATTCCCATATATCAAGACATAAAGAAATCCCTATATGGTATAGAACAACCAGTCTTCAGTATCCTAATCTGTTGTTTTACCTAAAGTCTGCAAGGATTTATGCTGAAAACAATCACTGTATTTCTTTCTACCGCTAAGGGAGAATTTTCAAGTTACTGTGATTATTGCAAACTCCATCAAATTAACAATATGTATGCACTCAAACCAGAAGATCAGTCTGAAGTTATAAAACTGCCAAGAAAGCAGAAAGCACCAGTCTTGTCTGTAAATATCAGTAATACAATTGCGTTATCCTAGACTAGCAGCAAACCAACTGATTAATGGTTCAAGATCATGTCTGGTGTAACTTGAAGTACTCCGTGGCAGGCCCTAACTCAAGTGCCCTTTCAAATTAACCTCAGAAGATTCTTCATCATAAGGAAAAATTAATTCTTTATGCAGTGGAAGTGATTAACCTTGAACCTTCAAAGTCAAGATGGTTGGAAGGTGTGTGTGTGTTGGGGAGGGGATTTTGCAATCTCCAAGGTGTTTTAAAACTGATACATCAGGGAGAAAACAAACATAATAGATATGTCTCTCTCCTTAGTTTGGTTTTGCAAAGCATTTCAGCATATTTTGCTGTAAAAACCTTTTCTCTTTTAAATTATCAAAGCAGCATGTGATCCAATCAGGTAAACAACTGCAACAAGCCAGAACAACACAAATACACTTAAATGTCCTGTTTACTGAAGATGTTCATTGAAGATAATGATGCACAGGTCCCAAGAGATTTGGAGAAAAGTAAGTAAATAGAAAGTAAAACCAGCTTGATGATGTCTATAATAAGGTGTGTGGGGTGGAGGAGAGTGGTGGTGTCATTTTTCTCTTTTGTGTTTTATTAGGACTGTGAAATTTAGGGCAGGGGGGCTTTTTGTTCTATATTTTCTACTTATAAGGGCTGACTTGCTGTTACAAAAGTCTGAGGGCTAGATTAGTTGCGATTGTAGAAATCTCTATTGTGAGCCAAGAAAACTTTACTTGCATACTACTAAAATCCTTTTGCAGCTTACATACTTATGTTAATATCAGCAGAGCAGAAGAATGTAGCAGAAAGGGCTAAACATTGCCAAAATAGCTTACCTCTAAGCATACTCTCCCCTGGGTCAGACAAAATACATGTGCTGTTCCTGGAAAAATAAAATAATAATCATAAACTAGTAGTAATAATAATGCAGCACAGAATATTTCTATACGAAACAAGCAAAGCTAACCCATAAAGAATTAAATGTAAAGTATTTTTAGGATGTTTTGGTTTTGTATGTTTGTTTTGATAAAATAACCAAAGCATATAATTGCATTGAATAATTTCTTCTCTGGCTTTTCCATTTATTCTCTTTCTGGCATCCTTTATTCCCTGTATCCCTTGACCCATTTCAAGAGAGGATTTAGGGAGGTGCTGATTATTAAAGCAGATGAATTTTCCCATTGAGTCATATAGAACATACACAAAAGCTTTTCTGATGTGGGGCATGTCATCTGTGAGGCCACCCCAAGGAGGCACCCACTTGCCGGCCTTCCGTTAAATTCTCCTGCTCCCACTCTATCATGCCTCAGCCTGAGCCAGTCTTCACAGCTCTTCATACTGATTCACTCAAGCGTAATGAAGTGGCTGGTTTTAGGTCTTTGTCTGGTAATACCCTCAAACTGTACTGCCTCCAAGCAAAGCCCTGGAGCTCTAGAAATTCCCCTTTTCTCCAAAATGCAGAGAAAGTAGTCCACTCTTCTTACCCGTCCCTTGCTCAGGCTGGTTTCCCACCCACTGCATTAACCAGACTTCTACAACGTGGCCTTTAAAATGGCAGGGAACTCAACAACTTTGTTCATGTAGGTAGTGATGAGGAGACTGACCACATCATGCAGCCTATAGCATGGACATGGCTTATCTCTCCTTGGGTTAGGTTCATTTTTAAAACTTCATATTTAAAACCTCTAATAATTTTAAGGGCATTCTCCTGTTTACTTTGGTCCTGACATAGTCTTAGCAACAAGTCTTTTGTAGTACACTGAAATGCAATTGATAGGAGGATATGTTGTTTGTAATACCCTGAGGTGTATTCCGAGGTGCTTGCCACAGTATGTGGTGAGCCAGAGAATACAGATGGTGCTGAGTGTGCCATTCAGCTTTTTATTTTTATCTTAAAACAACATGCTCTTAAGTTACTACCAGTCAGCCTTAGTGAAAATGAGTCTATCTGAAATGATCATCCATATATGGATATGTGCCTTGAATCCAAAATTAGTAAGACACATTTCTGTATCATTAGATGCCTATTTTCAATTGCCTTATTTTGATAATTGGGGCTTATTTTTCTTATCGTGAGTCAAATAGCAGAATCACTGAAGGTGGAACAGGGCAAAGGTGACTCATCCTACCTGAGGTCTCCAGATGCACTTGGTAAACACTTGATTTTTATAAACCACAGTAATGAAATAAATACATCTGAATGTGTGGGTGAGTAAGAGACCAATCCACTCTGCGCTCAGGTGCCTGGAAACACTGCCGCTGGCACTGACAATTAACTATGATGGCTAGGAAAGATGCCTTTTCACCAGTTAGAGATCCTGGATGTATCTAGGAATGTAGCCTGCATCTATCCTAGTAAATGCAAACATTGCTGGAGTGATCCCAGACGCCAGGATGCTATTGTCATTGTCAGTAAGATGTTAGAACATCTTCGAGAGACACAAGTGAAGGCAATAGCAAAACACCCAACACAATATATCACGCCTTATAAGCCCTCTTCTAGTATCCCCACCTGGTAAGTTACTTACTGTTGCTTTAGGGTTTGTGTATACACAGTGTCTTCCCAAAAATTCAGGTAGAGGTTTTTTTCCTGCGTCTTCTTAATGTGTAGATTTCAGCAGCCACATTTCTGAAGAACTAGGGGGTTGTCTGAAAAATTCTGTGTATTGACAATGGATTGCTTTAAAAAATATATTTCCATATTCTGTAGCACATTTTATTTACTTTTCACTATATCAGAGGACAAACAGTACAATTCTTTGCATGTTCTACAAAAAAGGGTGATATTATTCTGTTGAATCCATGCTGTATTTTCTATCAGTGTTTCACCATGTGCAGGATTTCTTATTAATGAAATAATCTTTAAAACAATCTGCTGGATGACTTCTCTAAAGAAACCCATCTAAGAAGACTATCTAACCCCCCATAAACCCTTTTCTAGCCTATCATAAACTACAATCACTTCCTATAAAGAGCTCGGGAAATTACGTAGCCAGGCTTTTGGTGGTGAAACTTCTRTTGCAGAAAACAATCTAACTGAGTGCTGTTTTAGATCTGAAATGTCAACAGTTGTATATTCCACTATTTAGATATAAAAAATCACCAAAAACAGGTATTCTGCTTATTACAATGCACCCGAGTTGGTTGCATTAGGGCTTATCTGTACAGTTGAGTCTTTACACTATTAGATTCTGTACAAAAGTTCCCAGCTATCTTTACATATTTAAATCATAGCAACTTGGATAAAGTTTTGCCCAAAGCAAATAGCCAAACACCCTGTATGAGCACAGTGCATACCCTCAAATCAGGACTTAGTAGAATTAACAAACCTTCTATATGTGCCTTGGAATTGTCTTCTGTCAAATAAAAGAGGAAATTAATCCTAAAAAATTAAAAGGATGATTAAACCATATTAATACTTACATGATGTTTCCTCCTACTTGCATTTTTTTACTGAATATCAGAAGAGCTGGATAGTTTTCTCCTTTGCTATTGGAATGATGTTTATTGGGAAGAAATTAAGCTATGTGTTCTGGGAAGTATTAAGCTATGTGCAACACTAATACGTCTTTGAAGTTAAGCAATAAAACAGAAGAGCACAGATCTATTGGTAATATAGATTTGCTTTAACTGCTGAATAATTGTTAATTCAGAAAGTAAACATAAAGTGTGTAGAATCTTTCAAATTCATGAATATATTTTCATAGGCAGAAATGCCATGACCAAAAAAAATGATGTAGCAGGCTTGGTGAATTTTGTTGAATGCTTGATGAGTTTACAAATCTTTTATCTTAACACTTACTACAGTTTGAGACTGGTGAATAATTCGCAATGAATATTTCATCAGACACATGTTGCCTTCTTTTTGCAAACAGAGTATCTGCAAACAGATCATAGTTTTCCAGATTCATTTGTTATTTGAAATTACTTTAAAAAAAACTAACTACATAGATTAATCCAAAACCGTTATCTGCAAATATTTGACAGCTCGGTTGGGCTGGTTAGTTGTGATGAGCCAGATAAGTCACAAGGTCTTCTTTCTATTCGTGCACTGGAACAGCAAGCATATACTTCTGGAAGAAATATTTACACATGCGAATATGACATTTAGTTTCAGTGAATACCCCTGCATGTGATAGGGGAGCATGTGTTCTGTGACCATTTGTGCCAGTAAAAGGCAATCATTCAAATGTCTGTAGAAAGCAAACACAAAAGGGGATTGTGATTATCACGTAGCCAACACAAAATACAATCCCATTTTTAAACAGGGGAATGAATTAACAATATGCTGTTGGTAGGGCAGATAAGTGACACTGAGGACACAAAGACAATCCCAGTGGCAAATATTTGCATGCTATTTGTCCATCTCCCCTTTTTGTAATTGTTTGATGCTCTTGGGTACCTTTTGTTAAAATGAAAAATAGTTCCTAGGCAGTAACAAACTAGGCCGATGACAGTAGCAACAGATATCCAATAGTCATCCTCAAAATTGATTTTGTTTCACGCTGTGCTGGCTAGCCATTGTCTTCAGGGTTGCTTGAGGAGGCAGAAATCACTTCTCACTTTGTAATATACTTCTCCTATGACAAAGGCTAAAAGGAGCTGGGTCAGAGAAGCTGTTGTGGGCGTCTTAAATAAGTGGAGGATCCTTCTAACCAAGGAAATCTCCCATAACTGGATCCAATCAATTTATAACCATTTAACCTATTAGGTGCAAAATGACTGTAATCCAGCTTAGAAGCTGGCATCTGTTTTCATAAAACACTGAAACCTGTACAAGATTAGGAATTTCTCTCTGCCTGCCACATGTATTTTTTTCAAGTAACTGATCCAAAATGGGCAATCCCTGTTGTTGTCTTCTCTTTATGTGGACTGGCTTCTCACTCAGTCACACCTAATAGCTCACGTGTTTTGTCTGTGATGTAAATGGTGAACCCCACAGAGTATGCCATAATGCGCCAGCTGTGCATAAGCAGAGATTAGGAAGATGGAGATACCACAGTCAGCTGTGCCTGAGTTTTATCTAGAGACTCATCAAAACTGGTTTTGGTAGTGCTACTTTCCTCCACATTATACTAAAAGCGTATGACTGTCACATATGTTCAGTCCAGACGGAGAATAAAGTTTTGATAATAGCAGGTACTAGTATTAACACATTTCAAAAATCCATTGTAGACAAAAGTACAAGCACCGTGATTTACAGAGGTATTTGAAGTACTGTCATTTGATTTCAGTGGGAATTAAGTACCTGACCTGTTTAGGCATTTAGGTAAATCTTACTGAACACCCATCTTCACCTCCAGGCAGCTAAATACTTCTGTGTGTTTGATTTATAGCACTTAAAAGAGGTTGCTGAGGCTTTAACTCAACTCTGCCAGCATGTTAAAGACAGATCCTAGCCTGCATAAGACTCTGCAAAATAGTTAGTTAGGAAGTATTAGCTAACATGGGCTATTACCTTAAATCTTTACCTCCTTGGGATTCTTGGAGGGTAAAAGAATTTGCCACCTCAACAGTGGTGGCAAAACCATACTTATTTAGATTGTCCAGGAGAAAGAAACAGTAACCACAAAATCTTTTCTCAGCCACACCAAAACCAGTGATTCTCTTGTCTGTAACTGAATTCCACTATAAAGCATGTGGTTGAATAAACCTCAGCCAAACTTGAGCATGTTATGCTTATTTGGGGATTTCTCGTTAATGACTATTGTGCAGACCACCCAGCTGCGTAGACAAAGTGCGCAGATCTGAAAATATTCCTGTGTATAGTGAAATAGCAGTCATTAGGACCACATGAGAATACTATTTCCCTTGCACTGACTACTCTCCCAGTGAGTCCCTCATTCCCCCTGGTAAAAAGAATTGCTTTCAATGAATTCCTTAAAAAGAAGGAAAAAAAAAAAAAAAGAAAATTAAAAAAGCAGCTGCAGTGCGCACATGGCATAAGCAGTTTACTAAGGCATTACAGTACAGTGTCATGCAGGCTGTTAAAAAAAATCTGGTGCTCTGGTGATAATGTGTATATTCATTCAGTATAAATGACTAAGTTCAAAAAACCATACAATGAATCATGGTTGCAAGGCCAGACTTGCTTTGATTAACTACACTGGTATAATGAAATCCAACAGAGCAATCACTGAAACATTTAGCTGCAAATGTAAATCTTCTTGAACTCTGAAAAAAGCATGTTAGGCAATGAGAGGTGGTATATAATACAGCCATATTTCATATAATGAAAGTGGAGGCAGTTGTAAAGAAAAGGGAATGTTAAAAAGTTGTTATGCTGTGTTTGGCAAGAATGAGTCATTTTGAATGTGTCAATCATGATAATCCAACATATTTTTAATCTAAAGGTCAATAGAAGCGGTTTCTATAGTGGTACAATAGTTATGCCAAATATGAAAGCAAGCATTTATAAGACGATTTCAAGTATTAATACAGTACCATAATGTGTCTTGGAGAATTAATCTCAGCTTTAAATTGAAGGGCATAGATTGATCAAGGTAAGAGAATTTTATTAAAAATGTACTGATATAACCCATGACACTTTCATTTCAGCAAGACTGCCGTGTTGAATTCCCATATCTCAGGCATGTCTTAATGGTATAGATGAAAGGTGTCTTTTCTACCAAGAGGCAGAACTTACTCTGTCTAGGGGAAACCTGGGATTTACTGCTAAACTACAGAGCATGAAGATTTCCTTGTACAGTTACTAGTCATGCATCTGGACACAAAGGTATGTATTTCTTCCTAGGAAGCACATCTGCCTAAGCACCATTAATGCTAATAGAAGATTACTTGCACAAGGGAAAATCTAGTCCTGAGGAATTCTTCTCAATACACACTTCAACTCAAACATCACAGGTTTTCCTTATGTCATCATTTCCCTGCTGTTCTGTCCCTTTTGTCCCTGCAGTTGACTACAGTCCTAGAGAACAGTTTTTTCAGAGGTCAGTAGAATTGTTATGAACATAAAATACAGAGCATGGACAAAAAAGCCCAGCCAAGCCAAGCAACTCTTGACTTTGGGTTGTCTGAACCACACAACCAGAGGGAAAATATCTCCCTTCCACTGTTGCTTGCCCAGAGGATTTAGTGGGGAGAGGACAGAGAGCAAGAAGTGTGGTAAAGAACTCTGCTGTCCTAGCAAGGGACACTAAGGTTGAGGACGGCACTGCTGGTGTTGGGATGTTGTCCACAGAGCTGTGTGTGGCCAGGAGTAGGGAGAACCTGGAGGACAGGCCACAGAAACACAGAAGTGGGGGAAGCATCTTAGTGGTTGTCTGGTACTTCTTCCCATGTTAAGTGAGGGAAAGGAAAGAGTTCCACTACCCCTCTTTTCCAGCCTTACCAGCACCAAATTAAAATATTGGGCTTGCCATAGAATAAATGTGCTCTATTACATACAGATTACATATAGACTATAGATTAGCTCATATGAAGAGATTTGCTGTTACCCCTATGGACCATGGTCAGATTTGGTGTGAGTAGAAGCAATTTCCTCCAAGTCAGTGAAGCTCTGCCCACTTACACTGGATCTGAAGAGGTATCCTGAATACAGGATTCACCACTCCAGTATTTAAACTAATGTTGAGCTTGATAGACTGAAAATGCTTACATAAAAGCAGTCACACAGAACATTACAATAGTCACTGCAAATTCCATACAGTAAACCTTGGTGTTTCAGACTGCTTTTGTAGAATGTTACAGCACTTGCTTTAAAACAGGACTCATAACCTACACAAGAATTCTTCTTCAGAATTTTTCCATTTGAAGAAATGAAACCCTGAATAAAAATGTTCTTTCATCAATAAAATACAGTATTTTGTGCAATAAACCATAACTGTCACAGCTGTTGTGAAGACTCCAAGTGAGTCGATTAATTTGAAGGCGGATGTGCATACTAACTTGTAAGATTCAATAGCCTTTGTGTTGGTCCAAAGGCCTTGACATAACATCAACAGAAGGCCTCACACAGAGTAGTGTATGAGTTGGGACAGAGTGAAAATTGTTAACACCTTGCAGTGCTTAAGAGGGGATGAAACTCTACTGGAAAAGAAAGGAAATTTTTTAGGATTACTGTTTTCCTAACACTAAATCATCTTTTTGCAATGAAATATCATAATGGACTCAAGGCACAGAGAGTATGTTTTAACCTGTTTGCAAATCACAGTCAACTTCCAGTTGACAGTGTCCACAGATAGCCACTAAAATCCATATTCCAACACCAACATAAGTATACTGATCAAAGTTGCTTGTTCACTGTTGCCATCAATTTCTTTCAAAACACTGAGTAGTAAATGGAACACATGCCGCTTAGTGCTGCTAAAATACTTTCTATTATGCTTGTAAACTTCTCATTGGGTTTTTCTTCTCATCAATTCTCCTAGTCAATAGGGAGCTTGAGACTGACGAGAACTAAAAAGCTCTTTGATTTCCTTATCTCTTCTCCCAAGCCTCAGCAGAGAGAGTTGTACAATTTTGTGTTTTAAAAGGAGAAAAATGAGCTTCATTTGAAAATATCTTTTCCTTAAACAAATTTTATAAAATGACACTGGCTTCAAAATGACCTGCATCTATATGCAAAATTCAACCCATCACTGATTGCAAAATATTATGGAAAATTAAACACAAATAGGTTTGTTGCATACTTTGAAGGGCAGATATTCCATAGCATATGGAGTTTGTAGCTTTATGGGGTATACACTCTGGAGCTCCGCTCACAAGATACAAGTTTCCATGACCCCCGCAAAACCCCCTGTGACTTGTGGGAGTGCTGTGTGCATGCGGAGCCTTCCCACGAGCAGGGAAATAGTGGGAGCAGATACCCCAGGACTCGGAAAATAACGCAATCAAGGAATCCTCCTTACACAGGCTGAGTGACGTCCAGCTCTGCTCAATAAAATATTTAAGCATGTGTATAAGTAAGAGATTAAAGCACATGTGTAAGTGCCCTGCATAATTAGGAAATACTACAAATGAGAACCCTAGGAAGATGCACTTCTTTTTGTTTCACTCAACTGTTTCTTGGGGCATGTGATTGTTATTTTTTAGAAATGAAGCAAACCTACTCAGCCACCCTGTCTTAATAACTTGATTAGTCTGTTTCTAAACACTAAAGGATTTCTTCACCTGCCTCTAATTTGTGTAAACGGTAGCATGTGATGAAACTGAGCTGCCTACAAGCTAGAGATAGAGTTGATTTGGAACCTACATCATGGGCATGCTGTGCTTTTTCTCTCTGGCGTAGCACAGAGGGGAAGGCTGGGACCACACAAAGGGGGTCTGCCCGGCACCTTTTGCAGTAGTGAGTCCTGCGGAGACCTCTCCTGGTAGAGCTCAGAAAGTCATGCCTAGCTCACTCCTGGCCCTCGCCACGGCGAGCCTTTACAGACTAACTCTTCTGCTTCCCAAAAGACAGACGAACCTGAAAACCTCTTTTCCATTTTTTTTTAATGGCCTTTTTTCCCCGGCTCTCTTGTGGAGCTATTGCTACAAAATCCCGATGGTTCCTTTAGTTGTGATGGTAGTTGCTGATAATGGACAACTCTAGATTGCAAGTTTCCATAAATCACACGCTGTGGTGTGGGGTAGATAGATTACGCCTATTATACATTCTTTGTCATGTACCCCAACCAGTGAACAGTGAAAATGTGTCAACATTTGAAAATTAAAAGAAATACATTAAGAAGTTTTGATCAGAGGATTGCAGCAGTATTGAGGTAGAGCACAGCCAAATGAATTACTGCTTTCCCATTTTATAGTGACAGCAGATTAAAGCAGTGGGGAAAAAAAAATCCCAGCAGAATAACGTATCTGTGATAAACCTCCAAGAGCCCCAGTGGTGGAATGATCTCAGATCAGGCACCAGTTTGTGGGGTAAGTTTGAGAAGCCTTAGAATCCATAATAGGGGAAAAAAATCAGCATGAGAAAGATTTAAGTAGGTAACACTGTCTTCTGCCAGTATTACTGCTGTGTGTATGTCCCTCAGGTCCCTTGAGTGATTATGCCAATATCTGCAGCATTAGGATTGGACACCTATTAATCAGGATGAGCAAACCTTCACATCTCTTCTGTGAAGAATCATGAACTGGGGGACTAAATATAGGCAAACAGATCCAATAACTTCCTCCTTACAGCAGAGTGACATAAGCAAATATAAATCCCACTAGTGTTATTATAACGCCTGCTAAGCTAATTGAGAACATATTCGTTTCTTCAACTAAATAAATTACTGTTACAATTATATGACCCCAAGGTCATGTCCTTTAGGAGACGCCTAGCACTTGAATTAACTATTCAGCTCTTCACAGTAAGTGGCCTCAGCCAATCAATGCCAAATAAATACTGCTGAAATATGCATTTAATTATCCTAACACTTTAGCTTCTAAAACATTTTCTTTGCCAGAAGTTTTTTTATTTGTTAATTTATTCTGGAAGGGTGAGAGTTTTCTGAGTCTAGTCTGAGCCTGGTCTTCGTAGACTCTGGTCCCAAAAGAGATCACAGCCAACCATCACAGACAAAACTGGTTACAAACAGACCCTTTCTTTGATATGATAGAACAACAATTTTTTATTCATATTCTTTATTTTGTTGATTGCAAGAAGCAAACACAGCCAGCTAACTTCTATGAAGTTTCAAAAGTATGCCCCTTCAATCTGCTTTGCCAGGTTAGCTGAGGACAAAATGCCTTCTCTAACGAAGAATCTATGTTTTGCCAAACTCAGAGTTACTACTGCTGAATTAAAACGGACATGTAAAATGTCAGTGAGCTCACTACAAATTGCTTTCTTTTAGAAATGATGTGTTTCAATTTACACGTCAACTAAAGCCTGCTACAAAAACATAAAAATATAAGTTCTTCTGAAAGCTAAAAGCTGCTTTCCATCCTCCTGACTTGCTAAAATTAATCCTGATGAATCTAGGTATTGTAAAGCCTATGCCCCATACCTACAAACCCAGCTTAAGCCCTGTGCATAGGCATTGCGCAGGGCTCCTGCACTGGAGCACATCTTCCCTTGAGGAACACACAGTAAGTTATAATTTAGGCTACTCACACTATGTGTTAGTCCCTGGAAGTAAGAAAGCTCCTAACCACTCTGCTGTAAATTGGAACAGAATTAAATTTGCCATTTACTTGCACCAGTGTAAATAAGAGCACAACTTGGTCCTGTGTACAGAGTAATTCCTGCATAACTAAAAATGACTGTCTTTTATTCTTGTACCCTTTTTTGGATTTTGTGTGGTTTTCCATGTAAATAAACAAACATATCCAAATTGCAGTATAAAAAAGACTCTCATTTTGCAGTTATTTGGAATCTAATTTTCATGAATATTAATTCTTTTAAAGAGGAAAATAAAAGTGATGACACCCTGTGGACTAGTAGACTTCATACCTTCAGAAAAAAAATGTTTCATTAATTTTTAAACAAGAGACATTAATTATAATGCTTTCTGTGACAAGACTGATTTTTTTGTAAATGATGACCATAATTAAGCCTCTCATAATGAACATTGCTATTACTAAACAGTACAATTTATATAATGTCTCCACTCTAGGAGACTTTGCTTTTTTATTGAGGAGAAAAATCAGATAATGACTGAGATTATATGATAATACTATTATTGTTAAGGATATTGCACAAAACATATATAGGCTATATTAATTTTTAAGCAAAACTTAATCAGACTGTGACTGTTTAGCCAGAAAAAGAACTGAAGGATTTGTCATGACTCTAATGCAATGTTGATGTTTCTCCTAGTTCTAGAGAAATGTACAAATTAAGTTATACCCAGGTGACATTTTTACACAGTGTAAAACATTTCCACATTGTTCATGTACTTAATCTAGGGCTGGCAGAACTCTGTACAGACAAAAATTACCTGAACCTGCTACTAGCTAAATAAGGAACATCTTCACAATTACTTGTAGTTCTATGAAGCCTTTTATTCAACTGCAAACACAGGCTATTTTCAGCTTTGCCTGTGGAGATCTTTGGACATGGCCTGGTCTGGCAGTCAAACACACATTTGTTATCAAAGAAAGGTATTTAATCAGTATACGCTCTTGTTTTTCCAAGCAGAGGAAAAAAACAAATGTGACATAGGTGACCGCTTTCAAAACTTGAATTCTACACACCAACACCTGAAACTTCATGGGAGAAGGTACCTAGAGAATGCTGATAATTTGCTTATAATATTTCTTGAATATTTTCAGCTGGGTTCAGAAGTACTTCATGAAACAAAAAGAAGCAAATTTTGCTGAGTTTAAATACTGCTCAGCCAATGACAGTTCCTAGGAAAATGCTGATTTAGCCACAATTCACACATGTAGCACATTCTCTTGCTGTTTCTCTGATTAAATATGTGGCTGTATATTCCTATTTATGTTGTAAAATGTGTTGCAGAATTACACATTTTTTGTAGTGCCTAAGTGACTTCGGAACAGAAGTGTTTCTTGTATTGCAAGGAATCTATCCTCCTAAGTTATCTTAAGGGTAAGGATTTTGGAAATCCTGCTGAAGACATTTGTACTGCAGCCCTATGATTTTTTCCTACTGCAATTTTAGTGAAGAGCAACACTATTATCAAGCCTGTGTTGAAGAACAAAGCAGTGTGATTTGGGGAGGACCTTCTGGTACATGGATTTGATTCAAAGAGGCATTTTAAATTTATACCCCAGGCCTGCTGAGGTTTTGGTCAAGCTGTGCAGGTCAGATTATGTTCTGTGGCATCAGGAAGTCAGAGAGGGCAGAGGAGAGATTGTTCCATCATCTCCAGAGGGCTTTCCATGATTTGCAGTCTAAACGTATGTCTTATTATGATGTTAGTCAGAGATTTCAACAATTAAAAAACTGGAGGTGGCCAGGTATTTTCTATCTAACTGGCTTTTTGCAGGTGATAGAAAACAGACTCAATAAATGTTCATAGCAAAAAAACCCAGAAGTTGCCATGGAAGGAGGAGAGATTGTTTGGTTTTGAATGAGAAAAATCAGAACAGAATGTTTTGTTTCAGGCCAGCTCAGCCCAAATCAGCCAAAAAAGTCATGATGTGACAAACTGAAAAGAAGCTTTTCATTTCACATCAGTTTGACATTAATCGACGTCTGTCTGAGGTGCTATTACGTGCCATGAGATTTGTGGTGCTTTGTGCTGGGGACCTGAAAGCATGTTTCAGCTGCCAAATCCAAGTACATGTCCTAGCCATGTCCTAATAAAGCTTGGCTGTACATTATGCACCTCCCGCTTGTTTCCCCTCTTCTTTGCTACGCTTTCTCTAGGAAAGAAATTGAGCTCACAGAGAGAAAACCGTGACACAAAACCATCAGTCCTCTCATCTTGCCAGCTGTGGGAACAGGACTGCAGACTGTGCTATGGAGAAAACATGCCCTTTGGTCAGAGCCGTAACCTCGCCAGCTGAGCTCTACTTTGCCCTATCTCCATTAAACAAAAGGGATCTCTTTGGGAAACAGGATCATTTTCAATGTACCAGAATATGGCCTACTTGTTTATAAAGGATCATATTCTGATGTTCATTTTTTAACCTGTAAGTAACTTCGCAGAAGTTTGTGGGACTACTGTGGGACAGGAGGTTCATGAACTGTGTAATGACAGAAGAATAGGCTTCACCATCTCGTAATCTATCTCAATGATGTATTTTGCATGTTAACTGCTGAATTCATAATACATCTTTGCCATACCTAAAGCATTTTTGATGTCAAATCACTAATTCAAAAAGACAGTTCCCTACAACTACAAAAATAGTTACTGCTACAAGATATTTGGATATGTGAACCTAAATGTTAAAGACTAAATCTGAAAAGAGATGAACTGTCATTGCTGGCAACACATTTCTGCATTACCTGTGTTTGCATAAAAACACACACACAGCTAGAATGAAAGATTTTTCTTGAAAAATATTTTCTAAAATGTTTTACATTTTGTGTAACAGACACAGTTTTACAGGGAGTCTAAGGAGTTTGTAGATCTTCTGCCACTAGTGTCCCTTGTTATGGAGCATGCACGCCAAGTTACTCGAATGAAAATGAACATGCAGCCTCCCAGCCCCTGAATCCTGCTTGTGGCTGCATTTTTGTACATGTTTCCTGATCAACCTTGGTCCAACTCAACAGATCTTGCTTGTCTCCTGCAGGATAAAATAAGTTAAACATCTTTTATTATCACCTAGATACATCCAAAATATACTCTTGTGTGTATTATAAAATTATGAGAGTGCGTGACAATATTTTCAGGTGAAAAAAAGATCTAGCATGCATTATATATCATACTGAATACTTGTGCTCCTTGCCAGTGAAATATGAGCACACTTTGCAGGAGCTGTCCTCTGTTAGGATTTAAAGCCAGGCAGAGAGCTACAGCCCTGACAGGCTATAGACTATTTGCTTCCTGATAGGAAACAAACTTGTGCCACAATGGGGTAAGGCCCTTGCTGAGGGCTGTAGTGTTCATGGAGGCAGGCTAGCTGTAAGCACAGGTCAGAAATGCAGCCGATGCAGGCAGAAAAGCTGTGTGTTGGTGCCATGTATCTTTGACTCAAGCCATGTATCTATGGGCTGAGGCACGGCTTTCACAGGAAAGTAGGATGCCCTAAGAAGTCCTCTTATTGCTCTGGCAGTTAGAAAGCAGTGGAGTGAAGAAGAGCCCCTCTGGGGTTGCCTTTTCCCAAGGGACGCGTAGGGAGAGTTGACAGGGCTTCCCACAGCAGCAGATCTAGCTGGGCCAGGGATGCATGAGCAGTGTGCATAGTGCGCAGTGCCTACTGCGAACTGGGGACAAACAGCGAAACGTAGAGTGACTCCTGTCTGCACTGCCCCTTTTTTATGGCTGGTGGCAAAGTCACAGTTTTCCCCTTTGGGYTCTGTAGCACTGTGGACGCTGCTGCTTCACAATCATTCTGCCTAGGAAACTGAAGGTGGTTCATTTGAAAAGGCAGAGGGCATGATAGAAGTAAGAATGAGCTGCTGGAATCAGACAATGAATCCTTGGCAGTGTTTTTTTCAGTGGGAGGATGGGAGCCTTTGTAATTTGTAGAACATGATGTTCTGGAGGTAGTTCAGAGTGGGGAAAAAAAGAAAAGATCTTAAAATTTGGCTCCATTGATTAAAAACTAAATAAAAAGCCAAGACAGACATAAGGACCAAAAGCAAAAGAGTACCTTCCTTCTATTCAACCAGAAGTGCTCAGCAACTTTTTTTACACTTGCTGGGCATGATTGCCACATTAGCAACAGCTCAAATGAAACATTTAGAATGAAATAAAAGACAAGCAAAACCATCCTTTTATAGTCTCATTATGGACAGTACACTCAGGAACAGTGTTGAAGACCACCTTTGTTCATGGCTTGAAAACCAGGACACGTATGCTTGCAGCACTCTCTCTATTTTTATGGAACAAAGGCCTAGATAAAAGTTCTAGTCTCAAACATCTTTTGCTATATTTTTTCTGGTGACATCACAACCATTCATTCTACAGCATTAACTCTGGGGGAAAGTACCCATTGCTGAGATTCTAATATTTTTGGGATTCTGGAAGATGTTTCTTTGGCCATGGAATAACAATGAGATTTTACTTGCATGTAAAACCCAGCCAGTTGTTGGAAAACCAGTAATACAAAAATCAGCCACCAGTGTTCTGCTATCCTGGTACGGATATATTCTACTACCCCAAAAGAACTGTCTGAACTACTTCCAACAGGCATGCACTTGAAGTTCATTAAAGAAATAACAGAGAGTTATGTTCAATGCTACAAGGATACAAAGATCAAATGGAGGCACCCCAAAATGAATGAAAACACTGGTGGCCAAGAGACGGAAAATACTGTTTGTCATAGCAGATGGTCTGACCTGAATTACATTATTTTGGAAAAACTTCACAGACTCAATTGCATTTTACAGTTGATAATGTTGACATTGTTGTGACAGCCCATGCTGAACAGAACAACAAATTGGTATTAGAAAGCAGATAGTTCTAGGAAAGAATGCCAAATTTAATGTTCAAACTACTTTTGTAAGGAGGAAATACAACATTCTCACTTCATACCACCTGAGTATCTGGGCTTTGCTTTGGGGGACTAATGGTGAGGATGAAAACTGCAATTCCAAACTGTGTAAGGCTCTGTATAAAGGTTCCCCTGACATAGCTCCAAGCAATTAATTCAAGGCTTAGGGCACACTGACAAAAATCTACTGTCCTCTTTTCCTCCTACTCTTTCTTGCTGTTACCCTCAAATCCTTCCACAAAACTGTGTTTGAGGGCAGCAACCCAGCACCAAATATGATGAAACATTTCATTAGCAAAGCAGCTTTTCAGTGGAGAAATACCCAGTACTCACAGGAGGATCTTTCAAAGAGTGTAGTGGTTTCAGCTATACTTTCCACCAGATAAGCTGCTCAGGTTTGGTATAGAATTTCTGTTTAAAAAAACAGGGAGCTAGCCATTTAACGTACGATTTAACGTACACCTCCAAATCAAACAGAGAAGGGATTTAGAGCTACTGATACACACGCCAACAGCCAGCCTGAGAGTTCTGGGTATCACTGTTGCCCTGTATTCATATGGTTACACAGGATGTATTCTGAGGTTAGGGAAAATCTGGGAGATAAAGGGCATAAGCACGAGTCCTGTGTGTTCAAAAAATTCTTCCTGACTTTGGGCTACTTCTCCTTGAAAGAAACAAACCCCTTGTCAAAGATGCTAGTGTTACACTGGTAAAGAACAGAAGATACTGCTACTGTCTCAGTAAGATGCACAGGAGAGAAAATTGTTTACTTGCAATGTTTTCCACAGACTGCGGGCTTCACCTTTTCTTAGATATTCAGACTTACCCCTTAGCTAAAGGGTGTGGGGAGGAGTCGTGAAGACATCAGGGATGAACATCACTAAACAGAAAGATGATGAACACTTTAAAACTAATAGCAAAAGAATAGCCAGGAACCTTCCCATAGAAAAGCCACACCACTAGACAAAAGTAATTAGAAAACCTAACCTTTTGTATGACTGAAGATAAAATAAACTGATGTGGGTTTAGCCTTTTCCTTTACTTCTGATGAGAAGGTGCAAAATGCCAAGAGTATCAAAATTTACTTTGAATTCTTACAACACGGAGGGAGGTGTGGTAACTTTGAAAACCTATGCTTTCCAAAAAATGGGCTTTCATTTCAAATGCCTGTGTTGCTATGCAAGCTACAAAGTGCACTTTGTTGAATAGCGGGGTTATTATCTTTTGCCAGGTTGGAAAGTCCTTCACATAGAACCTACCTATTTAAGCTGTGATATCGTAAGATCCCAAACAACAGCTAATATCCAAAGACAAGATGAAAACCTACCAAATGACTTTCTGGCTGAGTAGAGGGATTGTTTTGAGAAATGAGGATTCCTTCTAGCCCCAGATCTGAATGCCTCACTGATGCAGCACTTCCAGCAGCCTCCTCCCAGGGAGTCTCCAGTAGTTCAAAGGGGAGCAAATGCCAGAGGCAATGGCCAGAGAAAAACGCATAGGGAATTACAGTGCTGCAAGGCTTGCTATGGAGCAAGCTCCCTTCTTCTCTCTCAGCCCCTAAATATCTCTTACTAATCTCTAAATTTTCACCACTGGCTTGTCAATGATCTTTTTTTCTGGCTCAAAGGTCATTGCAGAGCCTTTCCTTGCCAATTCCCTGTCTTTTTTCCCCCTTTACTTCTCTTTCCTCACTCAAACTTTCCTTCCTCAAACTCATCCTTATGCTCACTGGAACAGGAAGGAGGAGGACCGGCCATTCCCAGACTGGTGCCCTTCATTTGGCTTAGGTGGAGAGTGGTCAGCAATAGCTCCTGGATCCCAGCTCTCTGCCTAGGAAGTGTAGGCTACATGTAAGGGAAGAGGAAAGATACTGTGAAAAGCATCAGAAAAATGCCTTCTTGGCCTCCAACTTCTTCCTTTCACCATTTCATGCTTTTCCTCTACCCCTTTTTTTCAACTAGGTCACGCATAGAAGTGTATTATGTATTTTGAGGCATGGGCAATGGGGGGCAAACAGTCACAGGCCCAGGTGTGGCTCAAGGTGTGCTCTGTGCATGCAAGAGGCTGTATGAGCCAGGCTTGCCTCCCCTCTCCTGCGCAACAGCATCCAAGGGCTGAGCTAGGGTGGGAAAGAGGGGAGCAAGGTGATGGGTAATCACCTTCACGGAGGCAAGGATGTGCTGCCCCTTCCCACATAAGCCCCTGCTCATGGGGAGGAACAGCTACACCAGGGAAGTGGGTGTCGGTGGGAAAGGCTGGGGCTGGGGCTGGGGAGGGCTCTAGGAGTACTGGGACCTGGAGCAGAGGGTCATGCAGTGGGTTCTGACCAAAAGGTCTAAGAGGCAAGGGGGCAGTGAGGGGTTTTGGGTGTCCATGCTGGAAGCCAGGTACAGGATTTGGGAAGGGAGAAGTGTGCAGGACTCTGAGGTCACCTTTGCCACAGCCAGATTTATTCCAAGTGGAAATAGGTATATTGAAGAGGGAGTGGGGGCTGGGCTTTGGACTAGACCAGAGGTTGGAAGGAAATKAATATTACAGAGAAGAAAGGAGATTTTTGGAAAAAAAATCTGAAAGTTTGAGAACTAGGATAACTGCCTTATTGCTGGGGGAAGGAGGGAAGGGAAGCAGAGGCTGCCAGCAGCAAGCAGGTAAAATTGTAGCTCTCTCCTTGACCCTTACAAACAAGTCTGTTGGAGGCCAAGGGGAATACTACAGAATATTTTGTGCTGAATAACCTCAGACACTTCCTTTGCTGTCTTTTACCCCTCCAAGGATTAAAAGGGGAAAGGATAGACCAAACAAGCATTTAGAATTATAGAATCATAGAATATCTCAAGTTGGAAAGGACCCATAGGGATCATTGAGTCCAACTCCCTGCTCCTCGCAGGACTACCTAAAACTAAACCATATGACTAAATCATTTAATGCTTGCCAATAAAGCTTAAGAAATCCCAGCAATTAGCCTGGTAGTGACCATAAACATACATAACTCTCACCTTTCCAAGGTCCAAATAAGAAAAACAAGATGTGTAAAAAATTTTGATGGGCATAAGATTGAAACACACTTTGCACTAAGAAGTGTGAAGTTATGGCCAAAGACATCAAAGACTGCCCTTCATTTTAGAGGCTAAATGCTATGAGCTGCTTTCAGTGGAAGGCTCTGGTTGCTTTTGTGTTATGAAGTACATAATAATTAAATTATTTAAATGTTAAATACAAACTGCTTGTGTGTTAAAAAAAACCCATGGCAGACAAAAGCATCCATTGAGGAAAGTTACAATATTGTTAGAATGTTATCTTTAGTGCAAATGGCTCTCCAAAATCAGTCTCACACTTAAATACTTTAAAAGTATTTAAAAAATAAAAAGAGGGACTATGAAACTTGTGTGACAGTGGCTTATAAAATAACAACTTTTTTTTTTTTATTCAAGTAGGCTTGCATTTTCCAGTTGGTGCCATTTTTAATATTATTTTTCTACAAGTTATCAAGTTAACATCACAGTCAAGCCAGTAGATGCACATCCTTCAGGAGAATGCTTACCCCCTTCATAAGAGAAGTTAACTATGAAGAGAATCCAATGCTGATGTTAAATTAAGGCTTCATCCACTGAGTGTTCAATTACTGAGTAAATATGCACTAGGCGTATGCTTTGAATACTGAAGCAGTGAATTGCTTCCTAAGGTGAGATACTTCTGTGCTCTTTGTATTAGCATATTGTTGCTTGGTTTTGTATGTTCTGCTACCTCAAGCTCTTTTTCAAAGTATGTTATAAAAAGCTCAAAAGACCTGGGTTGTATATAGAATCTTTTAATGAAGAAATAACTTTAAACTCTCCTGACAGATATTTCAGGAACTACTTTTGGAAAAGTCCTCTTAGATAAAATATGCTAAAGACACTATCCAAAATTGGAGAAACATCAGTAGATGAAGAAATAGCTCACAGTGTTGGCAATTTTCAATGTACCAGACAGAAAATTATAAACAGAAGCCTGCAGACACAGCCCAATACAGTACTAAGGAAACTCCATGTGCCAAGTCATTAGTCTACACTCCAGCAAAACTTACTGCCTCAGTAAAAAGGGGATTGTAGGCTTGGATACATACCATGATTAGGTGAACCTTGCCCAGAGAAGGACCTTTGTATTTCTTTTGCGTTATTTGTGAATTTGGCTTTGTGGAAATCTGTACTAAGACGTTAATTTCTCAGGTCATGTAATCATTCTCCTATGGAAAGAAATCAGGCATGTATGAATTTGTAGGTCATTAAAGCTAAAACTCTTGCTTTTACACTGAGGAAAAAAAGTATTTTACTGACTACAGATTAGAGTTCGGTGGTTCTCAGGGGTACCTGCGTTGCTTGTGATTCACAAAGACTTCTTTGCTAATCCCCAGAATGATACGCAAAAATAAACAGCAGAGAGTTTGGGGTTAAGAAGGGAGCCATTCTACCAGCATCTCCTATTAGAATTCTGTCAGACTAGAGGAAAAAGGGTCAATTAGACAAAAAATGTAACCTCAGTATTGAATTTGGTGCTGAAAATAAACAAAAAGGGACAGTAGTGTATGTGAAGTGTTTATTGAACTAATATTAGACACAGTTTGTTATTGTTTATGATGAAATATAGCATTCTGTTAGTTTGTTAAAACTAATGTTTTGTGAGCCACTGTAGCATTCTGAACCAATTGCAGCTTTCAGATGCCAGTCTGAACCCTTTTAAAAGCTTGCACCATGATCATGATATAAATAGACAGAAACCTTCAGTCAAAACCTTGGTCCTTTCTTTAAAAGTTCCTGACTCTTTGGGAGTCAAATACCAGATTATCCCTTCAAATAGCCACACTAGAGAGGAATGACAAAGATGAAACAGCTGACAGAAGAGTGTATTCCAAATACATAATTATGTAGTTCAAATAAGTAAGGACAAGTATTACTTCCTTTTCTCCCCTCCTTCCTCTCTTCCTTCCTTCATTGTTTTTCTTTTTCTTCCATTCCTCCTTCCCTCCTTCCTTCCTTCTCTCTCTCTTCCTTTCTCTCTCTTTTTTCTTTCTTTCTCTCCTCTCCTTATTCCTCTCTTTCTTCCTTTCTTCCTTTCTTCCTTCCATCTTCTGTCTTTCCGAAGGAAGGAATGAAGGAAGGAAGAAAAAAATATGTAAGTAAACAGGGAATGAAAATATGAAGAGGGCATGAAAAAATATAGGCTGTCTCTGTAGTTGTTGCTTACCATTTAGATAAAAAAATAATAAGTGTCCTCAAGAGAGAAGCCAGATGGATTTAATTCAAAGACACTGAAATGTTTCAGGCTCTTCTGCAAAAATGTGATCTGATTCTGCTGACTTCTGTCTTCCTAAGAGTTACATAGGTAAGGGCCTATGCTGTTGGAGGAGCTGAGTCAATATGAAACTTGCGCAGAGAGAATTAGGCTTGCTTCCCATTCTTATACAACAGGATAGACAATTTTATTAATGGCAGCTCTCTTTCCTGATACAACACACCAGATTCTGCCCCTGGTTGCACATGTAGATCTATACTGCTGTCACCAAGCTTATCTAGTGAATGAATTTGACCCAATGTTTTCAGTTCTGTTTTCAGCTACCTTACAGAAAAAAAGAAGATCCTTCTGAATAGTATGAGTAACTGTTCATTCATTTTCCTTATTCTGCTCTTGAGATAACTTGTTAAATTAATCTCCTGTCTTCATTTATTTTATGGTGTCTTCATGTTTAAATGCTGATTTTGTGAACATCTGTTTCAATCACAGTTGCAAAACGATTACTTTTATGAGCCTTACATATTTTAGATAGATTTACTGTTGACCTTTGTTGGGAAATTGAATGTTTTTGTTGTTACTAACATTTCTATAATTGATATTGTTGCTAGTGCCACCAGGGTACTTCCTTTAAATGAAATACTGTGTCTTGGCAGATAATCTTGCTTAACCATACTAAATCAGATAAATATTATTTAACTTTTCTTGGCTTTGAAACAATAAGTATCATTAAACCCTTCAGTACTAGACAACTATAAATTGCCACTCAATTCAAATACACCACTGGCATAGTTTTTATGTTTCTTATTTTCTTGTTTCCTGTTGTTTCCTCACTTTCACTTGCCATCAAATAATAAAAATCAGACAATTATGCTGTTTAAGTAACTGCTATGTGACTGCTGAGAAATCCAACACTTAGTCTAAGATGAATGAGGAACTATTTTCTACCCCCTGAAAAAAAATGCTTTCTGTTACAGAAAAGCGGTATGAATGAATTTGATTTCCAGTGTGCAGAGAAATTGCCTGAATCAGAGGAAGTGTTACCAAAAAGTTTTGCTCCATGGCATATACAGCCTGGCATATACTGACTGTGGGGCACTCTTTAGTTTTCTCTAAAGCGCAAACCATTCTTACTAGGCATGCATCAGCCATTTTGTTGTAAATCCAGGTTCAAGTGCACAGCTTCAGAGAAACAGTATGAGTCACTGACAATTTTCACCTTGAGGCTAAGTTCAACTCAGTCATCCTTAAAGAGAGCATAAACTAAATGTCCAGTGAAAGTGGAGAATATTTTAAAGCCCTCAATTTAATGAGCATGTGGGATGAATTATCTTTCCATCCTGCAGCAGGCAATCCTAGTTTCACACATGGGCTAGTGCATCCCTTTGGTGGCCAGTGGAGGCTGCTCCATTTAAACCAGGTCAGACAATACGGAGCAAATGCCAGCCTGGTGAATGATAGGGTCCCCTTTAACCAACTGCCTCTTCCTTCCTGTTTCAGTAGATCTATAGGCAGAATCATATCACAGGGATAAGATGAAAGAGCCAGAGGGCTCTTATCACAATTCCCTACTGTTAGAGTTGCTTAATACTTCTGACTATAAAATCATGTTGATAATATCATCGAACTTGGGGCTGAAGATCTGTCTTGCCATTAACCACCTCATGATGAATTCACTAGCAAGCAAGTTTAGACAAAATGCTTTGGATGTTTCTGAAAAAGTATTTTACTTGTGTTAAAAATACTGGCAATTCTTTGTTTAAGAAACTCTGAAACACCAATGCTTTGAGCCAGGTACTTGAAATATGGCAGGTGGAAGTCTCTGCACTGAAAACACGTATCTAGTCAACATATGAGCCTTTGAAAAACTGATGTTAAATGTGCACAGAAGAGATTTCTTTCCAATATCAGAAGTTAAGATTCCCAAAACCTGGGGATGCTTGAGACATTTACCATTTACTCAGGATGCTCGAGGCTTTCAAAGCTCAGTCTCCTAGGACTAAGAAACAGAGTCAGGGAAAATAGAGATGGAGACTTAATGGAGGACTATGGAAAGGGAGTCAGTGCTGCTAGCTGGCCAGGAGGGAGCAGAAKGGACRTCAACAGTACAGATGAGAAAAGAGTTTTGGGGAAAAAAAATGCAGGAGTGTCGTTAGAGACCATTTGGAGAAAAAGACTGTGACTAAAACAGTGAGTATGATGGGGTAGCGCAGGCCTGCAATGAGGAGGAGCATCCACAGAATTTGAGAGAAACTAGGCCACGAAGGAGAATGTGATGGTGACAGTTAAATGGTAGGGCTGAAAGAAACAAACTGGAGTGGCTGTGACAGGACTCAACAGGCCAAGGAGGTTGCAGAAGAAACTGTGCCTGCTCACCCTCTCTGAAGCCCAAAACAGACCCAAGATACCCTCGCTGCCAGCAAGGGCAACAGGCGTGATGGCTGTTGCTGCCACTTGGCTCCAGTGATGTAGGTCCAGGAAGGCAATGCCCTTCATGCCTCACTTTGATACCATGTGATTTTTAGGGACTGAAAGGACAGAGGAGTCAAAGCTTTAGGATGCTTCTTAAAACTCCAGAAAATTGCATATAAAGTACTCTCTTACAGAATAATTGGTGGGATTATGAGCACTGAGAAGTAAAGAAATACCAATATTAAGGTTACCAGAGTAATTTCAATTTAGGTCACTCATACTTAGAGAGATAGGTCTGACACTTCTCTTTCTATACCTGCACACTCACATTCATGGTGGCAAGTGCAGCAATTGCTTATGTAAAACACTGATAATCAGCAAGGTAACAACTGTGGCTTTACCCAACTTCAGTGTCATTAGGACATTAGGCATAGTGATTAAACGACCATACATTTATTTTCACCTCATTCTCACTCACTATAAAGGAAAAGCTCAATCTGGGCATATCGCTTGAGTTGTCAAGTAATGGAGGGGATGCCGATCAGACCTCTGTCTCACCTGTTGCAGGAGTTTGAGGGTGCCACTGAACAGAGAATAGGGCTAGTGGAAGACTAAAGACAGCTTTAGCTCTGAAAGCAGTGCTTTTGTAGTACCTATATTTCCAACATTTCCAACGTGTCCTGTCACTGCTGCAGTGTCTTTGCTGTTCCAGACAAGTTATAAGCCAAAGTTTTCATAGGCAGCCACTAATTGTGCATTGCTATTTTATGTGTGGCAATTTAAGACTATACTGAATAAACTGCAAAGTGCTGAGCATTCACAGCTGTGAGTGAGGTCAGTGATCCAATCCTCTCAATCTATTAAATGATAGAAAATGCTAATTATGCTGAAAAAGCTAGCCAGATAGCTTTAAATAGGATACCTAAAATGAGTATACATTTATAACAGGATTCCCATTCCTCAGTTGGACATCTTAGAGTAGGATTTATAACATTTCCAAATAAGGAAGTCAGAAGTGAAGCCTGACTGGAAGCCTACACCCTTTAGGCCATTTTGAAATGATCAGCATGTAAGTGGTTGACCTGGTGGTGTAGAAAGCTAAAGTTTTGCTGTGACTATTTCAAAAGGTAAGTCTGCAGTAATATAAAAAATGAGAAGCATGGGCAGAGGTGCCCAAATTGAAGTCTGCAGGGTGCTTGTCTCTACAGCCAAAACTTGTCAAATTATGTGGGGTAGCAACTGCCTCAAATTACACTAAAGTTGGGTAAAGCCACAGTCATTACCTTGCTGATTATCAGTGTTTTATATAAGCAATTGCTGCACTTGCCACCATGAATGTGAGTGTGCAGGTATAGAAAGAGAAGTGTCAGACCCATCTCTCTAGTAAACCAAGGTTCCTTTTTTACAAAATGCTTTGAAAACTTTTGATTCTCTGGGCTTAAGCCTGAGAAATGCTGAACAGCCTCTGCTGTAGAATAGCATGTAATTCAAGCCTACAAATCACCTTGCATCCTTAAAAATGAATACATGCCCTGAAAGAATTTTCTCTCACTTTTAGAAATTACATGAGAATTTATTTTTGCAACATACAGACCAAATGAAAACCACCATGCTACCAGGAGTTTTTTGCGGACAGGGAAGGCACTGGAAACGTGGCAGACCTCTACCAGTATGGAGTGTTTTGTTGCATCTGTATATATTGGCACATCATAAAGTATTCTGCCAATTAATTCTGCCTGCAAGCAGGAATTCTTTGTACACTACCTACAAATGTCTTCATTTCTTCAATTAGTTTTTCTGTTAGAAAAACACAACAAAGTTTTTATATCATGGACATCAATCTGAATTTTACTACTTTAGTTCTGTTAAGTCAAAATATATTACTGTTAGAATGAGTTCCTTTATACTTCCGAGTAAGGGCTGAGCTGCATACCTGCAATAATGATAACACTAGAGAGAAAACACATGCAGGCATTCTTTGGTTAATATTGCAGTGCTGAAACTGCCCGTCTGACCAATACATCAACATAGCTTTAAGAAATGAAACTAGGACTAGTAGCAATATCACCCTTTAAAGACACAAAAAAAAAAAAAAGAGAGAGAGAAAAAGATAATACCCATTTGCCTTCAGTAGTTTCAGTAGATTGGGTGTTCAATACCTGAATCAAATGCCTGCGCACAGCTCGGCACAGGCAAGCCCTACCTGATCACACTAGGAATAATCATCAGTATGGCCGAACAACCACTATTTTTCACTGATAACTTCATTATGGATTTCAGTGGGGCACAGTAATTTTCATATAGTGATTTGTCTATAAATACTCATGATGGGGCTTTTTGACGAATTGGTTGATTCACAGAAAGCTCTTTCTAGCTTTAAGGATAAAAGTTGCTGCAGCTCTTCAGTTAAACAAAGGTACGATTCTTCATTATTTTTCTTCCCCTTGAACTTTGGAAATAGCAGGCCATAGTCCAGAAGAGACATTTTCTCTGCAAAGTACTTAAGTGTATTTCTGAAATTCAAGAGATATTCTCTTGTACTCATTATGCTATTGTCTGTAGTTAAATATCCAGGCAGAGCTGTAGGAAGAAGAGGTAAGAAAGCCTCCCACAGTAGGGCAAATATATCTGTGAAGTCTTAACACAGTTGCTTCCAGAAAGGATAGAAAGATAAACACAGTGTAGAAGAAAGAAGAAAGTATGGTTATACTCAGATATGTTTAACCGCACCTACAAGAGGAGAGAAAATGATGCCCTAGGGACCAGAATACCTTGCTATGGCTTTGCTTAGATATTTATTTTGATTCAAGATCCAATTTCTTCTGTTGGTACCTCTGACTCCAAATACATGAACCTTCCAAGATACATTTAAAGTCTCTTCCATTTCAGTGGGATCCATTCATGGATTTTAATGGCCTACTGTAGAGAGAATGGGGGTGAAGGTGTTGACCGTCTGACCCAGAGCTGAAAGAAAGTTCAGTATGGGTTTACTATTACTGCATATAAAATAGTATCAAAAAAGAATGATAAATTACTTTTTTCATTTTTTATTACTATCAGAGAAATTGTCAAAGTTACAGTATTTGAAAGAACATCCAGATAGGTGAATGAGGTTTTGGCTACTACAACTACATAAGTCACTATTTACTCTGTTCTTAATGCAGGAAGGATCCCTGCGGTATATTTTCTAGTATTTTGTCCTAACTAGTTTTAAAAATCTTATGATAAATGGTTGAAGCTCCATTGGAGAGGGTAATAAGGTTTTATGGCTGAGCTATATCTCATTGTCTGAATAAAAAAAGAATAAAAATCCCTTTTTTTCTGTTTTGAATGTCATCATCTTATTCCTCATTATGGATTTAGTCCATCTTGATGTTTCCATCTAGTATTTATCATCCTATGTGAGAATATAGGCTATTCTTATATCTTATTCTGGTCATTGTTTATCCAACTTATTTCAGAAAATTAGATTAAGATTTTCAAATACTGCAGGGAGTTTATCCACAGAAGCACTGTTAAAACTCTTCCCAAATCCATTTTTTAAATGCACTGTACTGCTTTGAGAATTTCAGTCTTTGTTATTATCAGTCTCTGTGGCTTGACTAGTTTTCCCACACTTCTCTGGGTTCTCTATGATGTCACAATACATACAATGCTCATATAAGACTTTTCAGATCTATTTCCATAATTTTGACTATTTCCACCTACTTCCTCACTCCATGGCATCATGCTTTGTCCACACACATTAGAGCTTCATGACACTATATTTTTCATTTTCATTAATCTTCAGTTTGCTGTGGATTGGCTCATTTGACTGATCAAGTCAACCTACTTATAACTACCTCCTTCCTCCATGATAGTCTTCAAAGCTGATTAAAATGGGGACCAGATCCTCACATGGTGTCTAATTTACTGTTGAGGTGGGCAAAGTTACACTTAATGACAATCTGATGCTAGAAGACAACATGAATCTTTCATCTTCGCATTTGTTTTTATTACCTTCTGAAGAGGATGCAAGAACAAAAGTACTGTCCAAATTGTATGTATCAGTCTAAAACGCATATATTTTTCTGAAGGCATTGATCATCAGTTTAATGTTTAAAGACACATTTAACAAAAACACATGAATAAAGCATATTAGACTACATTCCTGACTTCCTGATTAAATAAGTTAAAAATGCTGTGCTATCAGTTGCTCAGCTGAGCCTTGTGGAAAGCTTGTCAACAGGCTACCATGCAGCATCCAGAATGATATAAATGTATAAACTCTGCAGTTTGAAAAAGTCCTATTCCAGAATGGTGCTTTAGACCTTGGAAGCAAAAGGATAAAAGCAATATTAAGAGAAATAAAAATATTATGTCTGTATAATGGAGAATTTACATCTAACACCTAGTATTTTCAAACAGTTATAGCACATCAGAATGTCACCAGAAATAACATATATCATGATGTCAAAGCCTTTTAAAAACTAGCAGAAAAATAGTTTCTAGTTGCGTTTTAGACCATGTACAACAAGGCACCGTGAGTGGAGCTCATAGGAACCTAGCACTGTCATAACAGTTTTCAAAATAATCCACACTGAGTTTTGAATAAGCAGAGGAGGTAGAAGTGGGTGGGAGGAAGAACCTGTATTTCATTACYCCCTGATGAAATACAACTCCAGAGGATGGAGAACCAGCTGAGCTTACAAAGCTGAGTTTCAGACCATCTCACTTCATGCCCTGGCAGATATCACAGTAGGCAGAGAAGGGAGAGTGTCATGAGCATTGATACCATCTCAGTTACAGAAAAAGAGGAACATTTGTAATTTTCACAGTAACTCAAAGAAAGACCCAGTCCTGAAAGATATTATGGAGTTCCTGAGAAGTACTAAGAACCTTCTTTCACTCTGCAGCTTTAAAAAAATTATCTACATTTTTCAGGTTTATCTCTTTCTAAGGGAAGTAGAGAGGACAGGAGTTGAAATAATATATATTTGCCTGACAAAAATAACATCATAAAAATCCCACATTGAATCTAAGTTCTCAATATTAAATATTATGGGTTTAATCTTGGTATATTGCAAAGACATAAGCTCCTCCCACCATCCCAAATAAATAAATGCCCAACTCCAAATCTCACCCCAATTTCTGCTGCATCAGAAGTATTGGGAGAAGCAGGTTTTTGATCGCCATGCTGATAAAACAAGACTTGGTCATAAAGAACCAGTATCAGTAAGTTAGATTAACACTGAAGTACTGGAAATATCTCCCTAGTTCAGAGAAACTCCATTTCCCATTTAATAACTTACAATTACTTCAAACCAGCAGGGATAGAGCAAGAACTAAAGACAGAGATTTCTTTTTTTTTACATAGAGTACATTATAAGATCACACAATCAATAATACTCAGCTCCCTGAGCAGGATCCAATGGATGTACATTAAAGTTTAAAGAGGGCAGTGAAGGAGCACACTTACAAAGATCAAGTCATCCCCATGGCCTTAAACACTCTGACCAAAGAGCATAAGGGTAAGTGAGGAAAATCCGTTAGAAAATGTGTTGAATGGGTGATGATAGAGAGGTGATAAAGACTCCAAGAACATCAGGCATAAAGATTGACCCTTCCCAGGCACCCGAATGAGACAAAATGGAAAGCATCCAGAATTAGATAAGAACATCTGTGGCTGAACCCATAAGAAAAGAAGGCTGGGATTTTTAGAGCTGCTCTGAAAGATAGAAATGCCTTATTCCCATTCAGTTTAATTAGGTGACTGACTCCCTCTCTGCTGCTTGAAAATCCCAGCCTCTGAACACACTCACTTCTGATTGCTTCCATGCCCGAAGTGTTGGCAGTTGATTAGAAGGTTTTCCAGGTGTATATTTTGTTAAGTATCAGTGAATTATATAACAATTATAGCTAATAAATGTCCAATTTAAGAAAGCCAGAATGTGTGAGACGTGGAAAACGTTTTCTAAAATACAGTATATGCCCTGAAGAAAACCAACTGCACCTTTACCACTGTGATTTTTAGTTTACAAGTGCTTTAGGACATCTCAAGACTTCCTTGAAATGAAAATGCTCCACATTAACTGCAAGGAGCCAGGCACAGAGTAGTTACAAGCCATGCAACCCCTTCACCAGGAAGAAGCCGTCACCAGGCAGGGGTACAGAACAGTTCCTCCCATCTTAAAAAAAGGTAGAGAAAAATGAAAAGGAAGTCATTGCTCCAGGACCACCAGACAGATGTAGGAACTTCACAGCAGTGATACAAACTTGTCTGAAGGAACAAGGCACTGACCTCCTTTTCCAGACTAATCCTGTGATTAATGTGTTCTCCAACCTGCCCTTTAGGGTGAGAGATGTTTGGGATGGAGAGGGAAATAGCCTTGAGTACTTTTTTCTTTTTTCCCCATAAACAGGAACAGAGCAGGCAGCAGAGAAACCCAGCTTTCCAAGGAGGCTTTGCTTTCAAGTTAGGAGTGTGCTGATCCCAGCCCCCCTGTAATCAGTAGGGGGATATGGACAATCCAGCCACTTACCACACTCCGTAGATGCTTATCTTTTCCCACTGACTAACGAGGACCTCCATAGCATGCAGGCTCCTACCTGAAGCATTCAGCTTGAATGTCTAAAATTAAGCAACAGCTCATCCAGACCCATGTCCCCTTTTCAGTCTTCACTGGTCTTTCACTGGTTAACAGTCTGCTGAGGTTTGGTATGATTTTTACCTTAAATTATTTGCTGTCTCAGCTCACTCTATGTGATGAGGTTTGCATTATACTCTCTGAACTTACTTCCTTTAAGGATATTCACTCAAGATTAAGGACTTCCTCTTCCCCATCTTTCTTCCTCATCTATTTTGTCTATTAAAATGTACGAGGTGGCAGGAATCAAGAGAACAAACTAGGAGAGAAAAGTTCTTGTATTGTGTTCCATTCAGAACATGGTTGATTTAAATAAACCTGACCCTATTCTGAAACAATAGTTTCAAAAGCTATTTGAGATGTTCTCTTCACAAGTCACCTTGGCATCTGTAATGGGTAAACAAACGTGCCAACTGATGTACAACAGTAGATATTCCACCCTTTTACAATATCAATGTATGAAAAGGATAATTACATTGAAAGGAAGAAAAAAACAAACACAAAAACAAAACCAAAGAAGTTCTAAAATACTTCAGAGTCCTTGAAGAAACTGCCAAGGAGACATTGAGAAATGATGTGAGAGGAATTTGAGCTCTGTGATACCAAACAATCCATTTTTTGTTATTTTAACTCATCCCTCTCCCTTGATGTCATGATAGTCTTGTTCAGCAACAAGTCCTGAGGTATCAGAGTAGTCTCTGGGAATGAGTTTCCTCCAGCTAAGCACACAGAGCTGGTGCTCAGCGCCTTCCTCTGATTGCTGGATGACTTCTCTGAGGCCAGCTTCTGACAACAGCAGAATTCTGGATTTTCTGACTTCATCTTGCAAATTAAAAAAAAATTATGGCTAAACTAAAATACCTCTCCCCCAGTTCTCATTTTTCTAGAGCTAAGTTTGAGCATTTAAAGACAACCCCCCCACCTTTCCTTGGTCCCAAGATGCTCCTTAACAAAGACAAACATAATTCCTCTTTAAGATAAGTTAAATTCAGAGGAGCTGAACTCAGACATACAAAAGGTCTCTTATCATCTAAAAGGAAACCTAACGTGATGGTGTAGAAGTTACCTGCACCTCATACAAATAAAGAGAAGAATAACTATCAAGAGGGTAAAGCTTTAAACTAGGATTCAGTATATTGCTGCTCAGCTGCCAATGCTGTCAAAGGTTTCCAGTGCAACTTTGTACAAGTCACTTTCTCTAAGCGTTAGCTGCCATTTTCCTTTTTGAAGAAGAAACAGTTTCTCTTCTCATCATTCATCTGTCACTTCTATTTAGTTTGTAGGGTTTTGAGAACAGGGATTCTGTATATAGAATAGGACAGTGATTTTTTGAAGTCTTTTGTCACTACTGTGCTACATACATATTTAGTCCACATGCACTAGCTTAAACTGACTTGGTGATTTTTTTTTCTTAGACATATCATAGAGTTTGCAGTTTCACACTCTGCCAGTGTTTACAGTCTAAGCATGTGCATGTGTATGTGTGTTTTCCGTATTAAAGTTGAAGAATCAGTCAAAAGTGAGAAAATGCCAGAATTAAGGTTGTCCATTTGTTGCCCCTGTGTTCATTTGCATTACAGTATTTATGCAATCCTCAGAAAGATTTCTAGGGTCCAGCAGTGCTATTTATTAATGAAACACTGCTAGTTTTAAATTCCATTTAGGAACAAAAATGAGACCTTTTGAAATGAAAGCAGGGAGAGAAAGAGTAAGAGAAGGAACAGTTTTCCAGCGCTTGAATGGTCTCAGGTCTCCTCTGGGATGTGGAAAGCAGGATAGGAAGTGTCAAGAAAGTGCACAGGTAGCATCAGCTCTGCCTGTAATAAATAGGACATACCAAGAGAGGTACGTGATGCAGAAGAAGGAGGAGGGCTGTTGCTAGATGTATGACCTCCAGCCATCATATACTCCTGCTAGACAGCTGCATTCTCCTACGGCGGCACTGCATTTAGTRTTGCCTAACAACTAAGCTGGTGGCCACTCTGGAGCGGGTCTGCCTCTGTGGGTTTATCGCTTTCTGACTTCGCTTTTGACAAGAAATTCTCCACTGGGCCATGGAAGTCCTTTTGACAAAAACATCATTCAGATGAATGTGTTTCCATAAAAAGTTGCAGTTTTGAGAAACTGGTATTTTCTGATAAAACAAAGAAACAAGCAAAAAGTTTTTGTCAAAAGAAATTCCCACGTAGCTCCCTTTTTTTTTTCTAAACAGATTGCAGCCTTGCTCAATGTATAGATAGAAGAGGGCTTGGAGAGTAAGCAGCTATTCACTATTTTGCTTTATCTTCATTCTGCAGTGTGCGGGCCGAAGCTTTGTTTATTTTCCACTATTCAAACTTTACTCTAAAGCCAGACTCATTAATTGCTTCATGTGTTTTTTATATAGTTCATGAAAGTGCTTGACAAACAGGAATTTATTTTTCCCACATTGTGCTGACAGAGAGTTGAGACAGAGGGATTAAGGTCAAAAGTGCCATTCATGTTGGCTGCTCGATCTGATATCCCGAAAACTGGATCTCGTAGGCTACTTATTGTTACGCATGGCTTTTTGTATTTGCAGCTCCCTCCCTCCTGATTGCAGGTGGAGCGGTCAGCAGCCAGGACTTCCCAACTCAGACCCCTCTTTGGGCACACAGCAAACAAGGAGCACAATTAAGGACCATCTGTGGAAGGTACCGAGCCTGGACCAAGGACGCAGTGGTGGTCCCCAGGATAGAGGGCTTGTTACCCTGGGTGGCCTGAAACCATCCTCCTGCAGCCTCCTTCCCTGCACGGTACTGATTCTTTCACAGGCCAGAGCCCATTTGCAGCGGTGTGTGAAGCCTTGTTGTGATCCCCCTGCCAGGGGATTTTTAAAGACTACATCTACCATATTTCCATCCAATCTCTCCTGACCTTTGGCGAAGTGAAATTGTGTAAGGATCTTGTTAATTGACCAACCATGCCTTTTTTTTCATGAAAAAGGTGCAAAACACTGCTTTGTCATGTGGACTATCTATACTGCTTAACTTAAAAAGTTTTTGCCTGCAAACGCTAAAGGTTCTCAGTGAAACAGCTATAAGAATCACAGGTTTTAGCATGTGCAAAAGAATATATTTTGTTAGTTGCTTTTTTTTCTCCCCTGAAGCAGCAAACTCGTTTTTCCTAGAAATTTCTGAAAACAAAATTATTTTATTTAAGTCTACTTAATACACGGAAAAAAATGTACCAAAATAGCCAAAGTTTAGTAAAGTTTTAAACCAATGTAGGTAAGGTGTTAAGATAGGACATACCAGGGAAAGATTTGTTCTGCCTATAACAAATAGGACTTGAGAGCAGAGGGATGTGGGACAGAAGGGAAAAGGACTGTCACCAAGCCATCATTGATTTGTTCCTTCAAATCCTTTTATGCACACCTATTAAGCAGCTGCACTCCTATGCTACTCCTGTGATGCACTTACAGAGTGGCACCAGCTAATCATAATTACACAATGTCATTTCCCCCACTTCTCTCACCTTGCCGAGGCTCCGAGTGCAGAGAGCACGCCCTTTGCCAGCCACAGAGAACCTGAAAATCATATCCTCACCTGCCTTTTGTAATTGGCACCGAGGTCAGCTAGTGGCTCTCCTCCGTGCTCCTGTAATTGCACCTTTCCATATCAACCACACATCCTTCAGATCTAGAAGGATGGATACATAGGTAGAAGACACATTGGTCTCTCTCTACCCAGTAATACTATATCCCTAAATTGTTTCTACAATTTTGTTTTATCTGGGGGCCACACAACAGTTGTATGCGTTGCAAGATATCAAACTTACCTCTCTTATAGATAAGAATAACATAGATGTTAAGACCCTCTTGACTGCATTTATAATGTTGAATAGTTTCTCCTTTTGAGACACGGATAACCTTTTCTGCTTCCTGTTAGCAATTTCTTGTTTCCCCCCTTATCCTTTAAATGGAAACACAGGTCTGCCATTTAGTAAAACCCCAATAATGATCCTGCTTTAAAGGACAAGGGCTAATCACTTGCTGCTTAACATTCCAGACACATGACAGTAGAGGAGAATAAATCAGTTAAACAGCAAGATGCAGCACAACTAATTTTCATGTAAAAGGGGGTGATTGCCTTTTTTTTTTTTAACCATTGTGATTTTTTTTAAGCTGTTAAAGCCCAAACATTCTCGTCTATCAGTTTATGAATTATTAATAAAAAAGAGAGAAAAGAGGCTTTCTTTTTCTAAATATCATCTGCTAAGCCACCACAGACTGAAGTGCCTCACACTGATTCCTGATTTACATAGTCCCAGTTGGAAGTTAATGAAGACTGCTGAGCCACCTTTCAACATGCAGATAAACCTTCATGTATTTAAAAGCAGGGAATATGTGCTTGTTGCTGGCAAATTATTCATCTAAGATCTGAAGTTTCTGACACCGCCTGCGTCAGATAAACTGTCACCCAAATTGCAAACTAATTAGTGATTCAAACATTTTCGAGCTGATTGATGACAGAATAATTTACGCTTGTTTCTCAGTTTCCAGCTGGCATAGGCTGCTGACTGGAGCCCTAATTAACGCTAGTACATCAGTCATGTTCTGCCAAGGCAGCACATACAATTAAAAGGCAGTTTAAATGGAATATCACATTAAAAAGGCTGGTAGATGCAAATGTGAGGAAACAGCACTTTAGGATAAAATGACAACAGAACCCCGCAAACCAAAACAGAATGGAACAGGGTTGGTTTTTTTTTTTTTTTTTTAAGTGGAGAAGTAAATTGTATTCCACATAGGCTATTTAGCAAAATAAAACAAGTGTGGAGGCAAAACATGCACGCTAAATTCTTCGTTATTATTATTCTAAGAAGTTTTAACTAGATGTTTTTCTCTTAATATTTGTTAGAAAATTGATAAATACTTGCATTTTAGATTTCAGCTATTTAAAAATGAAATAGAGGCCGTCAGTGCTAGCTGTGAAGTTATTTACAGTGATAGTATAAGACAAAACAGAAATATCAATATTTGTACTTCTGAGGAGCGTATACTTGAGCAGCCTTCAAAACTAGTTTTAAATAACAAAAGATCTAATCCAAAACTCACTGAAGTCAAGGGAAAACTGGTCATGGGATATGTAGGACAGTACTGCAAATATCCAGATACCCCTGATTCTTATTTTCAGGTGAAACTGCTAAATTTTAAAAACAGCAGTACTATACGGTACGGTGCATTGTATGGTAAATGTACAATGGTTTCTAGTGGCATTCCTGTAACCAAGTCATAAAATACTTGGGGAAAAAATAGTTATTTTATGGGTTTTATAAATGATCGTTATTGCTGTGGATACAAATACAACCTGTGACCTGATTCTGTATCAGGCATGTATTGCAGCCTGCAACTATGGAAAGACAGTCCTCTGCAGCGCTGCTGTCAGGCAGTTCTTTTATTTTATTAGGCTTATTTTATTATATCCATATTATAACCACGATATCTGTATATCAGTTGCTCTCTAGCTATCAAGCAGTCAGGTAGGAGAAAATGCATTTTGTCATCTCAGTAATGAGAAATGAGGATAGTTATAACCCATGTTCTCATTTACATTTGAACTACAAGAGCATTGGCCGTTTGAAACTGATGATCAAGCTAAGGACAAAACCAGTCCTCCTTGACGCAGCTCACAAAAGGTGTTAAGCCTGCAGTGCCAGACCCCTGTTGCAATGTATGCTGCATATTTGATGACACTGGTTTATCTTACTCAATGTGACCTCTGTGGGGGGGAAAAGTTTTCATGAATATAAACAGCCCTGGGGTTCGTACCTTGTCTGCTAAGGTGTTTTTGAGATTATCTATAGCACATGACAGATGAGCCCTTGACTCTAACAGCACTTGAGCACAGAACAAAGAGAAGTCACTGTAGTAACCGCAAACAGACCTCGAGATGGGAGATGTGCGAAAGCACTCCAATTTGTTTCTAGGAGCACAGCAGACTGAAAGCTCACATCACTCAGTGCAGTCACACTTTGCTGTCAAATGCCATTTTGCAATGCCATATATTTGCACCTTTAAAAATTTTAGATAAGTAATAATTTACATTAGTATAGTGACAGGGGGTTCATACATCGGCTTTGACAGCTGAGCTATTTTAAGGAGCTTTACAAATCAGTGAATTGGAGATGAGGGGTGAAACTCACCTTAGATGTAAATAAGCCCAAATTTTCAGACTCTGCTAGAGTTGGGTGAGATTTTTGCTGTAAGGCATGGCGAAGGCCACCTGCTTCTGACCCTGTTGTAGCCATGAGGCAAGAGCCACCAGAAAACCTTGCCTTAGGTTTTAGATGCCATGCCACATAGCTTCTGCTGGCTTGACTCAGGTGTCCAGCACTGAGCTTGCCAGTAAGCCCTGAGATGCCCTGTAAGTGCCCAGGGACAGTGAAATTCCAATGGGCACAGCAGATGGGATGCCCAGCAGCTAAACTACGAGATGGGGACCATCTGAAAAGGGAGTGTGGGGAGGGTTAGGCAGCAGCCAAGCAACAGTTGTCAGGATTGTTATATAGGATTTAGGGATGTAAATTTTCACATTCACACTTCCACTCCAATGTCCCCTTTTTAGATCTGGCTTTCACAGCTTCATATACAACAAAAATATTTTCTCCTCAGCTGTAGAACGTGGTCTAGGACAACAGGATTATGCTCTGCTTTCTAAAAAAGATGTCAAAAGCATCAGTTTCTCAGCAAAGCTACCAGTAAGAAAGAGAAACACGGAAGGGTTTTATTATTAAAATCTCACATTGAGGAAGTAGGACAAATTAATAACATCTTGTGCTTTCAGTAAGAAAGCATATCCTGCATAACAGAGGGCAGATTTTGGCTTTTATCACAAGGTCTTTCTTACAGATCTCGTAATCTATAGTCAACACTCCTGTACATACAGCACTGGAGAGTAGAGTCGGAGTTTGTGGGTTAAACGAGTGGAGAAAAGAATCTTTCTGCTACTGCTTTCTCCTCTTGTTTCCATGCTGTTGCTGATCACAGTGGTAGCTTGTTACGTCTCCCCAGAGAGCAGCAGTTCCATAAGAGGAGGAATTCTGAATTCCCTATGGAAACTCAAACTTCTAATGTGCAATGTAAATACAGCAAGTGCTAGCCAGTTTGTTTACAGCATATTAACCAAGTGCAGTATCACCTCCCCAGTGGGGAACCCAGAAAAGCCTGAGTGCTCCGACTCTTATGAGCTTTCTCTAAAGCTCTCTGTCTAATGCTGAACATATGCAAATCTTTCCAATATGAAATATGTCTTCTTCCCTTTTAAACATTTTCCCTTAGTTTTCCTAATGTGAAGGTTTGGTTTCTTTGATGAGATAGAACCTACACAATTAAACTTGTTTGTAACAGAATTTGCTTCTGTAACCCAAGGGAGAGGAAAGCATTCAGGAAAACAGGTTGGGAGCACTATTTAAGGGTTCTGGGTTTTTAAGAGATTTTTTAGTATTTTCTAGGTTCAGAAGGAAATTTTAACCAATGCCGGCAGAGTTTAACTAAAGGCAAAACTGTAGGAATGGAAATAAAGACAGTGTTGCACTGTCAAACTGTGCACCTTGGAGAGCTAATTTCAGTTCATCGTTTTGCCATAGACTTATGTGACCTTTGGGAAGTTATTTAATCCAATGGCACCTCATTAACCAATTTGTAAAGAGGGTAAAATGACATTTTCTTCTCTCTAACAATCTTAGCTGTTCATTTGAACTTGCAAAGTACTACTCGTACGAACTGTTCCATTCAAGATGTGATTATCTCTATATACTCTTCGGTGCTCAGCTTGTAAACTCTTCAGGATAGTCTCTGAATATATGAATACCTAGAGCCAACCTTATTTGTAATTTTTACCTGCAGCTACAAAAATGCGAAATAACTAAAAGTTTCCACAGTCAAAGCCTAGACCATTGCAGTTGTTTTGTGAAGACATAATTTTTAAGCTTTGCTACAGCAGACTCTCTCAAGATTTCTGAAGATTTTTGAACATAATGTGTTTTATTCACAGGAGGTGTATTTCAAAAATGCATTTTACTTAGGCTCATCTTCATTTTTTCCACATATTTCCTTCCCATAAATGACACCGTCCTCAGAAGTATGCATCCTGTAGTAGGAAGCAAAACACACATGGCTCTACTCCAACATGCATTGCCTAATGGGAACTGTCATGACCAACAAAATCTGAATCCTTTCTGGCCCCCTACAATCTTAAAGGAGCGCCTCACTTTCATCCTCCATCCTTTTAGTTTTCCATTAGGCCTTATTTCTTATTCCTCTATACTTCCAGAAGCAAAATGTTTGAAAAGATTTATAAAACTCAGCCTCCCTTCTGTGGAACTTCAGTCCCCAGTTATGTCCGCAGGCATCACATCCCAGCGGTGCTTGATTTTACACCAGGAGCATCTCAACAAGAAGGTGATGAGTTGCTGGAAATGGTGAGACACAAAGTGAAAGCTAGCCCTGAGGAACACGTCATGAGTAAAGAAAGCAAGAGGAGGATGGGAGGAGAAGGAAAAGAAAATAAAGGTCTGTGGGAAGCTATGATGTTGAAAAAGTCTTATAAGTGTATCAAACATACACCAAGGACAGATTAAAGAAAGTGCTGAGAAGCCCTGGAACCTATTACTGAAAAAGCCAGGATATAGTAGGTAGTAGTAGTAGCAAGACAGGCAGAAGCACAAAGAGAGAGGTGTTGATTCTGAATTGGAAACAAGCTTTGGGTCTGAGGCAGCTTTGGGATCACTCTTTGACTGACTTGGCCTCCCTTTTTTCCCTCAGGTTTTGCGGTTCATGCCTCACTGGTACATTTCCGGAATATATTCTAGTATGTGGATCACAGGTGAAAAGCAAATATTCTGTGAAGCTGGAGAGGCTCATTAAAGCAGTTGCTGTTGATGAATCATCTCCTTCTGTGTCACTTATGGTGGTCTGAAGGTACAAAATTTGATTGCATCTCACCAGCACTTAATGTCAAGACAGAACAAGCTATGCTTAGACTGTGCAACAGAGAATCCCAGTGCTAAACAGGAACAAGCATTAGCAATCACAATAGAAGTAACAAGTAGCCTAGAGGCTTAATATAGGTAATAGGAAGCTCAAAGAACAACAGATACCCTTCCTCCGCAGGAACAAGGCTGTTTTTAACACTCTGCAAACTAACGGTACTATTCTATCCATTTGTTTTGACAGAATTATATTGGTTTTATGAAGGTGTAGCTGAGAAAAGAATTAGGTTTGTTGTCCGCTTGGGAATAATTCACGGTAAATTTATAAAGGATAAAGACAAACATGTTAAAAAAAAAAAAAAAGAAAAAAAGAAAGAAAGAAAAAAGAAAAGAAAACACTCAAGAATGTAAATAGCTATCTGGAAAAGCAGTAGTATGGATACATACACAAAAGATCAGGAGGGAGCTTCTGCTTCCTAAGATACTTCCTCTAATCATTTGACTATCAACCTCTTCCATCTTTTAATCCATCACTCCTGAAATTCTATGAATAGCTGTTTTCCTTTCAAAGGGGTTTGCAATTGGTACCAACTACCTTCCTTTTAAAGTTGCTCAAGTGTTTTCTCCCCATCAGTTTCTTCTGTCCCTTGAAAAGGTAGCTGGTGCAGGAAAAGGAGCCCCCTCCTGCCCTGAGACCTGCTAGTTGTTGCAAAGTGGAGCTCTCTTTCCTTGATTCGAACCACAGAGCCACAGATTTTACATACCAGGTACCATGTATATACCAAAGCTTTATAAATAGTTTTTCAATAGCATACCACATTTTAAAAGTCATAATATTAACTGAACATATCCTCCAAGGACAAATTCAGTGAAATTAAACTTCCATCTTTCCTCCCTACCTCAAGTCTTTTATTTCGATCATTGATGACTTTCAGACAAATAACCTTGCTGCTCTTTCAGCAAGGGAGACCCTAAAAAACAGGAGGGCTGTGAAACACTGTGTGCTTCATAACCAGAAATAATTAATCTCTAAAGTACATGAGCGTTTTCCATTTTTCCAGTCTAATGGAAAATTTGCTGGCAGAAGAGAGCAATTGTACATGATTACATAGTTACATGCACAAGTGATTTTATATCACACACACGTACATATACACATGTGTGTGTTGCAAGTACATACACATATGTTCTAGCATATGGCTGGAACCTCATCTGCTATAAATAACTGATTTCAATCGAATTGCACCAATTTACATTATCTGTGAATCTGGTCTCATGTATGTGTCTGTATATATGCTTACATTTCAAAGTGAGAAGCATTCTATACTTTAAAACTATTTTAGATCTGTTGGGTGAAATCCCAGTCCAGAATAACAGGAATTTTTCTGTAGACTTAATACAGCATTTTATTGTCTCTACTTTTTCTGTAAATCACTTAATCTAGGAAAGTATTTACACTACTGTAACACTTTAAAAATTTGGTAAAAAATATTATGGAAATGGAGATGACCTAATAGGTTAAACATTGATATTTTGTGCTTAAAAATGGTCATGTTGTCTAGCCAAATTTTCAGGAATTGAAAACTGCATTGTGTTTCATGCATTGTTGATAAAGTGGCCAAAAGGAGGTGCAAAACTACTATTTTTTGCATGGCTTTCAAACACAGTTAGATTACCAGTGCTTTACAGTAGCAGTGTATTCACTTTGATAGAAAGTGATTATTTCAATTTATTCCTAATGGCCAGTCCATTTCCTCCCTTTGAAACAAGAATGAATACTTTTTTCACCAGTGGATGATTATTTTTCAGCCCAGTAGAACTGTGAAAAAAAATACGAAGGAAAAAATGTTTTTTTCAAATTCTAATCACAAGCACTGCTTGTCTATTCAACAAAATCTTATACTCAGGTAAGTCAATCAGTCATCATTCCACAGAACTAGAGCTGCAAAAACCTGGGCAAGTGTTATAAAAACTTTTATAAAAATTTTTCTGCAAATGTTAAGATATTATGAAAAACCCTGTATCTTTGTTGTTTTCCTTTGTTGTTTTCTGTTCAGAAACAAATGTAGGAATGTTTGCTGGTGGCAAAGTTGGAGGAAAACAGTGAATCAAATGAAAACTGAACAATGTCCATGGAAAAAGAATTCTGAATGTGTTTGAACTAGAAGCCTGATTTTAAGGTTATAGTTCAATTCACCCTCCAAAACAAGTCCACATCTTTCTTCCACCACCCTCTGCCCCACCCCCATTCAGCCCCTCCCTTGTTGCTGCTCTTACACTAATCCCTATATTGTGCTGGTAAAGCATGTGCAAAGTAACAAGGTTGGGAGTCTGATCCAACTGAAAACATAACTAAACAGAGCGGGATGAGAGGCATTTTTAACTGATCAGCTTCTCAACATGAGAATGCTATGAGGCTGTGCAGTTGGTTGTGCTGGCACAACGCAGAAGCAGGGCACACGATGAACAAGTAGTAGGGAGAAGGGATGGGATTGGGCTGCTGTTTGGTGATAATGCTGGTTTAAATGAATGTCAAGTAATGACTACAGAGTTGTTCTCACTCTATCAACAAAAATATATGTTGCTGGAATTCAGCATAACTGTTTTCCCAACAAACTAACTAATCATAGTTGAAAATTGAAATACCGTTTATAGCAATCTTGTTGCGATCAGGCCGTAGCAGTAATTCCCAAACTGTGATCCACAGTTCTCAGACATATCAAGAGAAGTCGCTTATGTTTTGCAGAGAACTGATTTAAAATGCTACATTTTTCCCCATAATGCATTCAGTTAAACCACTGCTATTACCCAGATAGGATACAAATGTTATCAGGAGTGCTGGCAACCTGCCTCTGTGCATAAAGTGTCTAGGGCTTACAGTGTACTAATCTGGCAGATTTAGTAGAAAGACCTCAAGACATTGGTGCTGTCTGCCCTGTCACACTGCCAGACATTTTTGCTTCCATGTACAGGTGAAAGAGTACAATACGTGCTTGCAGCAAAGCTACTCCTGCTCAAGATCCAGTATATTAACTTCAAATGGACCACAAACTTGAGCTTGTACTAATACGATCAGCAGGTACACATATCTGCTATTTCAGTGATAACATCCGCTGCAGGGCCGACAGCCTTCATCAGAGCAACAGGTTAGACTGCTGCTGATGGTATCGTCTTCAGTGTGCCAATGTTATCTATCCAATCCTTGGGGCAGTTAAGAAGAGAACTGTAGCATGAAAGAGAGATGCTTTCACCTACAGTCAATTAAAAAAAAGTTATTCACAGAAATTGCAAAGGAAGAAATTTGTGATTTTCTCACTCCCACTTACATACAATTATTTGTATGAATAGTCCCATTGCAATGAAAGTTACTGCTTGGGTGGCTAACCACTCACCAAGGAACAGACACAATTCCAATAATTTCAAACTACAAGTGCTTTTAAGAAAAATCAGGATTTGCCCAAAACAGCCCTTCAAAGGGAAAGAATATTCAGCCAAATATGCTAGGTATTTTTCACCCTAAAATCTAAAAAAAAGGTCAGTTTGTGTTTTTTCCCCCAAGGGCTGTCAATGTTATTATCCGCTATGTGTGGCAGTTATTTGACTTCAAATTTACATTGTTAATTTCATTTTGCTAAAATTCCTTCCTTTTCTCCTCCAATTGCTTAATTTCCCCCTCTAAGAAATAGGTTTACCACATTCTTGTTTTTATCTCATCAAATACTCCCTTTTTTTGAAAAGCAGAACTAGGTGTGTAATTCTTCTGTGTTGCCAGGTTGCAGTCAAGAAAGGTGCAGGATATGTTTCAGGAAGAGACAATTCATTCTTAATCCTTAGTCAATCCATATCCTTCCAGAAAACTGGGGAAGCATCTTTTCTGAAAAAATACATTTTTTGAAAGAGATGCCATGTGACTGTCATTGATTTTAAGTTAGAGTCACAAGGTCAACTCTCCCCCTGCTGCCCCAAGAAGGACCATATAGCATGTTATATAGGTAACAAAAAACAAAATCAGAGCCAGCCTGTAGAAACTTATGTTTCTCCTTTCCTAATTAAAATGCCACAGAAAAGAATTTGAAATAGAGAGATGAAAAGATAGGATACATGTTCTACTCAGTTTGCTCTGCTCTGTTACTTAAAGCCAACTCTGTTTTGAACAAAAATTTACTAATTTTGGTTTAAAATGTGTTGTCAAAAATGTACTTTACTACCAAGATGTCTGTCTGAACCAATATGATAATTACTAGGGCCTCTTTAAGTCCAATACTAAATGGACTACTAAGCTTCAAAGAGGTTTTAGAGGAACATTTTTTAAAATCTAAAATTCTAGGATAACCTGTTCACAGGCAGTTCCTTCTTTACCACTGGCATATGCCCTGAAGCTTGTAAGTTTTTCCTCTCATTCAAAAGTCATACATGTGCACATGCATTCTGGAAAGAGGGACTCCCACCAGAGCCTCTGCTAGTGGTTGTGACAGCAAGCCTTACACACTAATAAGCCCACACATTACTTTTCTTCTGAATGTCATTCTGTTCTTCTGTTTATATCCACTTTTTTCCACTCTTCTATATACCTACCTGTTTGTCTCTTTTTTATGGTAAGCAGGCCTAATTATTTTCAGTCCCTTTAGATATGGGCAGTTTTCTTTAGGCTGATCTTCCTGTTCTCTTTAGCTGTCTCTGAAGTCCTTCTCTTTGACAGATCATTCCTGAGGTAGGGTGACCCACATTAGTTCTGCACCCAAGAAATTTGCATCCTGCGATTGTGATATTTTCTACATCATTCTCCACTCCATTCTTCCCTTGCCAGAAAAGGTTAGTACCACCTACCCGAATGAGGCAGTGTGACAGAGGACTGCTGTTGTCATGAAAAACATCATGGAGAACTCAGGGTAAGACAGCAAATTGTATCAAAACCACAGCTTACATACCAGATCTGAACACACTAACTCCTAGCTGTGAGCAGTATAGACTGTTTTGGTCCTGCCGACTGCATGTGCAGGACCAAAAACCAGACATGGACAGAAAATGTCATCTACAAATGTATTGATTGAACTGAAGTGCTAACTGTGTGGACATGCTGAACCTAAGCCAAAGCTGTGGCACAAGAGCCTATGTCTTCTCTGTTTGCTGTGAGATTTTCATGACGTGACAGCTGACAGCAACCCAGTCAAGGAAATAGGAATTCAATGAGTACAGATTCTCCTCTAAAAAAAAAGGGGGGGGGGAGAGGGAAGGGAAAGAAAGAAGGGAAAAAAAACCTTCAACCTGCAAAGTATGAATAGCCTGAAATCACGTGATTTTTTCAGCAAAAGTGAGAGCTGCCGACATTATTGTCACTGACAGAGCCTGATTGAGGAGGAGAATTTTTGGCAGAGAACAAGATGTTGCCTCCTATTTCCACTGCTCAGAGCAGTGGTGTCAATATTTCAAGAGCCAGTGTCTATCAAAGAAAAAGAAAAAAATCTGTTGTAAAATAAAAGCATTGATCCAGGAGTCTGTAAAGGTAGAAGTAAACAATGCAGCTATCAATAAAAGATTCTGACCTGAAAGGTGTATTTAACCTGGAGGTAAATGATATTGTTTTTCCATTGTGCAAGGACAATATTCGAATGTTTAGCTTTTCCAGGAAGGGTGCAAGCTTTGTTTCATGTTTGCATAGCACTTTGCCCAACGTGAGCACTTCAAAGCCACAGAAGTAATAGTGTATCTCGCATACAGAGCAAACGCGGCATCTCACAGGGATCTCTTTATGTGCTACAGTCGTCTCAGTCTCTCTTGAACTACCTTCTTAAACCATTTCTCAACAGGCACTGTTCTTTTTCTAGTGCAGTTATCAACAGCCTTTACTTGGCACTTCCAGGATGTTGGGATTTCCAAAGCTGCATTCCCTGCAGGTACCTGCTCTTCATCGTGCTGAACTGCATCGAAACCCAGAGTGCAGGGGCCAAATTCACAAGCAGTCAAGCCCAGTTCAGTCATGCCGTGAACAACATGATTGTTCAAGAGCAGCCAGGACCAATCCCACAGACAAGTCTTTCACCGTGTCAGGCCGTGGAGGGAAGAGAGGAGTGAGTAATGTTGTCAGAAAAGTATCCGTCTTACTGGGGGAGGAGCGGATGGCAGTTTTGTGTTGAACAGGAGGTAGCACGAAACTCAGATGCGACTTAGCCTGAGTGAAGGCAATGGCAGAGGCATCCTGGAGTCCCTGGAGAGCTCCAGTTATTACCCCACAGGGCTTTCAGTGGGAAGCAGCTTGTCCTGGTCACCATGAGGCACTGAGGCGTGAGCAGTGAACATCAGACCAGTATTTCAGCTGCTTTGAGGGAGCAYGGCAAAGTCTCCAAGGCTGGAGGCTTGGCAGCATTTTCTGAGCCAGCATGCCCAGCTGATGCACCGACATTTACCCGGCTGCTGGCCCAGCTCTAAAGCATTGCTGAATTTATCCAAAATGTAAGTCAGGAAGCTGGACAAAAAGATGTACGCTTCAAATATCTCACAGAGTCACAGGGACAGCACCAAGCTTGCATGCAGTGTCTGGCCTCTGGGAGAGTGAGGGAGGGCAGGGACRTGGAGGACAGGAAAGGGTTTAGTTAAGAGGATTGACAGAAACAGAGACAGGAGGAAGGAGAAATAGGTGAAAGAAGTGGGACAGAATAGGGAAGATGCTGAGTAAATGGGAAAAATAAGGAAAAGCGTGAGCAAGGTAAAAACACTAGTAATAAGACAGTGTCAGGGTCAGAAAAAAACGAGATTTCAGTGATAGATGACAGATTTTAGAGACTAATGTAAACCTGTATATGTTTACACTGTGAAATCATAGCATCTTACTCAAAGGATACTGAAGAATATGAGAGTTGCACCAAAGGTAAGAAAAAGGAAGGAAAAACATTAAAGCAAAGTCAGAAGTATTTTCTTCCAAAATCCTGCATCCACCTAAATGTTACACTTCTTAGTAAGATAGCTTCGGAATATTATTAGTAATTATAATTGCAAATATTTTAACTATACTTCATAATATATAAAAACTTACTTGTTTCATAGATGTATATTGGTTATTATTATTATCATTAAAGATATCTATCTGTTTGTCAGATTCGTAACTCACTTGCGCAGTGGTGAAACACAGGTAAGTCAGCCTGCCTGAGTTGATGCAATTTTACCAATGAAGGAGACACCAGCATCAGGTCTTTTCTATCAGAAGTTAACTGTATTGTCTCCACTGTGAGAATGACTGTGGGTTAACTAGACTTTGAGTACCTCTCTGCTTTTCCACAGAGGAGGAGAGCATGGCACATGTGGTCTCAACCTGAAGAACTACAAAGCAAGCCAATATGATAGTGCATCACCCAACCAAGCCTATACTTTGCTTCATACACATAGTGCTTCAAGTTTGTCTCCTTATAATACTATCTCACTAGTCTAGTAAATATAGCTCACAGCAGGCACTTACTTACACCAATCTGATGTTCTCCAAAGTACCAGGGAGACTGAGTTTTGAAGAACAGAGCCAAAACATATTGTTCCTGGTATGATATAATTACTAAAATTACTGTACAACTCAATAGTTTTCTTAAAATACAGTTAGAAAATAACACAGCCTGGTCCTGCAGCCAGAGATAAGTAGTACTGCCATGCACTAGGAATCATAGTGCAAGGGGTAACCTGGGAATGGCCCTATTATAAAAAAAAAAAAAAAGTTAGTTTAGTTCTTCACTCAAATATCTGGTCTTTCATTGCTGTACATTTATTTAAAGGTTAAATCAGAGGTGGGAAGGGGGAGACATTAATCTCAGATTGGGAAAAGCTGCCAAAACTGAACTATTGAAGCAAATGCCAGGCCAGGCAGTGGGCCAGTTCACTTATCCTTACTAGCCACCTGCAGGCTGTATTATCAAAGCCCCTGAAGTTTATTATTGCAGTTTATTATCCCTTCATTATGATATAGAAAAAAGGCATTGATGTAAAACAATTTTGACACCAAGTTTCTCCCTGACACTCGGCACTGAAATCCGTTCATGTTTGCATGGGAACAGGTTATGGGACAAATTTTTTTCTCCATCAGTGACAAACCAGATGCTCATGCATATATGTAACTTCTCATTGTCACCATGGGGAGAAAAAAATTTGCCTTTTGCATGAGAAATAGACAAAGTAAAAGAAAGAGGCATTGCATCAGATAACATATTAAATAATCACATCCTAASAGGGGAAAGCGTAGCACCATCAACTTCAGTGGAATTGCACCAAACAGCACACTTGCATGTTGGCCTCAGCAGCTGAGGAAAGGTCTCACAGGACAATGACATGTAGATGACAGTACCAAACTGAATCATTCATATTAGTATCCTTCAAATTTTGAAACACAACTCAAGATAGTAGTCCTTGACTACTGCCTTTCTCAAGACAGAACAGTATGTTTTGAATCATATCATATAGCATTGGGTGGGCATTTCTGATAGTCAGAGATCCTCTGAAAAATAAGGTCTTGAAGATTTTCTCAGGTTACAATACTCAAGTGCAACAAAGTGCGTGAATCTGTGTGTTTTGTTTGTTCTTCTTTTAAATACAGTTTTTTTGCTTTATAGCCAAGGGATCAGACATCCCACATTTTATGGGATTTTTTTTATTTTTTTTTAAATCAGATGGGCTGTTACCATCTCTAGGACTGATTTAGTACTGTTATAGCTGTAACAATCTGAGAATATTATTAGCACAACAAGTTCTGTAAGGAAAGATYGTATCTGTTATGTAGACTAACTGACATGTTTGGAAAAAAAACCAGACCAGCTGCAGATCTGTCTTCCAAAAGGGTTCATCTGTTATTTCTGACTACATCAGCCACTCTAATGAAAGACAAAAGTTCTCCTACAAACTTTGCCTACTGTAACTTGTAATTTAAACATTGGGAGTCTGAATTTCTTTCCTTTGGCAAACATAAAAAGAGTCAGAGAGGAGGTGGTATATGTAAAAATACATAGATTAATAAGTATTGATTTTCCTGAACTGGGGCATGAGCATCTTCCTCTGACTCCTGCTTTTGGGGCTATCAGGGATCCAGTCCTCAGTTGTATTTTCATTGCAAAATAAGGTTTGTCTCAATATTAGTGTGAGGGACAATGCGCTAGAGAATACCTAGGGCAGCTGGTTCAAACTCTGAGCTCCTAGTGAAAAGAGAAACAGTGGAGGAGAGCCAGAAGCAGCTCAACATCAATGTTCTTTTCTTTTTTTTTTGTGCTACTCTTCATTCTTTCTGTGTTGGTACATTCAAAAATTTTATATGGTGGCTGTAGCTAGGAAAAACAAAGTAATGAATGCAAAGGGTTGTTGCCCAGGAGTGTGACTAGGTCAAGAAGTCACATGTACCATAAGCTCTGTCCCCTGTTAACATGTCCTCCAGTTTGAAGAACATTGTTAGCACCTGCATTCTAATATTAAGGACATAGCCTTATAAGGATCTTCCCCAAGTAGGTAAAAGCAACAGTAACAGAAGAGAAAGCAAGGAACCTTTCTTGACCACAATGGGATGGGATAATGCACCCCAGGATCTGCTGCTTAGAGGAAGCTGTCTTCACAAGGAGGTTTTCACTGAAATGATAAAAGTTTGCTTAGTCCAAGGGTTACTACCCTTTGGGTGCACAAACTATTTGCTGAATTTGGACAATTCTAACTGCGTTTTCTTGCTCTTTGTCATGCTATTTTTTGGTAGCAAAAAGTCAGACAAAGCTATTAAAACAAAAAAAAAGATCTGCAGAGCTTCACCAGATTGTACCTATCTGCAAGATTCATTGTGAAATTTTTTGAGAATAAAAGAGGTTTTCATGGTATGAACAGCATGGTCCAAGTTAATCTCTGCTGTAAAAGGATGCAGCTCCATCAGCCTCAGCAGTGCTACCTGCCATTAGACCATGGCCGAATTTTCCRTCACGTCTCATTTAGCAAAAATGCAGTCATACTTCAAATTTTACTGGTATGGTTCTATCAAGAGAGACCTAAATAAATAAGTTTTTTATATATATTTATATATATTTTCCACAAAGGCCTCTTCTTCTTAATTTTGTCAGCCCAGACACTACTTAAAGCTGACTTTCACAGGGATGTGTGTATTTGCGGGTCAGGTTCATCAAACATTCATTGTTCAATACTGTGACAGCTGGTAATGGGCATACATACTTTTCCCTTGTTTGGTTTTCTGATAGAACCTGTCAAGTACTGGTTGTCTGTAACTGAATTTGTCACCCTCTCAGCAAGGTTATATCTTTTCTTACTATCAAATAAAACAATAAAGAGCAACTATACAAAATCTAATATTATTTTTTAACCTCAACTAGCAATGCAAAAGCATGTTTTTTACCAAAACAACCAATAACAAATAGCCACAGTTCATTTTTTATTATTAATTCTAACAAATTTTAACATCAGAAAATCATGCCTGTGAGAGCAGTTTCTGATCCCTTCACTAATGATAAAGAAACCACTAGCCACAACAGGTATTATATACTCATGTATGGTAGCGCTGCCAGGGCAAGATTAAATGTTTCTGGCCTCTCAGGTGTACCTGTACAGTGGGACCAGTCAATGGGTACTGGTACAATGAGCAGCAACCATTCAGCATAGACAGGGTGAGTCTTTGCACAGATTTGGAGGCTCTGCCTGCATTTCAGTCCCCAGGCCTGAGTACATTATGCACGTGCTTAGTGTGGGAAATATTCACTGAGCTAAATACTGAAGTATTAGTGACTCAGGAGCAGGCAGATCAAAACTTGTGGCAGGATGGTAAAGTTAGAAACCTTTTCATACAGAGAGAACAAGAGAAACGTGACCTGTTTGGGACAAGCCACTCTGCCTTGACAGAGACCACAGCTGTCCAATGCAACTCGGACGTGATGAGGAGGATAACACCAACACACGTAAACTTGCCAAGTGAGATGTGCTTGAGTTTCCGAGCACAATGCAAACTCACTATTTGAGTTTGGTTTAACCCTACATGTAGTATAGAGATAGCAGGAGTTATAACAGTGGTCTAAAGTACTGAAAAAAAAACGCCTATAACAAAATCGAAAGATCAAATTTAAAAGACTTTAAAGTGCCTAAAGCTCACACACATGCCTTGGGAAATTTAACAAGTGCTGGAATTCCACTGAAGCCACAGAGAAGTATGTACCCAGGCTGCCTATTTGTTTTTGTAAATTCCACGTGGTACTTTTTTCCTTTTTCAAGAGAACTCTGTGATATTTCAGTACACCGATTAGAATTCACCAGGACTTCTCTCTGTTTCTCTATTAGCATCCACCCCGCAACCACAAACTAACAAAAGCAAAACCAAAGATAGAATAAGCAGAGCACTGAGAAAAGAAGCATACTGTTGTTGAGACAAATTTAAATTAGGATTCTCTTGAGGATGATATTGGAAAAATATTATTCAATGTACACCTAAATCCAGTTACACATTTTAATCAATATGAAAAGTAGAAATAGAAACTATATAGTAGTACCAGGAGCTAGGAGATCAACAAACCATTTTAGGTACAAAATGTACAAGAAAAGCATTTCTTTCTCACTCATGCCCTTTGAAAAAGAAAAGAACCACACAGTTCTGCTAATCAATCAATCAATCAATCAATAAAGATATATATATATTTATATAAGAAGTGCAAAGTCTGATTGCAGAGAAACCCTTAAGTTCAGTATCCTAGTTCAGCTGAGTATTTAAAGCACAGGACTAAAGAATTTCTCATAAGCTCAAAACTAGACAGAGGCTTAAGTACCTTGTTAAACCGAGACATCTGTTCTCCTTAACATAAGACTACAAAGAGAACTTTCCCCTTTGTTTTGTGAAATGACCCGGACACGAGAAGCTATTGCCTCTAGAAGTCCCATAATTTCACTCTGTATTCAGACACTTTGACAATTTCCTTGAAAAGTCGTTCAGTTTTCGTTCTTGATCTTGAACAGCTACAGGTCACATTCTGCTTTCAATTACTCCATCACCATTGTCTTCTTGAACTACATGAACAATTATTCTCTTAAGCATTACTCTAAAACCTCAGGATACACCAGTGAAAAATAAGAAAAGAAAGGCATACTAAACTTTGAAATCTCCGCAAAGTACAAGTATCATCAGAGTCGTGTTCAGAATTAGGTTTCAAAACCTAAATGTAATGTTCCCACTGAACACCTGCAAAATCCCAATTACTGCCTCAGGTTTGAATAGCAGCTCTGTTGCGACTGTTGTTGAAAGGACCTCTGTTGCACCCTGAGAAGCAAGGATGACTTTTGAGATACCGACGTATGTGCCATAAAACCACTCTCCCATGTACTGTGCTTTATGCATGGAAACAAATGTGTTGATGTTTGATCTCTTCAAGAGCAAGTCTCATCTCTGCAGAGAAAGAAAAGGATTTCACTTCCTGTAAGGGAGACATGAAAGCCGAACAGGTGGGTTTTACAAGGTCTGAACCGCATTTTATTTTTGAGCGTTCCCTGCTTCAGCTGGAGATAGATTATGATAAGAACTGACTGTGCCACCAAAGCATTTCCATGACCTGCAAATTACCCCAGGTTTAAGAGCTGGTGTATCCTACACTGCAAGAGATTCTGAGGGGAAGTGTGCCTACAAGAGACATCCAGGCATTTTTATAAACTCTTTAGGCTTCTGGTGTCTTGTGGTATCATATGTGAACAATCAAATCAGTTCTGATTTGAACGCTGTCACTTGGATTAGGGTTTATCTATCGCATGGTAGCACTGAGTTAGCAGGCCGCGGAGATGAATAGAAGTACTGATTGCTGAACTGACAGCCTTGAAGATGAGTAGCATTATTTTATCACATCCTTCTTTGCAGCATGTGCCAGTGGGTTTTAGCTGTCACATTTTTTAAAATTATCAAGCCTCAGTCTAAGTAACAGGGCTGGTTCCTTAGAGCATAAGAGTCCCTTTCTCTCCTTCTGATCCTACCAAAGCTGCTAGCTTTTATTTTGTGAAATTGTGTACTTGTTGGTTAATTTGAATAAACAAAAGACTTTGTTCTGYAAACCACAACATGGCTACTAATTTAGTGGTTGTTAAGTGTCTCGCTTTCCAGTGCACCTCTTGTTACCGTTATGCCTTTACAAAAGAAATAAATCACAGCAAAAACATTTAAACTCATTTGGGAACGTAAAAGCCCTATGTGTTTTTAAGCCACCTTCCTCATAACACCTATTAAGGCTCATTAACTAGGGACACTTTCAGATTGCAATGTGGTTTCTCACATACCGTCCTGCAGCTTGCCCACAAGCATATGTCGTGTGCAGTTGTCATTTCTCATTCAGCTTTCCCTGATGCACCTGCCTGCCTTCTCCCCCCAAATCTCAGACTCCGAAGACTACTTGTGACGGTGTTATGAAAGGCTACAAAAAGTCGCCAGAAAGCTCAGAGCGCTGATTGAATGACCACTGCTCACTGGCTCCTTCAGAGGCTGAGCCTCATCAGGACAAGGACAGGACAAGGCCACCAGCAGTAGCAAGCAATTAGACCCAGTGACAACAGAGCCTGTCCCATCCTATGAACCTGTCTTCTTCCCATGGCGGAGTCTTACCCCTATTCCAGCTGAAACAGCCCCAGGTCCCTGGAGCCCGTGGGACCGGCGTGGCGGCACACAGAGGCTGCAGCAGCGTGTTGTTAAAGCTCTGCACTGCTCCAGGGGAATGGGCACGTTCCCGTGACCTCTGGCTGGACGCACGACCTGCCAGCTCTGCTCGCCAGGCATAGTGCAGTGAGACGCGGAGACATGGCACTGCAAATCCCTCACAGGCCTCAGCCCAGCGCTCTGCCCTGCCTAATTAGACTGAAGGTATGTTAAATCTGCAAACATTAGATGGCACAGAAAGGATCTGTTAAATGAATCAAGCAGTTTTCATGGACGTGTAATGCACTGCCACTTGCTGTCACCTTATCCAGCTTACAGCAACGCACCCCAAACCTGTCTGTGTGCAAGTACGCACCAAAGCTGAAACATCTAAATCCCCCTTCCTACTAAAGATCCATCACAAGTAACAAGACTGCATTCTTTAACAAACAGACAGTTCTAGGTTTTCCAAAAAGTTTGTGAATATACCCTTCCTTCGGCTACTGCTCTACAATAATAAAAAGTACACCCTCCAAACATTGGAATTATAGATGACTCAAGAAAGCAAAAAAAAAAAAAATCAGTGGAAACCAGGAGCTCTCAGCCCCTGCAGGATTAGACACTTGAAGAACTTTCTCTGCACCACTTCTTGTGAGCAGTACCCAAATATTCAACACCCCAAAACATAAAAGCTGAGCGGCTAATTGCTTCATTTATCATGATTTCATTTTCTGTAGAAAGCAATTTAATTCTTATCCTTCCTAATAAAAGAAGTATTTTATCATCGCTCTCACCCATCCTGAATTAGACTGCACAGATGCCTCCATGACAGTAGATCAAATGTCATGATATTTCTTACCTAAAAGGGCACTGCAGCTGAGGATATCAGGAACTGCACTCACATTAAAATAGATTCTTTTAGCATTTGTGCTCAAAAAGGTAGCATTTTAAAAGATTCTGTCATTTTTGGAAGCTTCTTAGGATTACATCTTGCAATATGGGTAATGATTAATACAAAACACTCCAAAAGAAAATCCCTCTGATGGGGAAAGGAAAAAAAAATGCCACAAGGCCACTTACCTTTTAAGGACAGAAGAAATGCCTAGACAAGGGATTTAACAAGCTTTCACAAAGCAGAAGTCTCCTCACAAAGTGGAAATAATTTAGCCAATGTAAGAAAAGAAATTTTTAGCTTCACTGTCATAATTCTACACAGCAGAGCTTTACAATTTACAGTGGGACAAAGGGAAGCACCGTTTCTTTCGGGCTGATGTTGAATGAAAGTTTAAAATAGGAAACTATGATACACAGTGAGAGAGAGCTGAAAAGTCCTAGTACAGTGAGACCCAATTTTATTTCAAGTTAATTTAGTACATTGCTGTCATCCATTTCCTTTTGAATTAAAACTAGGAGCAGTAGTATTTAAACCTATTTTTTAAAGTCTCGTGCATATTTTAATATGAAGGAAGACTCTGAGCTGCTGAACAGAGGGCAAATATTTCACAAACTAATATTCTCACAGGACTGTGATTCAATGGGAATTATACATTTTTCCCTCGGAAAATATTCTATGATGTAATTTGACAAAATAAAACAAACACAAAAAAGAGTAATTCATAGAGGTGGAAGAAGATAAGAACAAACATAAACTAGATCATGATTTCAAATGACAGGATGTCGTGGTTTAACCCCAGCCGGCAACTAAGACCCACGCAGCCGCTTGCTCACTCCCCCCMCGSTGGGATGGGGGAGAGAATTGCAAGGGTAAAAGTGAGAAAACTCGTGGGTTGGGATAAAGACAGTTTAATAGGKAAAGCAAAAGCCGCGCACACAAGCAAAGCAAAACAAGGAATTCATTCACTACTTCCCATYGGCAGGCAGGTGCTCAGCCACCTCCAGGAAAGCAGGGCTCCATCACGTGTAACGGTTACTTGGGATGACAAATGCCATCACTCCGAACGTCCCCCCTTCCTYCTTCTTCCCCCAGCTTTATATACTGAGCATGACGTCATATGGTATGGAGTACCCCTTTGGCCAGTTGGGTTCAGCTGTCCCGGCTGTGTCCCCTGCCAACTTCTTGTGTCTACTTGCTGATGGGGTGGTGTGAGAAGCAGAAAAGGCCTTGACTCTGTGTAAGCACTGCTCAGCGGTAACTAAAACATCCCTGTTATTATCAACACAGTTTTCAGCACAAATCCAAAACACAGCCCCGTACTAGTTTCTATGAAGAAAATTAACTCTACCCCAGCCAAAACCAGCACACAGGAAAAGGTTTAAGTGCTTTCTAAAGGTCTGTCCACAGCTGCATGCAGAGGTGCATGAGATTGGGCCAGACCGTGTACAGCAGTGCTGGAGAATGATGCCATGCTGGGGCAGAGTTAACATCCAAATGAGCAAAGCCAGCAAAGATCAAGAAGGAAAAAAAATAGAGGCTGACAATAACAGAGGAAAAGAGAGACAAGAAAGATGAGACCTTCACAGACCTAAGTGTCCAAAGGTCTATAAATGACCTCCCCTGTACAAGAAGCATGAGGGATAAGGTGGGGAACAGAGGGATCTCCCTCTCCAGGATTCAAAGCACGAAGCCCCTTGTCCCAGTTCTTTCTTCAAAGCCACATGACCTGGTGAAGATTGGGTTTACCACTTAAGTGTGAATTTCTCTTGAGAAGGCAGCAGGGGAAGAAATCAGGCGGGGAAAAGGCTGAAAGAACTGTCCCATGTGTTCCCAGTCCTCAGGACCACCGCACCAGTATGGGTGCATCTTTTTTAGATGAGGCATATGGTGAAAGAGATAAGCTTACAACTGTGGGAAGAGGGAGGACAAAAGCTACTTAATCTACCTGATTAATTCTTAATGAAGAAAGGCGGCTTAGCAAGGAGCAGTAACATGTGAAGCTAGCTTCGAAGAAGACTATTTCAAACCCGCAGCATTTAAACTGATTTGCAGCGAGACTCTGCCAAGAGGATGCTAAGACAGCTGAGGGGGCTGCAAGCACAACTGGCACATGCACGTGTCCAGGTGAAGTGGGGAAGGCTGGTCCCTTGGCCGGGCCTTGGGGCAGGAGCTGGGAGACTTTTCAGAAATCCTCACAGGTCATTGAAGTGAAGGTGAGGGAGGACCGCAGGCCTGGGGAGGCAGCAGTTTCCCTACTGACCTTCCCAACTAATCGCAGAAGCCCTTGCGATGCACGGCAATGASTTGCAGCGCTCACCAGCCCCCTTCCTCAGCTGCAGGGAGGGTCCCTAGGAAAACACATGCTCAAATACCTTACTGATCTGAGGCCCAGCTGCTTAGCAGCTCTCTTGGGAGGAAGATGCTACTCACCTTGCAGAACCATGATGTTTTTCCCGTGATAATATGTCACTATTTCTTTACAGTACAAATAAAATTATTTTTCAAGTGATGAAAGAGGAATTACCTGTTTTAGACGTGTCACTTTTGTAAATAATAAAATCTGTACACAACATATGTATATAGACATACAAATGCTTAGGGCCTTATAAAACTTGAAAATGATTATTTCAATATTATTRCTCTTTGTTTTATTTCCAAACTCTGAAATCACTTTGGCTCACTTTTTCTCCCATCTCACTTTCTAAAGCAGTGTTCTGAAGTCTAAACTGTGTACGTTTACAAGAAAGCATAAATTTAAAACAACCCAGGACTGGAACTGTATCTACAGTAAGGCTTTTTCTTCTTTTTTTATCCCACAAACAAAAATAAAAAATAAAATTCATATCCGGACTAACACTCGCTGTAGAAAATATTAACCTGGAGCGAATTTTTATGCAGGCAAGTTATAAATCCCTGGAAATATTACAGTAGCAAACCACACTGACCTTTAACTCTAGGATTGCAAATGGTAATGCTATAATAATTGTGTATGTCCTTTTATCGTGTGACTCCCCTCTCCCCTAGCCCGCTAGGAAATGGGAAATGATGGCCTTTAGCAGTCCTTTAAATTGAAGGTATAGGGATGCCTTAAGTTTATTCCCAGTTATATATAACCATGTAGTATTATTATTATTTATATCTTGCTAGCGGCACTTGGAATGCAGCTACTCCTGTGGGTAGCCTTGTAAAGGAAGGTGCTATGTGTTTTGAACAAGTATTAAATGTGTACAGGAGATGATGTTGTATAAATGCTTGCTTTTCATATTTTTGTGAACTAACACTGCAGTCTCTGAAGAGAGGAGGATTCCACGCAGCATTCAGCGATATCAGAAATAAGCAAGATTTAATGAGGGGATGGACATTTATATAGATATAAATACCCAGCATTGCAATAGTTAATGTAAGCTGAGAAATGACTAATCAGGAAATAAAGCTGGATGTTTAATGTTTAAAGCACTCTCTAGCTAAAGTGTTTCAACAAGATCTTGATTGCCTCCCATTGGTGCAGTGTGGGGATCTCTTTTACCCTTTTCTGGAAAGACTGGTGCAAGGACTCTGCAGAAGGTGGGCAGGAGGGCTGACCAGCACAACAAATTCTCCTGTTCATATGATTTTGCAGAGACTGGCACTGCTAAAGATCAAAGGTGCAATGCAAGTTTGCCGAAGTCAATGAACAAACAGAAAATGACAAGACCCTGGGATATGCTTTGTTTGTTTTTGAAAATAACATTTTATATATTTTTTTTTTTAAATGTTGCTTCCAAGTTTGAACTGAATTCAATAGGCTTCTCTCCTTCTCTCGAGGAGACATATATCCAAGAGGTAGTCCTTTCTAACCTGGTTCCTTATGCAGGGGTAAGATTAACACACACATATAAAATAAAACTATTGAGCTATTTTAATACTTTTTCTGTCATGCATTCAGGACCCTCTAAAGTTGTCACCAGCTATGGTTTCATTTAATTCCCTAGCCTTCAGGGTAATGTAAGAAAATTGAAGAGATTAGGAGCTCTCTCTTTCCTGTTCAATGCATTTGTGTTGCAGTAAATTGGTACCAACCTTCAATCTCATGGTCAGGGCTCTCCAGGGTCCTTCCACTGATATGACAGAGCAGTCAGCTTGATAAATGGTGCACACCCCCTCCAGCGCAATGGAGGAAGCTTTCCTCCTTGTTGCCGCAATTGTCTCTCACACTAGTAAAGAGGAAACACTTACCTCTCTTATTGCACTAAGGAACGTCACTGTTCTGTTTACATTGTCTGTGTTAATTAGAAGATACTTTTTTTTTCCCCCTTGATTAATTATTTCATGGACAGTGGCAAACACAGGATATGGCCTCATTGTGAACTGTGAATCCTTAGCTTGGAAAATGACTTTTGATGCAGCACTCCCTGGCCTCGAAATAGGAAAAAAAAAAAAGCCCCCAAGTTAGAACTCTAGATAACCTTAAATAAAACTTATTCACTAAACAGGCAGCTCAGTAAGGTAGTTAAGTATATGCTATACTTCAAGCTTAGGAGCTATTGCTGATGAAGTAGGGGGACTGTGCACAGTGTTACATTATGCCCTTACTGGATCACCTTGTTGAATTGCAGCTAATAGATACAGAGTTAACACAGGCACTAATATAAGCGCTGCACTAAAGTGCATTTAACAAAACATTTAAGCAGATGCTTCTCTCCTGTTCTGGTTCATTCTGCTTCAGCAGTTCTCTAGCACTCGCTCCCCTGAACTGGCATTGGGAATCCTTAAGCACTCAAGAGGGGTCATCTTGGTCTTTTTCACTGTGTGCAAAAATATAAAGGGAAGATGGAGAGTAATGAAAGGGCTTCAAAAGCCAGATTTGAAAACTCTTCTTTTCCTAGAAACTTGGCCTTGAACAGCCAGGCGTGTGTGTGTTTGTGTGCACACCCATATATTTCAAATTTGCTCATGCAGACAGCTGATCTAAAAGGACATCATGTGAAATTTATAATAGACGATCAGTTAGAGGATTTAAATAAAMAAGTCTTAAAACACCATTGACAGCAGATAAACATGTGGAGGATCAATCTGCAATGGGACAAAAAATAAGGGGTCAGTTCCACTAAATGATGTATTAATTAATTACAATTCATAACTCTTGAAGATCAGGCGGTGTATGTCTTAACTGAGGTTTGATGCAGTTCCCTGTTAAAAATCTTTAACAGCTTTACCCAAAATAACCCACAGCTTTAAATAATACTATTAAGCAGGCTAGCCGTGCACTAAAATCAGTCATTTACCAAATAGTCCATGGAAGAATGACTGAAGAGAGTTGGAAATTAAGGGGTTAATATAGGCCTTGCTTCCCAAATTGAGTACACTGCAGATTTCAAAACATATCACATGTTGCACACCAAAGTCAGATTTTCTGCTCTGGCCTATTCTAAGCCCACAGAAGAACAGACCTGCCGTTTCACTTCAAACTGTGAGTTGATCGCCTTTCCCTATCTTGTCCCATTGTGCTTCTGGCATTGCATAGGGCTGGGAGAACAGTGTATGATACAGACCATACAGTGATTAAGAGCTGGTAAATCCAATGGGGTGAATTAAGGACAAAAGGAACAATCTTATCTCTAGAATTCCTCACCTTAGTGCATTTGCCAGAGCCTTAGGGCTAGATGTTCAAAGCAGTGCATGAAGAGACAGTTGCCTGTAGCCACTCTTCAGGAATACAAGTTAGTTTTCAAATTGCTGGTCAAACAGATTTTAGGTGCAAAACATATACCATGCAGGAATCAAAAGGAGCTGGAGAAATCCTAGGACTCTGGATGCAATTATGATTTGTTTTTCTAAAAATGCATGTTACCTGTCCCAAGCTTACAAGGAAACTGTGGTGGGTTGATCCTAGCCAGCAGCCAAACACCCACACAGCTGCAGGATGGGGAGAAAATAGAAGGAAGGTGAAAAAGCTTGTGGATCAAGATAAAGACAGTTTAACAGGTGAAGCAAAAGCTGTACATGCAAGCAAAGCAAAATAAGGAATTTATTTACTACTTGCTATGGGTAGACAGGTGTCCAGCCACTCCCTGGGAAGTAGGGCCTCAGCACATGTACAGCTAATTGGGAAGACAAACACCAGAACCACAAATGTCCCCCTTTCTTGCTCCTTTCCTTGAACTTTTGTTGCTGAGCATGACATCCTATGGTATAGGATATCCCTTTGGTCAGTTTGGGTCAGCTGTGCTGACTGTGTCTCCTCTCAGTTTCTTGCCCACTCCAAGCCTACTCACCTTGGGGACAGAGGGTGAAAAATAGAARGCCTTGAAGCTGTGCAAACACTTTCCAGCAATAGACAAAACATTGGTGTATCAACACTGTTTTAACCACAAAACCAAAACACAGCACATTACGGGCTGCCATGAAGAAAATTAACTCCACCCCAGCCAGACCCAGCACAGAACGCAAGAGAGCTGAAATCCACCAGTGAAGCCTCTTTCAATCAAGTCAGCCCTTGTCCCTGGGGCAGACACTTCCACAGATGATAGGCACCAACATTTGCATGGACAAATCCAGTCCATCACCAGTCAGCTGATAAAACCTAGTCCATCACCAGTCAGCTGATATAGCTGCTTCCATTTTCATTTTTATTGAGGTAAGTCAATCTCCTCAGCAACCCGCACTGATCATATCAACATTATCCTATCTTCTAGCCTCCCTGCCAACAACTGGGGCCACGCTGCCTCAGAAGTATGGGTCAGGAAAAGCRTTTGTTGTGTGAGGTGTTGACTTCCACAGGCAAGTATTTTCAGTCTGGTTAAGACCAAGGATGGAATCTATCACATCTTCTAGAAACAGGTTTAGCAAACATGAACTGAGAAGATGCTACTGAAGGAAAAGCAGTAGAAGATCTGTACCACTCTTAGTTAAACCTCACCTGTAATTCATATGGCAGCACAAAGAGATTTGGAGATACTATTTGAGTATGTTTTTGTCTGTAAATCATGCTTGAATTTGATCTATTTCTGTATTTGACCCTGTTTGGGAATAGAAAGAACACTCAATTCATTCAGCTTGTGACATTAGGAAATAAATAAGATATTTGCACTAGAAGAGAAAAATTGCATGTGACTAAGTAAATTCTACTCATCTATTTGCATATCTAAAGGCCACTGTTACTCATTGCTGCTAATACTGAGCTCCGCAAATGGTGGATGATCTGGGATTGGGAGCTTGAGAGAATTCTAAAATTGGCATAAGGGACACATACACTGTCTCAAAATCCTGAAAAGCATCCCTAAGTTTTCTATATCCACTCTTGTAACACAGGATGGTAATATGCAAGCATATTTATTACTGAACAAGTTTTTTATCATTAARGTATCACTGGTGCCTTCAAATTCATTGTTTCCCTAGTAAAAATCTAAGGAAAATCTTTCACCTTCTGGTTCTTTTGTCACTGCTCTTACACACCGTGGCATACATCCTGTTCAACATTCACACAGTAAACAAGCATCTCCTCTGAATGCCATGAGGTCTTTTCAAGGCACCTCATCAAACATTTATTGCCAGTGCAGCCAGCTGATGAGAATGGACACCACTCACTGTTGATCCTCAAATATACTGGACTAACTCCTGAAAAAATGTTGGTAGATGGAGTAAAACATTCAGACTTGTGAACTAGCATGGCCTATTTTCATTCACCAGTGTCAGGTCACCATGGGTGCCTTATTCAAACAGAGGGAAATTTTACATGCAGAACAGTTGCTGCAGTTTTATACTACCTGTGTAATAATTCATGACCTGAGTAATAAAGAACTCATTAAACCTATTTCCTGCTTTTCCTTTACCCATAGACCTCCCAGCAGTTTAAGCCATACATAATGAGTCCAAGTATTTTAAGGGATAGTGTTAAAATTATCTACTATTCTTTTATATCTGAAATAATTCTTTTATTTTCCTCCACTACTTTGCTAGCATAACTAGGAAACAATATATTACCCTAATTACGTGTTATTTATTAGGCAGCAAGCAAATAAGTCATTCAAAGACAAATCCCTGTAGTTATTCATGGAACTGCTTTAGATGACAAAGATATAGTAAACCAAGCAATCTTTCATTATATTTATTACACACTCTTTGTACTAATGAACAATAACAGGCTTTGCTGAAATAATGGCTTCTGTTCTGAGTTGTGGTAAATGTTATACAGGCCATATTCATCAAAAGCATGTCAAAGCCGTGGATGGCCTTTATTTCTTTTGCTTGCACTTGAGGAAATTGGGTAGCTGGTGAACAACAATGATTTGGAGGGCTTAATAAACATAATGTAAAATAATTAGTGTCTTTAAAAAAACAACATGCATAATATACTAGTGGCAGCTCGACCCCTGAGAAACATACAGTGGTGAAGATGCTGGCAATTTATTTTTATAACCCCTACCTTTGAAAGAGCCTGTGCATTCTCTTTGCTCTCAATATAAGAAACTCTTTCTCTGTGGTGTTAAGCAAGCATTAAATCTGCACCACAGTGGGATGAAAATTTCTCGTTAACTTCACTCATCACTTGGAATTAATGGACGCGGTAAAGCAAAAGAAGTAAATTTGAATATGAAATCACAGAAAGAAAGAAATATAAAAAAAACTTAAGAGAAGAAGAGGGCTTTGGACTTGACTGTTTTAAGTATTCTGGGTTAGGTTTTAAGTGCTTTTTAGAGAAGAAATTGGGATCCCTATCTTCTTCCTCCGATATAGAAGTCCTACACATAATGATATGAAAACACACTCTTTCTCCTCCTGGTGAATATTTATACTGCAAAGAAGCTGACACAGGACAAGACAACATAAGAATATCCTTGAGTGTGATGGTCAGGGTCATCTCCCAGGAACTGTGTTCAAATACCCTTTTATAATCCAGGTATTAGAGAACCTGATCTCCAACAGCCTTGGTAGAAGATAGTCTAGGTAGAAGAAGGGTACTACCGTTCTTGGGCATTGGGTCAGAGCTCTAGTTGTCTTTATGTTGCTCTAGGCCTGACCTGGCAAAAAGATACTAAGAATGTCTATTGGATAAGTCCTTTCAGGTGGGACAGGTAAGACACTGCAGTGAAATATGCACTCAGGTGCTTACTATTACCAAGCTTTCAGAGTCCTGGGCAACCACAGGAGAAACATGTGAGAAACTTGGCAGAAAATCGCTGAGGGGGATTAACGCTTTCCAGGGTTGTACAATGTCTGTGCAAAAATTGGGGACCTACACTTTGCAGTCAGGTACCCCAATGGCAATTAGCTAAAGCTCGGGTTCTTTTTTGAAATGAAATAGAGGACACCATTTGGCATGAATACATTTGCTATCCCAGCTCAAAATAAGGACTCTGTCCAGTCTGATACCCAGCTTTTGGGGACAGATATTTCAAAGTAATTGTACTTCTTCAATCCTAATTTCCTGTATGCATTCTTAAATGAAGAATGCTGTAAATGTTCATTGCGAAAGAAAAATCCAACTGATCCTTTCATAAAAATTAATTAATCTGACTCATTAAAACCAACATTGTGTGTACTTTTTTAGAAGAGTTGGGTAAGAACAACAGCAAACTGCTTACTAACATTGCGAAAAGAGTGTCCCAGTCTGTAAATGCAGTCCAATAAGTTCAGTCCAACAGGTTTATTTCTTTATCCTTCCCTTGTCTTTTGAGACTTAAATTGAGCAAACCAAATTAATTTGCAATAATAATTACAGATTTGTGTCTCTAGTTCTTTTAGAAACTCATGCTCATTTTTATAATTGCTCTCATGTTTGTTCTTAATGAAAATACCTGAGTCCGCTTTATAAGAAGACTCATGGAGTTTGGATGGGATTTGGAGATTTCTTATTGGGATCTAGCTGACGGATTTCTCTCACTACAAGGTACAAAGTCACATAGGGCTGGATATCTGTATCCCAAGGCAAAAACATAGATAATATTTATAACAGGAAACTGTAGAATCATAGAATTATAGAATAGTTTGGGTTGGAAGGGACCTTTAAAGGTCATCTAGTCCAACCCCCCTGCCATCAGCAGGGACATCTTCAACTAGATCAGGTTGCTCAGAGACCCATCCAACCTGACCTGGAATGTTTCCAGGGATGGGGCATCTACCACCTCTCTGGGCAACCTCTTCCAGTGTTTCACCACACTCAGCGTAAAAAATGTCTTCCTTATATCTAGTCTAAATCTACCCTCTTTTAGTTTAAAACCATACCCCCTTGTCCTATCGTTACAGGCCCTACTAAAAAGTCTGTCCCCATCTTTCTTATAAGCCCCCTTTAAGTATTGAAAGGCTGCAATAAGGTCTCCCCAGAGCCTTCTTTTCTCCAGGCTGAAYAACCCCAACTCTCTCAGCCTTTCTTCATAGGAGAGGTGTTCCATCCCCCTGATCATTTTTGTGACCCTCGTCTGGACCCGCTCCAACAGGTCCATGTCTTTCTTATGCTGAGGGCTCCAGAACTGAACACAGTACCTCAGGTGGGGTCTCACCAGAGCAGAGTAGATGGGCAGAATCACCTCCCTTGACCTGATGACCGTGCTTCTTTTGATGCAGCCCAAGATACGGTTGGCTTTCTGGGCTGCAAGCACACATTGTCGGCTCATGCCCAGTTTTTCATCCACCAGTACCCCCAAGTCCTTCTCGGCAGGGCTGCTCTCAATCCCTTCATCCCCCAGCCTGTATTGATACTGGGGGTTGCCCCGACCCAGGTGCAGGACCTTGCACTTTGGCCTTGTTGAACCTCATGAGGTTCACACAGGCCCACTTCTCGAGCTTGTCCAGGTCCCTCTGGATGGCATCCCGTCCTTCAGGCATGTCAACTGCACCACTCAGCTTGGTGTCATCTGCAAATTTGCTGAAGGTGTACTCTCTGTGCCGTTGATGAAGATATTAAACAGTACTGGTCCCAATACAGATGCCTGTGGGACACCACTYGTCACCGACCTCCATCCGGACATTGAGCTGTTGACCACTATCCTCTGGATGTGACCATCCAACCAATTCCTTATGCACCTAACAGTCCCTCCATCAAATCCATATCTCTCCAATTTAGAGAGAAGGATGTTGTGGGGGACTGTGTCAAAGGCCTTACAGAAGTCCAGATAGATGATATCCATAGCTCTTCCTTTGTCCACTGAWGTAGTCACTCCATCATAGAAGGCCACTAGGTTGGTCAGGCAGGACTTGCCCTTGGTGAAGCCATGCTGGCTGTCTCGAATCASCTCCCTGTCCTCCATGTSCCTTARCATAGCTTCTAGGAGGATCTGTTCCATGATCTTCCCAGGCACAGAGGGGAGGCTGACAGGTCGGTAGTTCCCAGGTTCCTCCTTTCTACCCTTTTTAAATATGGTCCCTTTTTCCAGTCACCGGGGACTTCGTCTGACTGCCGTGACTTTTCAGATATCATGAAGAGTGACTTGGCAACTGCATCAGCCCATTCGCTCAGGACTCTGGGATGCATCTCATCAGGTCCCATAGACTTATGTATGTTCAGGTTCCTCAGGTGGTCTCGAACCTGATCTTCTCTTACAGTGGGAGGGGCTTTGCTCCCCCAGTCTCTGCCTTGAAGTCTATCCACTTGAGAGGTGTGGGAAGAGAGATTGCCAGTGAAGACTGAGACAAAAAAGTTGTTGAGTACCTCAGCCTTCTCCTCGTCCAGTGTTAACGGTTTGCCACTCGTGTTCACCAGTGGGAGTACACTTTCTCTGACCTTCTTTTTCTGGCTGATATACCTATAGAAGCCCTTCTTATTATTCTTTGCGTCCCTTGCCAAGTTCAGCTCCAGCCACACCTTGGCCTTCCTGAACTCATCCCTACACAACCGGGCAGCATCCCTATACTCTTCCCAGGATACCTGCCCGTGCTTCCACCGCCTGTGCATTTCCTTCTTGCCCTTTAGTTTGACCAGCAGGTCTTGACTCATCCATGCCAGTCTCTTGCTGTCCTTTCCTGATTTCTTACACATGGGGATCGAGAGCTCTTGCGCTCTATTGAAAGCATCCTTAAAGATCTGCCAGCTCTGTTCTGCTCCCTTGTCCCTGAGGGCACTTTCCCAGGGAGTCCTATTGACTAACTCCTTGAACAGCTGGAAGTTTGCTTTCCTAAAATTCAGGGTCCTGACCCATATCCCTTAGGACTGTGAGCTCCACCAGTGCATGATCACTGCAGCCCAGGCTGCCTCCAATCTTGACGTCTCCGATTAGCTCACTTGCGTTGGTGACCAACAGGTCACCACATCCCCTCTGGTAGGGCTGCCTATTACCTGGCTCAAGAAGTTATCCTTGATGCACTCTAGGAGTCTCCTGGATTGCCTACAGCTCTCCTGTACACTGTATTTGATTTGGTGCCAGTGGTACGGTGCTGTTTGTGTGTATGAGAACTATGAAAACATCATAGCATGCAGATTATAAAGGGGTAAATTCTGTTTAACCCAAACTGCACTACTATCCAATGCTAAGATCAGAGAGAAAGAAGAGAAAAAGAAAAGGTAGATTAATACAATATAACTGATTTTACAATTTTGCAGTTAAGTTTGGGCTGACAGGCTTTCAGATTTTTGGTAGTGGGAAACATCTCACTGATGAAGACCATGCTGCCAGAAGTGCTGATATAAAGTGCAATTATTCCGTACAATGATCACATTAACATGGTATGCTGGTCATCTCTGAGTAATCCGTAGTCCTCTATATAATTGCTTGTGTCACCTTAGTTTACCTTTACAGAGGAACTCATCTTCATTTTGTCTAAAAAAAACTTGCTATCTCAGTCCATTAGTGTTGCAAAGGCTGTGAGCCTCAGAGTGCCATGCTTGGAAGAGTGGTTCTGTTCTGAGACTCCCAATGTGTAAACAAGATACTTGGTCCAAYGGTGTCTTTCCTCACAAGCCACAGTAATTTCAGCCATCTCTTAAATTTCAGGGTAGTCTTTCATCTGAGGCAACAGTGATAAATTATGCTACACAAATATATTTGCCTTCATTTCCTTCCACCAGTAATTAGGGCCAAAAAAAAAGCAAAACCAAAATCCAGCTCCTCCCTCACCCAATAAACATACAAAAAAGAGGTGGACTGATGCAGACAGAAAGTGCTAGCTGGACTGTACCTTGTTCTATATATTTACAAAACTTGCTTCATTTGAACAGTGTTATAGGAAAAGTGTTCTCCAAAGTCATGTAATTCCCCTGATCCATTCTTCTCCAAGTCAGCTTGGAAGTTAGGCAGCTGCCATATAAACTGCCATATTCGTCTCTTTATATATGAGGCCAATGGATCATCATTAGAGGAAAACCTAAAAGCAGAGCAATGGCTCATTCACCTTTCACCCTGTAGAAAGGGTGTGCTCTTGAGAATAAGGGTGAGTGCATCTGCAGGACACAAAGGAAGCCTACACTGTGATAAATGGCAGTGAAGATAGGGCCCTTGGTATCCAACACCATGGATGATTAATGCTTGTGAACACAAAGAGTTACCGCTAGGTCCCAAACATAATGAAGAAAAACCCTGCAGTGTTTCAACACATGACAAAGCGTATAACCACATTCAGTTATTCAAAATGCACACAGAGACACATATATTACCCATATGAAGCTTTTTAGGGGTGTAAATATTCAGAAAAGGCTCTGCTTATAAGCTAAGGAATATAGTAAATGTATCATTATTAACTTATTCCTTGCTGCCTAACATATAAGACAACTGCATCATCATGTACCTAGTAATTCTCCTTTGAAGTAATGAACAAATAACACTGACAAATGCTGCCGTCACATAATTGGTGTAATGAGTTTCAATGGGGATGAGATTCTGAGCATGATTTCTACTTCCTTAGAGCTGGTGTAGATTAAGAGTAAATCATGGAAGTTACTGCAGCTTTAACCCTTACATCACTGAGACAGAAGCCTGACCTGCATTTTGTGGACAATTTTTAGAATAAAACAGCTGAAAATAAGAAATTCCATCAAAGCTTGACCAAGAGACATATAAAACCTTGTRGATCAGATGCTAAGGATCTTACAAGCTGCTTTAGAAATAATAAAAGAACAAACTGCCACCTGGAATTAGAACTACAAAAGGTCCTGTTAGTTATGGCTTTCATTTGGTCTGCTAAGCTGTAAAGGATGTTCTGAATTAAACTGTTAGGGCAAGCTTGTGCTCTCAGGGACAAGCAAGACAGCTTCTCCTTATAGGTCCAGCTCTGCTGTGATACTGTTTGTGTTTGAGCCAAACAACTGCCATTCCTCTCCTCTCTTTACGGATCAGTTTCCTCCCTGACTGCATTTTTGTCCGTTTGGTTGGATGGGGAAGCAAGTACATGTTTCTGTAGAAGTAATCCAGCAAATGTTCAATAAAACAAGTTCAAGGCTCCTTTCATCATAAAGTAAGATGTGACAAAAAACCACAAACATTCTAACTCTGTCCTAAACTCAGCACCACAAACATTGATAATACTTGTGAAATTTACTAAAGATTGTCACCGTTTGCATTTGTTACTTTATACTCAGCAAAGGATGGTGAAATTGCTCACCCGTTTCAACAAATAAGCAGTAGATACTAGGTTTTACAGTGATCTTTTTCCCAAAAGTAACACTAGAGGGGAGTCCAGGAGACCTTTACTCCAGGTCTTCTAGCTTTAGGTTTACTTTCTTTCCTAGAAGCCTACTCCCCCTCTCTTTACTGAGCTTTTAACAACTATTTCTTACTCAAGATGACACTATCCAAATGTATGTAGCGGAGATGTCCGTTACAAGGCAGAGATGCCTCCAAAGGGACATAAATGGAGATGAAGGGCAGTGGGGAATATGTGATATCCGGATGGCGTGATGATGGGCTGCAGTCCTTTCAGAAGTGATGCAGAGGCAAGGGTGTGAGACACCCGTTGCTGTCTATAGAAAGTTACAGTGGCCAGAATAAAGAGATGCTAGGGGACTGTGCTTTTCTTTTTCTTCTTTTTTACTCCTCACTTTTCTTTTTTTTTTTTTTTTTCTTCCTAAAAATATTGTAAAAATAGATCCTTCTGAAAGGAGGGAGAGGATAATTGGATGGTATCTGTAGTGTCTGTGATGGTTATATCCCAAGGTAACAGTTCAAAATAAAACACAGACTCTCATATTTAGTCAACTGCTGAGGCCATCTGACAGATGAATGTGAAAACCATTCTGTGGACAAATTCTTAATCACCCAGGGACAAGGGAGCCCTGATTAGGTGAATGTGGAGAAGCAGTGCTTTTTAAAACAAGAGGTTTTTCACCTCCATATTGCCAATTATCTGTTATCCTGAATAAGCAGCCAGACAGCAAAATTGAGGAGAAGTGTCTGGATAAAACAGAAATATGACATGTGAAATACATATAAATCAGAAGAAAGGACAAGGAGGATGTAAAGGATAAAAAAAAATCGGTGACAGCTGACTGTGGAGTGCAGATTCCTGAGCTAGTGACCATGCAAACAGATGAGTACACAGGACAGATTGGCTGAACATGACTATATTCTCCTTCTCACCAGCCTGGCTTATACAGAGCCAGCCAAGCATCTTTGACCCACAGCCGAACGTCTCAGATACTCCATCTACAAATGCTGAAGAACTGACTGTAGCAACCAAATAATAAAAGACATGCAAGAAAAATGTATTAGTAGCATGCATGTTAACCTCCGTGAATTACTGATGCCCAGTCCATGCAATAGATCAATGTAAGCAAGCACCTGAGTTGCTAAAGGTCCATTTAAGGATCTCAATTTAAATGTCATTTCATCAAAAAAAGAGAACAAAAAAAACCCACAAAGCTGGAAGATGTGTGCATGTTTCAGTAATCAAAATGGAAATTAAATGCAAGTACAAGCACTCAAAAACTATTATTTCCCTTTTTCTCTCCCAAATCCATATCCTGGAAAGCAATGTGATCTTCAGGAGTAAGAAAAATATTCTGAAATTCTGACTTATCCTAGTACTTTCACAAATTATCATCATATTGAGCAAGCCACCAAGCCTTCAACTCTCTTATTTCTACCTATAATAAGCAAATGGTTTAAGGACATCATCATACCTTTCCATGACATTGCAGAGGTATTTGAGAATTAATTCAGGCTGACAACCAGCTTGTGAAGAATTTGGAAAATGTTGCATGAGCATATACATCGACTCGTTAAACTTTACAAATTAGCCCTTCTTGATCTTGATGTTTAGATCAGCTTTCTTCTCCTTGTATATGACAAAGAGAAAAAAAAGAAACTAGACCACAACATTTTCCATTAACAAGGTTATTTTTTAGATTAAAAATGCACTTTGATGAGAAACTTCTAGAAGAAATTCCCATCTCCATAAACAGTTTTTACAATTTCACTCAGATCAGAAAGCCTCAAGACCATTTTTTCTGTGGCTGTAGCAAGCATTTTAAGCCAGCTAAAAATAATAATTCTATTTTTAAAGAAAGTCAGAGAAACTCCAAAGAAGGGTATTTTATTGAAAAAACTGATAAATTACTTTTAGATTGTAAAAAACTATAATTTACCCAGTAGTCTGAGAAAAAGTTATGAGTAGATAGTAGAAAAGTATCCTGCATAGAATTTCTCTCTTTTCCCGGTTTTATCTGAAACTGTAACAATTATTCCGAGAGCATAATTCAAAAGCAAGCTTCAGAAAGCCTACTATGATTCCGAGCTTTTGGGATATAGAATAATTTCAGACATTACTCTGGACTCTGCCTCCCACATGAGACTAGAGTATTTTAGCGATCAGTAGTCACTGTTAACAAAATTGGCATCAACGGAAACTCCAGATTAATGGTATTGAGCAAAAGTGTACCCATTCTGTCAATCACCAGCTAACTCAAGCTCAGATGCTCATGTGCTGACAGGTCTTTCACTGACAGTCAGTTTTCATCCTAAGTGATCGTGCTGAAAAACCATGAGATCAAGAAATTACAAGCATAAGTAGTTTGGGGTTCTCCTTTTTAAATCTCAGAATACATCTGAAAGCTTGCTTGTGCCTAAAATAGAAACCCCATCTTTGTTAGTCAAGAAAAGTAAAATATGAAATAATGCCAACACTTTCCACTGTCCAGAAGCGTACTTCAAGATCTTATATACCTCGGGATAAGTAAAATGCATGATCTGTAGCTCTGTTCTCAACTAATCTCTTTCAGTCACTGAGGCTTATCGTATCAATGAGGTACACACGAGGCTTGTTTGGCTTTGTCTTATCCCTTTAACAATGCTCCTACCTTTCAGTTTCTTATTTCTTCTGGGTGTTCTCAAATTCATTTCCTCAACATCTGCTGCATGAACTCAGGCAGCTATTCATAGATATAATTGATCTATGGCCTGGCATTATTAGGATGTTAGCACCAATACAGTGAATACAATTGTTTGAGTGTAACTTACAGTTTATGTAAAGTAGGAAGGATAAGCATATACTATAATGATATAAGCCACTACAACTGCATGAGCAGTGTGAAGGGAAGGTGGAATTGTACCATTCATCTTGCCGGGGGGAGCAATGACCAACAAATCACTCAGAAGGGCGGTTTCTGAAACCATCTTTGAACATGCCCTTCTCTCCCTTTGGGATACTCCCCCATCTCCCCARTGCCCAGACGAAAACTGTTCATTGGGAAATTATCCCCTGGGCATGCTGGTTGGTCTGYTGTAGTTGTGAGATGATGGTGAGCAAAGACAGAGCTCGGGCATTGACCGGCATATAGCAAGAAACTTCCARCCGGGGAAGAGACAGCTGGGGATCCTGTTGCTGAGAGCCACACTGCAATCTCTACAGCATTTACCACTGTCAGCTTCTGCCCATCAAGAGGAGGCAATGCATCTCCTGGCAACTCCAGGACCCTGTCCCTTAGCCACCCATCTGGAGCTGTCACCCCTCAGCTTTGTTCCTGCCCAGTCACGTCTCAGCACAACTTTCATGTTTAGACAAACCATACTCAAGTGACATTTTCCCACTCTCACAAGACCTTCAGCAAGCGGTTTCTTCAAAAAAAGCCTGCAAGTGGCAGTGAGGTTGGCAACAGTCATGAAGAGAAACCCTGGGAAAATGGGATGGAAATACCTCATCACTCTGAATTTCCACTGGGAAATTCAGACCAGCTCCAAGTTTTGAAATAACAGAGCTGCAGTCAGCTGGGGTGCGACTAGTAGAGACGAGTGAGTCAGAGACACAAAGAGGAAAACGTGAAGAGGGTGCCACACAGACAGAGAAACAAGACCATCTGGAGAGCTTTGTTTTTGAAACATCTTTGGAGGGCCGGAAAGAAGGGAACTGGGGAAAGAAAGAGAATGGCTCAGGCCCTTAAACATTGCTTTTAAGAGCTTTTAAGCCTCTTAAGCATCTATGAAACTAAGAGAAGAGCGAGCACAAATCAAGCACCAAAAACACTTCAGAGCAGGAGCATTTTTATTGTCATTCYTATTAATGCTAACCATTGAGAAAAGAAGAAAAAAACAGTTATAGTGATTTAAAGCTAGTTCAGCCCAATTGTTCCTGCCTGCCCCCATCCCCAGTGCTGCAAAAGGGAAAGGATTGATTGGATAGACCCTCCAAGCCCTCTTTCTGCTCGACAGGCATCTTAACCTTTCTTGGGGGTAGAAACAGGGCAGGAAAGGATAAACAGGGACAGGCACTGAACTTGGCTTGCTGCTGCTCTCTCTGCCTAGGCTGGATGCCCCTCATTGTGATTCTGGGATACTTCGAATTCTGGGGAAAGATCCATGCTTTTCTAAAGAAAATGCTTTCCTCTTCTCCTCCCTCCCCTTTCCACCTCCGCCTACCCATTTCTCTGTGATCAGTCAAGGGGAGAAGATAAAGACTTTGCATTTTGAGCACAAAGATGGGAGAAAAAGAAAGAAAAGCAGCAGAAGAATCTCTAAGTGCTTCGTCCCACCCCCAGAAGTCTTTATTTTATTCTGCCCTAAATGAAAAGCTAAGCTCTTGGGAGACTAAAGCTTATGGTTAAGTGCTGTTTCTTTTAATTGAAGGTAAACTTTGTCTTGCTTATGTGTGAAGACCTGTTATAAAGAAAACAGAAAAACTTGACCCAGAACACAAGAGCAAAACTGCACAAGAACCTTAAAAAGACCAATATGGGAGTTGGGAGAAGAGGAAGACCTTGCAATTTGAAAGAAAAAAATAGACACTTGTGTGATGCAGAGCAACTGCAGCACCATTAGCATAACAGTGAAGAAAAGATTGCAGGAGTGAAGTGTGCTATGGATCATTTTGGCTGTTTGGGAATCCTTGGGATTGACCTGCAACATCGGAAAGTTCAAACACTTTTGTGGAAACTGGGAGAGCTCAGAATCTTGCAGGTTCATACTTATTTATATGAGGTTGGAAGGGAAACATGACATTAGAAGAGTCAGTTATGTGTTTTTGTCTATAGATTTGTTTGTACATATTTCATTTCCTTTGTATTTTATGCTTCTATCTCTTTGATGCCCTTGATTCTTTAAATCAGTGATGAAGATTAAAAGTTCCAAAAGGGTAAATCTAAACTAATTTTATAATTCATGTTCATTAAAAGACTTATGACACAAAAACACTCTTTATACGATATTCAGTGGAACAAGTTAGAAAGAAATTATTGTAAAAAAAGTGTTTAATTTCTCTAGTGCTGTATAAACATTACTGTAATGCTGCTCATGTTTTCAGACCCTGAACTCCCTTTCTCCCCATAATTCTATTCCTGCATGGCTATAATACAGTAATTTTTAAATATAGCAAATTATATCACAGTTTTTGAAACATGAAATAGTCCAAATGAGACTAAGAATCCAAGGCAGGTTGTCACTGAGGTCAATGTAGACAGTCCTGCTCAGCTGTGGATAAAATCCTTGGGAGAGATCACTATATTAATTTCCATTCACAGTCTAGCCTAAGGAAAGAATCCAAATCTGCAGAGGAAAAATGCTAAATGCCTTCATCTTTAGCATTATCTTATTCTCAGGTATTTTCAACCCATGTTTTCATAAAATGTCTCTAGCTGTATCTATTCAGTCTTGGAGGCCACTGATTCTTGGTTTATCTGTCTCCACCAGTTCTTGAACTATGCTCGAGAAGCATTACAGACAGTAGGAGAGTGGGGAGGAATTAAGTTTGTTCACCAAGCCAGTTTTCTCAGGTTCACACAGCTCTGCACAGACGTGATTCTGAGGTTCATGACAGACGCTTTTGAAGAATGTGTCATTGCAGGCTCTCCATACATTGTTCCTCCTTTCCTGTCGCACTGAGTACTCTCTGAAGAACTCTCAGGGTATTTGTTCTGCACAACGCTTAATAGCATTCCCAGACAGCCTTTACAGAGCTACAGCTACAGGCCACCCATCTTGTTTCAAGTGCTTTAACAATTCCTGAAGATTTTGGTTTCAAAAGTTTTGAACCCATTCATTAAAGGTCTCCATGTTTTTTGCTAAAGAATTGTACTGGAGAAGAAAATATCTTTTGTTCAAAGAAACGTGAATATTTTGATTTTTTTTTTACCAGCAACTGCCAGAACAGTGCCATTGTCTCTGATCCTTAACAGGCTGAACGCTGCCAACTAGGAATGCTTAGAAAAAACATTCAATATGACAGTGGGGAGGGGAGAAGGGTGAACGTACCTGATTTGTGGTATAGAGCTGTCAGCAAAGGACTGCCAGTAAAAAGATGTCCCTCTTTTACAGGTTTTTCAAATTTTGAAGAAATATGCAGGGAGAAGTATGGGGGGAAAATGCTCCTAGCTAGTTTCAGAAAGTTCAGTCAAATGGATGAACAGATCACTGGGATGCTCCAGCTATTATGCAGCAGTCTGGTACATACAATCAGGGAAAAACCAGCTTTCTCGCCAGTGGCTGAATTCAACATAAAAATATGTCCAGATCTCTGTACTGCACTAACTTAGACTATTTCCAGCTTTGGAGGTTTGAAGTAATAATACTAAATCACTGAAATTGCACCTTGCTTTACATCTTCTAAATTTATTTGTTATTATATTTTTCATTCTAAATCAGGAAAAATTTGTCTATATGACATGATAGAAGTGAAAAAATGCAATCATTTTAGCCTTTTGAAGAATGGGTGAGTGTGCAATTTGGGCTTATTCAATATGAATCACTTAGTAAAAACAAGGCACTAACTGAAGAGTGAGTTATGAACACTCACAATGTGGGTTTTTTTTCTGTAGATTACCAAGTATGGGCTACCTGAACCATCCCAAAACTACAATAAAGATTTCTTAAATGCCTGACCTCAAGTGGAACCTACCTTCTGAACTACATTGCCATGGATTCTCACTGAGCTGAAAAAAAACAGGATCTGGTGGACACTATAAAAAGCTCATTTATTCTAGCTTCCATACTCTCTCCTTAATCCATTCTTATCTAAACTGTAGTCTTCAGAAGGCCAAATCTGCCAGCCAGAAAATTAACAAAACAGGAAATTAACAAAAATGATCTACTTTTCTGAAGTTCATACACAAGATATTCCATGATGTGAAATGGTGTAGTCAAAGAAATACTTGTCAGAGACATTAAGACCTGTGATTTATGGACCAGCTGTCATGTAATACAAGATGGGAGCTTTAAAATTATGCCACGTATGGTAGGAATTTTGAAAGTTAAAAATAATTAAGATAATTCAATTTGAAGAGTATTATAATCTAATGTACAAATAAAGTGATCAAAGGTCATGTCTATATGTCTATTAGAAATGTCTATATATAGAACTTGAATAAAGAATACACCCTGGCCTCAGGAGTCTCAAGGATTAGAACCAATTATTACAAAGCTTTGTTGTTGTTTTTGTTCTGCACGTAGCGATAAAGATGCTACCCTGCTGGATCTTCAGATTAGGTTTTCATTAAGTTTCTACATCTTTAAAGATAGTTTAAATCTATCACCTTGAGTGTGCATCATCTTATCACCTGCAGCAAAGTTCTTCAATATCAGMATTTCACGGACTACTACAATATGTTGTGTAATAATTTGAGGTGTAAACCATCCCCAGGCTTTCTGGCAGTCAGGTCCCCAGTGAAAAGTTCTTGACATGATCAGAGAGGATGAAGGAAAAAACAAACCAAACAGATAGGGAAGGGGGATATATCCAGATAGATAGCTATATTAACTTTTCTAGAAAAATCAGTGATTAAACAGTAACTAAGCTTAAGAACTGAGTCAAAAGCCAGATAGCTGAAATTGTTCTGGATTTCTTTTAAGAAAGCAGCATTTCAGATTCTTGTGGAAAGAACGTGAGCAAAATGAGGGAAACGCTTTCAAACTTAGGGATATGACACATTAGAATTCCAAAGCAGACACTGATCAGTATTAAGCAATGAGATTTCATTTGCAGATCTCATGTAAAATTAATTTTCATAATTCTCTTAGTTCCTGTCTACATATACATATTTTTTCTCATTATCTACTTTATTACCATATTTGAATTCTCCTGTTCTATGTCTGGGAAGCACAGATGAGAAATAGGTATTTTACTATGACTCAATATAAAATGCACTCTTAAATCTCAAACCACTGGTCCCATGAACTGAGGCAGAGTTCCCTCTAAAAGTGTTAGCGTGGCATAAAAAGGGGGACAAAGTATTAACTATTCTATTGAATAATCAATTCAAGCGAATTTACTGCTGAAGTTATGTTGGGATGTGACTTTAAAGTGCTTCTTATGCAATGAGATTTCACATTTAAAGTTCATGATTCAGTTTGACACATTCTTCTAATAGTATGTTTAGAAGCCACGGACTGAGAGATAACGCCATCGGCAGTGACCCATTAACTTCATATCAACAAGTAAATTCAGCACAGTCACTCCTACCAAATACACCTGAGTTCTTCCATTTAAGTATCAGGAAACGTCTGACTGCTTAGCTAGCAAGATTTAACAAGATTACAGCCCAAGGAAGTATGGCTTCAGGCTGTTGTCACATTCACTCTAACTCATATTCATAATGTCTTCTGATCTATCTCTAGGCTCATGATGTGCAAGGGGAAAAAAAACGATACGGATTTTACTTTTCTGCCAGCTTTATAGCTAAAGAAGAAGAAACAGGATCTGTAAAAGGAATTTATGCCACTACTTCATCAGTGCGGGGGTGGGGTGGGAGGAAGAAGCCATGTGTAATCCATATCATATRTAGGTTATATGAGTGAGGTGCTTACCTGCAGAGGAATTTCAACATCTACTGCAAACCATCCCYGCCCCATTCCCTAAGGCTAGCAATGTGTTATCAATGGGCAACCAGACTTCTAAATAAGCTAAGTATGAGCATGAGCGTGGCTTCATTTTGTCAAGTCCTTTTATTTTCACTTCACTTTGAAAGAGGTACATGAAATTGGAGCAACTTGGTTTAATGATGCTGTATATACACACATTTTCTCAGTGGCAAATCACAAACAATTTTGAGGTATGGTACTCGAGTTTTAGCAAGGTGCATCAGACAAAATGAAGAAAAAATAATTCCTTGAGCTCATTCTGTATTACGTATTTACAGCTTACTATTACCTGATGAAAAATATTTCACATACTATGTATATCCTAATGGGTTGTCAAATGGAAAATATTTCTAGATTTAGGGAAAACTCTCACAGTTCTTCAGAAAGGGCTGAGTTCTGCCCTCTCTACTTCTTTCTGTGAAGTGAATAAAGTTCCTAACATATACATAAAATCTATGGGTCCATCTAGAAAGGTTTTCTCTGTTGCTCAAAAAAAAAAAAGAAAAAAAAAGGGTCGTATAGGATTTGCTGTATCAGAAGACAAGTTAACCAAAGTTGTTAAAACAATGAGTAAGCTACAATCTGAACCTCATAAATTTTGGAGACAGGGATCAGTCAGAACAGCAGAAGTTTCCAAGAAGTTATTTGAATTATCCATCCCTCTCTGATCCTTAATCTAAAATATCACCAAAATATACATATATATATATATACACATATATATATATTTATGTGACATTCAGGATTCAAAAAAGAGGAGTGAGGGAGGGAGAGAGTACAGTTCAGTTATGTTTAAGTTTTCTCCTCATGGTCCTCAGATAAATCACATGAGAAGCAAGAAATACAGGGAGGTAGAGTGACAAGATGACAAATCTACTCATTGTGTGTATTTCAGAGTGCTTAAATTTTATTCACATGAGTCTCTAACCTCAGATAAGACCATAAACCCAGAATGCTTTGGTATTGCTGTCCACAGTGAAGTATTGACACAGGCATGAAGTTTCAAAGCTGCAAGAATAAGTTGGACTTGGAAATTCCAGGTGAGACACTTTCATTGATAAAACTGCAATTACTTACTACTCATTTTTTTAGTCAGCTGAGTCTATGTGATTATTCAAAAATCTATAAGATTTTGAAAGCTCTAGCCCACATGTAAGATGTAACTGCAGGACATGTTTATTCTCAGGACGTTAAAAAAACAGGCACACACTGTGGGATGTATAAATATCTCTTAAACCTAGGCATACTCCAGATCATTATTTCTGGCCCAGAAAATTCAGTGACCCCAGGTAGCCACACAAAGCCTCTGCTAGGAAATTGAAGGGTGGCCATTGCAACCATAGAAATTGGCCAAAGCAGTGCAAGCAGAAAGGAAACAGATTTAGGTATTGATTCAGCAACTTTCCTTGGCAGCACCTGACAGCAGGCATTCCTGTGAACCCCAAATGGGTTTTGAAAGCATCCTCCACAGCTGCACATAAATGTTTCCTCCAGTGTGGCAACACTTGTCGACACAGAATGGTGCCAGTTCTACTTTTTTGTAGAAAAAGAATAAATTGCATTCAGTGTGTTTGCCTTAAAACTCCRTGGCTCTGGTGCAGAGGGTAGTACTGAGGCCACACTTGGAAACACTCCTCAGATGTCTGATTTCAAGACCATCTAGCATTTCCCCTAATTTCTGGAAAACATCTATCCAACCAACCTAGGCACAGTTGAAACTCCCAGTCAATGAATATGCCCTTTCAGTGATTGAGGGAAAAAAAAAGTGCACCTTAATTATTTTCCCAGATATCTGAGAAAAAGAAAAACATTGTTCTATGTTTGGCCTATCTTTAATCTAGTCTTTCCTTGATTAAACTTTTAAAAATACTAAGCAGGGTTCCAGAGGAGAAAAAGTTTTTTATCTGAGGAGAAATATCACATATTGATATGCTTTGAGAGCCTTTGGACGCCAATATCCTTTACATAAAGTACTGTATAGATCAAGAAAAATAATTTCTACCAATTTATCAGCTGTGTAAATGGCTAAATGTGGAAGTTTTTGTGCTCGAGCCTTGAGTAAATTAGATTCTCTTTTTTCATGCAGTGTGAGACTGCCAATTCCCTTCAACATACAGGCTGCTACTCAGGACAAAGCATGATAGTGACAGGGAAGGAGGGCTCTGCTGCTGCATGCAGGAGGAGGATTCCTGCCGTTGTCAAGTTGGCGCCCTTGCTTTTCAGCACACACTCTGCTCCGCTGCCATTCAGCGGCTGCAGGAAGAGATAGATCATCTGAAGAAGCAGAGGCAAATATTTGATTTGGATGATTATCCTGCAGGTGTCTCATCACCACCATGATGCTTAGAATTACTAATTATTTTCCTTCCATTTACGCGTATCTTGCTGTGAATACATATATCATGGCTTAGGTAATTAAGATTCTGATCAATGTGACCCTTGACCACTCTTTCAAGGAGAGCCCACTAATGGGGAATACCCTGTGCTGGAGAAGAGAAGAAACGCCAGAGATGATCCCAACAGAAGGCTTGGTTCATCCCCTTTCCCGTCTCTTCTTTCCCTCTAATGGAATACTACTTAGGTAATGATAATGAGGCATCTATCAGGTTTCCTCAGTCCATTTCAGTGAGGCTTACACCCACATGTGCCTAGCCTTATTGGCTTCTGAAGTTGTGCACAAACATAAATAAATAAATCAGGTGCCAGCACAGGTATTATTATTTTTTAAAGCTGTTAACAGTATTTGATATAACCTCCTAAGTATGAAGTATTGTTTAATTGTCTGCATTCCTTGTCTGGACTAGATGGTATCACTCAAATCCTAGCCTGTCCCTTCATAAAGGTCAAAGAGGATGCAATTTTGTGTACACATAATGAAAATCATTTTTCCTCACAATACTCCCCACCACAACCTACTTTCCTGCTAGATGACACTAAAAGAGGGATAGATACCTTAAAAAATAATAACTTTATGGTATTCAAACAGCTTACCATGTTCAATCTATTGGATTGATTTTTACACTACAAAAGTAAGAACATAATTTTGTTTATTTATGGAATGTCTGAGTACAAATGGAGATAGAAAAGCAAACTTAGCATCTCACCTCTTTTTAAAATCAACTTCATTTTCAAATGACAGAAACAAATTGTGCCAAATCAGTCTTTTTCCATTAGAAAACATACAATATTTTTCCCGAGTTTTTTGGTTATTCCATTGAACAGTGGTGGAGGAGACAGTGTTTCACATTGATCAAAATTAAAACATCTTATTACATTAATTGCAGATATTTCCTAGGTAATATTCTGTTCTAGGAAGGTCCTTGGTGTTCTGCTGCCTTTAGCTCAGCTCAGAACAAAGCTAGTTTTGAGATACTGGGTAGTCCCCACAGGAAGGAAGCTATGATTTTTCAGCCACTTCTGAAAATTACATTTGGGCGAATGCAGTACTGTTCATATTTCTCWGTACATGTTTCACAGGCAGAAATTTTTTTACAGAGTAGTGACACATTATGTGATTACACCTATATATATAATTAAGTGGTTACAGTATAGACATATTACTGCTTTCTAATGTCAGCAGCAGAAGCCTTTTCACCAGGAATTGAAAGTGCTTCACTCTAGCAATTAGAAAAAGTAACATATGTGACTCTGTATTCAGACTTTACACATGCTCCAATCAGGTTATTTGAGAGGTATCAGAGTTATAAGATAACCTGTGGTTTCCCAGCAGCCCATCTAATATCCAAAATTATATGCTTAGACAATCAGTACATGAAAGTTTGTGTTCATTTTGTCAGATAGACATAGGTATGAATACACATCACTTAGGAGGCCTAAGCAGAGGAAAAGCAGGAGGCTTCTTGTTTTCTGAGCAGGCAGAAAGTGTCTAGCGAGACACGAGGGTGCTTGGGGCATCCCCTCCCCTGTTTACAGGCTGCACTAGATGTTTCCAGCTGTTGCTCCCACTGATCTGAACCAGCAGCTCTCCCCTTGTTGTAGTAGTTGGCACTGCTGTCAGAGGGACCTCTGAAATGCTGCCTCTTTTGCCACTCTTGTGCTACAGTTCTTGCCGAGACAGCCAGAATGTGGCCAGGTGCAGGTGGAGGAGGCAGAGCAGCAACAAGTCTGAATTGGGAGGGGTGGAAGGAGGGGGTGGGGGGCGGAAAAAAAGAAGGAGATTTCTTCCTGCAACAGAGGACAGGGAAAAGCCTAGTTAGCTACACAAAACTGCCTCAGGAAAACGGACCAAGAACACATGTTATTGAACATCCCTGGGACTCAGCCTCCAGCCTCCGTTTCTCAGCCTGGATCTCTGATCAAAGATACTGGGGCCTGGAGGGAAGTGGCAACATCATGAAAAAAAAAAAAAAAAAAAAAAAAAAGGCAAGCAATGATTTAACTTTCTATCCAAACTAGAGTAGGATGTGTAGCTGCTTCTGAAGCCTTGCAAATTTAGCAGCAGCTGCTGGAAAGAGTTTAATTTAATGCTAAACAGAAATAATAAGGCTTGCCAGTTGCATAGTTAAAAGGCAGTCAATTCTTTCCTTAAGCATGTTTTCAGATGCAACCTAGGTCCATCAGATCTGGCTTGAAAGGCCACCCAGGATGAAAGCATATTTGTTGACTGAGTCACCAAAGGCAATCAATAATAGAAGTCAGTAGCAGGAAAGAAATAGCATACCGCTATTTGGGATAATGACATCTAGCTTTAAAAACAAGAAGGTGGACGTGAATCAGACTGAATTTCATTATTTTAATCATGGAAATGTCCATTTGGCTAGGGAAGTCCTCTTCCTAGACAGCGAAGTAGTAGACATTAGAAGGCAGATGTTTTCAGGCTCAGTAATGCAAAGTGACTGCTATTAATTACTTAATTTTATCAGTTTTTGATTGGTTTAAAACTGCACAAATACTTACATCCCAATATTCAGAAATATCTTATTGCACCCTGTTTAAGCAGCAGGCAGATTGGGAACACAGTAGGGGGGAGAGAGACAAGTCCTCATTTTTGGCAGGAACAGGTTTCTAGTAGCTTGACCCCTTCCTACCTGCTGCCAGGTCACAGGGCAGGCAGCGCTAAATAATGCTGCAAACAGAAGAAATGCTGGAGGCACAGTCACTCCCAAGCAACCCTAACTTCCCTACCAGGAAAGGCAAAACAGCATTTTCCCATCTGTTGTGGGGAATAAATAACCCACAGCTTCTTCTGCTCACCTCCGCCACAGCTGCAGCTGCTTAATTTCCTCCAACACACACCTGGGTGGCCTCAGCTATGCACAGCCCTCTGGGGGCTGCCCATCCACAACAAGCAGAGCTTGACCAAATATGATCTCTGCTAAGGATCAACTCATATATCAAGAGGATGAGGGGGAAGGAATCCCAGGCCCTGGCTAGTCAGAGTTTACAGTAAGTTTGGTTTTTCTGCTCTGCTCTTGCTCTAGGAAGGCAGCTTGCATTTTTCGAGTACAATCTAAGCAATCAATCTTCTGTTTCATTTCCCCTAGCCTAGCTGAGAAATCTCTTGGAATTGCTTTTCTCAAGTCGCCAGCTAACAAGGTGGTAATATATACTTACATATATAAAAAAACCCTATATATTCTATATATGTATYACATGTATCTCCCACACTGGGAGGTGAAACACAGGTAGCAAGACATTGAAGTTACCAGTGCCCTACTGCGGCTGTTCAGAGAGAGCTGTTGGGCTCACACATGTTTAGTCATCATAACTGCAATTCTTCACTATCTAAGAAGTGTCTGAATGTTTCAATTAAATATAAAATAATTAATTTTCTTTCTAACTCAGAGTCTCCATCTGGAAATGTCGTCTTACTTCATCTCGAACTGAACATAAACTGGACTTAAGAGTGAAGAGTGAGAAATACTAAAAATAAGAGAACAGGAATTAAAACAAACACATTGGCATGCAACCCAAAAGAAGTCAATTAGAATGCAGAGCCAATCAGAAATCCCATCTCTATGCACACAAAGATAGAAATATCTAAAAATTGGGGTTTGTTGAAAGGTGAAAATTTATTTGAGATATATCAGAGAAAACAAAATATAAATTCAGAATGTTTTCAATTTTCAGTGCTCAAAACCTGACACTTTTTACCACATTCTATGTTAAGAATTGTATGAAGGTTTACATTTATAGAAGTTTTGCTAGCAAATAATTTTTATAGGTAATTTGTTGGTGTAATTTTTACAAAGTAGGAAAACTCATATATTGCAGGCGTTTCAAAAAGTTCACACCATAACAGAAACTGATTCAAAAACATTTTCAGAGCCTGCGAATTTGGCCAACCATATTTTCTTGTGAGAGAAACAAATTTAAAATAGAAGAGGCTGAAGAACAAAATAGAATCAGGGAGAGACCTCTATATAAAGGCAGAATGAGATTATTTAGTTCATGGAGGATGAAGTCAGAGGCACATAGAACAATTTAGGGAAAGTAAATCGTCAGCTCTGATTTATTCTTCCAAATAGCATGAGAGCAGGTGGAAACTGAAAGCAACCAAATTTCAGAAAGGCCTTCAGTCTATAATTAATTTTGGAATACATCACTACAATAGCTCACCGAGGTCTTGAGCTTGGCCACTTACATGGTTAATAAGAATAGCCAGAAGTTCTATGGAGTATAAATGTATTCTTATACAGATGTAAATTTCAGGACAACTACGTATTTTTACTTTTTATGGGTTATTGCCAAAGAGAGTACAGGTTTTCTTGCAAAAAGGGAAATAATGGTGTACCAAACTTCAATGAAAATGCCATTTTTTCCTTTTATATATTTTGTTTGCTTGAGATCTGAATAAAATTATCTTCTGACCTGAAGCAAGACATTTCACATGTTTTTTCAGCCATTCTTAATAAAGCAATGCAATGTAAATGAAAAAAGGAGTCTGTCACTGTTTCTGTGAAACTGTGGGGAGGAGGAGAAAATGATGGTAGTTTTTTGCTGAACAAGTTATTCTGGCTGCCATCTGAGGAGATTAGAGGTGAGAAGGACCCACCGGTTAAAACTCACGTGGTAATTCTGCCTGTCTGCCTGTGGGAGATGGTGCAGCTCCCATCTCCCACAACAAGGAGCCATACTGCCTTCATAGTGGGGTCTAATTAGGGGCTACCAGTCCCTCCCACCTCCTGTAAATCTGTCACTTCTGGACCTGCATGCAACTTCCGTATCCAAGTCCCAGTTAATTTTACTGTTGCAGCCTAATCTGTTCTCATAGAGCCAAACGGCAGCTTTAGTCGAGGGTCATGCTGGGAGTAAAAAGACCAGGGCAGTGGAGTTGATGGCCAGCAAATGCATGCCCATGGACAACAGGGACAGGCAGAGTTACTGCTTTCCCCTCCCTCCCCGTATTTGGATATAGGGCCAATGGTGTGCTCTTGGATCCCAGCGTAGGGCTTGTGAATGGCCAACGTCAGCAGGAGAGGGTGAACGTCCCTAACCAACACAAGTGGAGAGAAGAAATAAACCTGCAAGGTTGTCCAATTCCATCAGTGTAAATTTAAGCTGAGAACCCAAAACATTTGGTGTCTAATTTTTCAATTTCATCCAAAGATGAAACAGGCAGGTCTGTCTAGCTTTGTCTCTCTGTTCTGGACAGGTTTGGAGGGATGGTGGACATATCCAGAGTGTCACCACCAGTCAAACCCAGCAACTACTTGGCTGGCAGAAGGCAACAGATCATCTCCAACCGAGGTCTGTCCCCTCTGTGCCACACATGTGCCAGATGCGGCAGTACTGTGGTGGCAAGGAAGAGCCCCCAGTGGGGCTGTCCCAGGAGATTTCAGAGGCCATGGTCTCCTTCCCACTAGCCGTTCAGCAGGCCTGCATGCTTTGTTTGACCTCTGGGTGACAAGCAAATACTTGTGTTCGCAGAGCAGAAGTAATCCCAGAGGGGAGAAGAGGGTGGCCACAAGGGGAATACTAATGGGGGAGAGCACGGCACTGCCCCGAAATGAAGCCCAGGAGCATGCTGGAGGAGGGAAGGGCCCCATCTGGGCATCCAGCACCTAGGATGTAGCTGGCACTTGGGCTCCAGGTTTCCTTCTCTTGGAGCCACAACCAAAGGAGGGGGGAGCGAGGAGGGRCAATTGAGGGTCCCTGCGAAACAGCAGTGGCCAGGCAGAGCCGCCCGGCATGGTGTCTGCAAGCATGCCAATGTGGGAGCATGCTGGCTGCTGGCACAGCACTTAGCAAAAAGCTGAAATCAAAGGAAAAAAAGCCCACACAAACAAACAAGCWGAGGACCTAATTATAGTTTTCTAATATAAAAGCAGCAGTAAGGGTTGGGTCACACAGAGCCTGGAGAGCCACTGCTCACATGTTCAGTGGCAGGCACCGCTGTTTTCCCAGGTTTGTGCTCCCTATATTCCTATTGTTTTAACAGCAGACGGGAAGGGCAGCGTAAGAGAGTTGGTCTTCCCTCCTTTTCATTTAATCACCTCTGTCCCTCTCTGGCTGTTGACGAGGGGAACTGCAAGAGTTAACGGRGGGAATTAAAACGAAAAGGGAAAAGAGAGGGGGACTGGCATAGCACACAAATCAAAAGCAACTTGTATCACCAAAGGACTGTTTGCAAGGTCCAGCCATGCCAACAATAGCCTTCCTTCAAGTTCACCTTGTAGTGGGGAGAAGAGAGGTGCCCTGCGGCCCCTGGGGAGGGCGGGCAATGGAGGGGTGGGGGATGAGGATGGGGGCAGAGGAGAGAGAGGCAGAGAGGCAGGCGGAGGGAGGGAGGGAGAGCGAAGGGCGAGGAAAAAAAGAGAGTGCAAATCCAAATGTCGATTTGTAGACACAGTGAGGAGAGCCTGCTGGCTGACAGGCTGATTTATTGGATTCTTCCAGTTAATCACTGCCGGCCTGTGGCCAAACGGATCTCCAGCAAAGCTGAAAGGCAGCCGAGGGAAACAGGCTTATAAGCATAAAGCCGCATAATGGTGTTCAATGAAGTGTGAGACTTTTAGTTCAGTCTCAGTGAGCCGGCCGCATCGCCGGAATGTCAAAGAGGGATTGTGGGTGGAAAAATTATGGATTTAAACTGCTAGCTGTAAATGAGGTCAATATGTCTGGTTCATAAACAGTCCGAGCCTATTCCAAGAATGCAGTGAGGGAGAAAATTAGCGTGAAGCCAACACTGTAGACAAACCTCATTGAGATATAATTGCAGCTATAAATACAAGCGAAAAGCTTACCGAGTGCAATAAAATACAGACACGGTTTTTTATCTCCCCCCCCACATATTTCCTTCTTTCAATCTATGCATTTGTTAAGTGTTGTGCATCTATAATGTTCCCCCCCTCCTCCCTCTTCTTTTCCCTCTGACACCCAGTGTTGAAATTAATTGAGTGTTCTTGATCTCCCATTCCATTTTATTCAGGCAAGATTGGAAAAAATCAAAAGAGCACATCTAAAGCATTTTCTTCCCTTTTGCTTTTCTATTTGAATCAGGTTGAAATGTGTTAAAAAAAAAAAAGAGGCATTGCGACTTTTTTATATCTTAAAAAAATGCAGTAAAATGTCTTTTTAAACTAATACATCTGTTAGATCATTTGAATCTCAATTTAATGAGGTGACATCAAAGGCAAGTATTGGATCCTATGGAGAGTCTCTTTCACAAGATACCTGGTCTTTGCTCGCGAAACATTGACTTTAAATTAATGTGATGTTTCAGATTTTCTTTTTTTTTTTTTCCTGTGGGTCTTTTATTACTGTATGGGGGGGGAGGGGAAGCAGCACCAAAGGACAGGAGGACAGACACAGAGCAATATGCCTTACCCAGTTTAAAAACTGATACAGTAATAAATTGAAGTCTAATGGCTATGGTCAGGCTGTTTTTCCCCCTAAGCCAATTGATTTAAATGGCAGTAATTTGGCTAGCAAGGCTAGTCCTGCTTAAATTAAACCCATTAATATAATAGCACCAGTCTTGAATGAAATCCATCTGTAGCAGAGCCTCCACCGGTCAGTGGTTTAATAACTGTCCAGGGATGTCCTGAAAACACCCACATCCGTACAAACAGGAATAACAGATTAAAACCAGGATCCAGAAAACCTCCTGTTTCACTAGGGAAAGGGAAGAAGGAGAAAGATGGAAAATAACATATTATTTTTTTCAGCAGGACAGGCATGTAAGAAGCAGAGGTCTGTTATACAGGGAGGGAAAAATCACAAACCTTTATTCTTCCTCTAGAAGCACAATATGCAACTTCTTTCTTTTGTCATTATGTATATGTTTTTTCAAACTCCTGCCCCTCCCACTCCCTTTCCTCACCTTGGCAATTACACTTAACTTAAATTTGTTGGCCTGATGATCTATACACATACTGACCAATGTAAAAAGTCTGTTTCAGAAAACTTTATATGGAACATCAGGCCCAAAAAGAACATTGAAATCTATCTGGGGATTAGCATCCCATATAGAAAGCTTATTCTTGGCAGAGGTCTTCGCAATGTGGTTAGGATTGATCTTTTAACTTCCTCCCCCATTGTTCTTGATTCCTGTTGTGGCAGGCTGCTATACATTGTGAGGCAATTTCTTTCACTGCTTGAAGGACTATGCAGGATTTTCCTTGGACCTATTTAACGTCAAGCCTTGCCTGTGGGAACTTGAGGATGCAAGTCTTTCATTTTGAAGAAAGCATCTTTGTGCTTCAGCCTCACCTTTGTGAGATCAGCAGCACCTTCAAAGTAGTTCTTCTTTTGAAAACCGCCTTACGGTTTCCCTCTTCAGCAGGCAACTCCACTGTATTAAAAAGGCTGAGTTAATTTTATATTTTGCTTGGTTGTGTCCCACTGACATATGGCTGTTTTAAGTTATGATTCATCATGTTGGACATCAGTCTGCTTCAGGTGAAGCTGTTTGCTCCACTGGACAGGAGATTAGTGTTGAGACTTGCGTGTAGTAAGTATTATATTTTTGTTTGAATTTAGTTTTGCACTTCGCAGTAGAGGAAATAAATACTGTTTTGGATGAAATAGCATTAGATGTATTCTGTACCCTTTTGTGTATACAGCTGAAGAATCCAGATCTTAGAATGCACTTTGGTTTTTTAATAATTTGCCACAATCTCCTGCCTCAACATGTCTGTACAGACAGCAAAAAAAGAAAAGACTCTTTCACTACTGTCTATGCCAAACAATCCTCCAGTAATTCTGCCCCGTAACCACATGCTCCTCTGAACTAAAAAGAATGAACAGCACATCCTCAGCTTTTTTACTAGACAGTACTCATAAAGCTGCCTCAAGTTAAGGTTGCCTGACATTTTCCATTATGAGTCCCTGCTTTCAGTCACTTACCACTTTTCTTTACTTAACTGAACAGAAAATTTCTAAGTGTCTACGGACAATGCAGTAAAAGATGGCGAGGTCTGGAGGTTTTGCTATTCAAACTTCACTGTATTTTTTGGGAGCATAGATCTGTGCCCTCTTACTTTGACCAAACCTACAAAAAGCTATGGGAACAGCATTAGTCATATGTTTAGGTCAGATTTAAGTTTTGTATATGTAAAATGTTCATAGATACGTAAAATCACTGCGACCAAGAGGGCCAGAGTTTGAAGGGTTTAGCAGGCTTGGTCTGCCCATGCTCTCCTTGACCAGACATAAACCAGTGTGAATGGAAAGCCCTGATAATACTTCAGCATTGCAAAAAGCCCAGTCTAATATGCAGGAATCAAGGCAGGTTTTATTATCTTGGGTTCAGTCCTGAGCTAACCCATGCACAAAATTTCCAGTCAATTCAGAGCTTGTGCAGAGCAAGCCCATATCCTCCAGAAACAGACCATGTGGACATAGCCTTAGACTGTTACCTTAAAGAAGGAAATACAATGAATTGGATCAAGCAAAAATAAAATTATATTTAACATATAATCTTATCCCAGAATGGTCACRCAAATAAATATTTTCACAGTACTTTATGAGCCATCCACCACCCTCACAATGCAGAACTCCCCAGTCAGCTCAGTCCTTCCATCCCACAGCAAGGTGTTTTTTAAAGAAATTACCTCAATTGACATCAGGGCAGATATTTCCAGTCACATTTGAGTTGAAAAGTCAATATGACAAAGCAGATTTCTTTCCAGATCCTTGGAAAAGAGAATTGTACATGAGTGTGCGTTTGGAAACAGGAGCGACCACAACTGGTTGTAGTTCATATGCATTGGTTAATACCTTTTATGTCATCTGTTCATAAACTTCAGTAACTAGATTAAGACTAAGAAATTGAGGGTTTAATAGCCACTTTGAACACTGTCAGCAAGTCACATATATATACACACCCCAGGTAGCTGCCCAGTAATAATTTAGGGCAAAAAAGGTGGATGGCTTTTAGATGGAGCCAGGAAATACATCTGGTCCATGACCGTATGTTCTTGCTGTGCTCCTCAATTTCATTTAAGTGATCATAGAAATGTTGAAAGTAATCAAATGATGGCATTTTACAGCAATTGATGATCATTCCCTGATCAACCATTACCAAAGGCAGTATATCAGAGCATGCAAAAATACGTGGAATTTGTACCTTGTTTCTATTAAAGATACATGATCTTGCAGATCTTGCAATACAAAGAAAAATGGGTGATTTTACTACTTACATAACTATCATTCCTGTCTGTTTTTAATGTTTTCTCTATATTACACTTTCAGAGAATGAATAAGGTTATCTGGAGGAGATGTAAATTATCTTACAGCAAAGTAATGCAAGTCATTTTGTGATAGACCTTTTCTGTAAAATTTGCCTTTTACTTTTTGAGACTGTGTTGAGGGTGGGGGATGAACAGTGGCCTTCAGTGTTGGCAGCCCCTTACATTAAAAAAATCTTTAACATACTTGCAATATATGACATTCAAAGCATTCTCTTCTTACAGACATGTTGAAAATTTTACTATTGTTTTCTCAACTTTACTCAGTTTTGGCTTGCAAGCCTAGCTGTAGACAGAGACCATGGTGGTTTGAGATAGCTATTATAAGAACACAAAAACTTCTAATCCAAAAAGCTTTCAGTCAAACCAATGAAGAGAGGGAAATTATTAAACAGCACACAGGAACACCCAGGGTAAGAAGATGTAGATCAAACTCTTTCATTTGAGCCCATTCCTCTTCTTGACTTTCCCAAAGCTGAGACCAGAGAGTCTTATTATATTGCTTAGAGGAATCTTTTGTAAGCAAAGGTATAGTAATTTTCCCCTGATTGAAAAAGTCATCCTTCGTTTGCCATTTTCCCAAAATCTTAATTCCCAATGTCTGCACTACTGGTGGTGTTGTAAACAGAGCAGTCAACACAACATCCCCATTTCCCATCAAATCCTACAAGACATCAATGAATGCTAAGCAAAATACCGTAGTAAGCTCATTGCCCTATCTTTGGGCACACTTACCACCTACTCTGTCACATAGTCTATCACAAGCTTCCCAAACACATCACAAGATGCCCCAGCTTTACACCACTGAACTAAATTGCCATTAAAAGCTAGGATACCTCTCCTGCTTTCATGTGCAAGTGGTAAAGAATTTGCTAAGAATATTCACTCCTTTAATTTTTGGTACTGCAATCTTCCTTAGCTGATGGATATTTTTGTAGTTCATGGTAGCCTATGAAAGGCTTGAGACTAAAACCTTTGACAAAAAAACAGGGCTTGCTAAAGTATATGTAGGACACTGACACATTTACAGAAAACTRTACTACAGTGTTTGGATCCTGTAACAGAATCCTGAGGACTATCCCATCAAATATCTGCTGTGTTCAAGTGTCCTGAATGGGCGTAATATTTTGTAGAGAAATTAAAAAACAAGCACAGCAACTCGCCTCAAGAACTCAGTTGTAATTCCTATGGACTCTTCTCTTTTAAGTGAATTTAGTGCACATGAAAAGTACTGGATTGACAGGGAACAAGCACCTTGCAGAGAACAATTTTATTTCTATTCAAACAGTTTGTTTTTGGTATTAGAAAATCTCCTGTCACACAGTGTTTTAATTCACAAGAAATTACCAAATGAGGAAATGATGAATTCTTTCAAATGTTAGCCAGGATTCTATTTACCAAAAAAATTCAGAGAGAGAGGGGAAAAAAAGAGAGAKACACGATGCTATTGTCATTTTACTTTCAATTTATCAGTGATTGTGTCATGAAATGAAGTAATATAAATGATAATAATGTGTTGTTATGACTCTGTGTGTCATTTGCATTATGTGACATTCCGAATTTTTCAATTCCAGTGTTTAGAACAGAAAGTGTTGTCTTTGTTCATGTATTGGCAAGTACCTGCTGGCTGAGTTCCTTGTAAAAACACATCTTTTGGCATATCTTTAGTTAAAATTATTCATTCATTTACTAGAAATGGTGCCCTCAAACCTATATAATTATGGGTATATAGCCACACATTAAGACCTATTCATGAACATGCTGTATAGGTTCACATGTACCTGAAGGCCCACAGATGAGCCAGTACTATACACATTAATATATTCTGCATTGTGTGTGTTCATAAATATAGGGTTTCTGTTGGCGGGAAGGACAGCATACTTCATTTTCATGAGTTAGGAATGACTGCATAACTCACAGGTGGCAGAGCAAAGCAAAGCCACTAATGGATTCTGTACAGTCATCCCTACTGGATGAAAATAAAATTCCATTACACTGTCCACCATCACATATTATATTTATACCATATCAGAGACTTACGTCTACCGAGTAACTAAACTTTTTGTTACCTTTTGCTGAAGAAATTAATACCATTGAAGAAATAAAAAGATATATTGCTGGGTTTTATTTCCCACTGGCAGGGTCTAAATATGTATTTCATACAAGTAAACACACACATACACACACATTAATAATGTGGTGTTTTTCCTAGTCCATTTCTGAGAGCTACTGGAATGAGTTCATCTGTCCCCTGGATATGATGGAATTTTTGCTCCTTAGATTTATACATCTGGGGTTTTACATCTTTTCATTCTCTGAATGTGATTCTGGACTTGCTGCCATGTAAGAATAACTCCCTGAAAAACAACACATGTAATCAGCTTACAATGAAACAGAATTAGGCCTTTGTTCCTGATTTAGCTGTAGAGGCATAGTTACCACCTTTCCCACTTAAAAGGACAGCAAAAGGTAACAGCGATAATTAAGCCAAGTCTGAGACAGATACATCAGCTGGAAATACGTCTGTGTGTTATTGCTGGCAACAAATGGTCATGAATACAGCAGCAATCAAAACAGCTGAGAAGAAAATCCTCTCTATGCAATGTTGTTGAATAGCAGTATGCAGTAAGTTGCACATAGAGATACAGGAAAAAATTAAGCTGCATCACTATAAAGCTCTACTCTCTGTGCTCTTTTGCTGTTGTGCTTTCAAATTGACTGTCCTACTACCCACATCAGCAACAATGCAAAACAGAAGCTCTTTTCCAATTTCTAAAACCTACATACCTATCTGATCTTATTGTGACAACCCAGATTTTCTTAAACAGAGTGCTTAATTTCCTTTAGAAGCTAGTAACCATTCCAAGAAATGCCATAAAGTGTCATTAGCTTGGCTAAGTAGATTTTGGGGGATGTGGGTAGTGTCTCAACCAAGCTTTTGTGCCAATTTTTACATTTGAAAAGGAGCCTAATGATAAATAATCAGGTGGGACAGAAGCCCCAGTTCATTTCAAAGAAGCCAAACTGCAGTTTTTACCATATCACTTTTTTTTTTTGAATCACAAGCAGAACAGTAAAGCTCTCTGAAACATCTCTTTSCATGCTGTCTTCAAAAATTTTTTTTTCAAGTTAAAGGATCGTGTTAGATTTGGAGATCTAAGCGCGTATAGCCAAAAACTGTATATGCAGTCTTAAAAGCCACTCAACTGGACAGCATTGTATAGTAGGATGCACATCCAGGATTTCAAAATCTTACCAGGAAAGGGTATCTCACAGTAACTAACATGTCATCACTGATCCTCTCAAATCAAACAATTGCTTTGATGAAACAATTGTTTCATCAACAATTGTTTAAATTGCTGCCTGCTTGTACCGGATGGATGCTCTCCAGCTTGCTGAAACAGTGGGTAGACAACTCTTTCAGTTAGTCACCTGATTTCTCTTCTGCTCATATGATAAGGTGCCCACAACTATACTGACTTCAGTGGGTTGCTCAATATTTACATCAACATAAAAGAGAACAAACCATGTTTAGCTCTACAGAAAATTTTTGGTCAATATGAAGAAAACCTTTGTAGCTTGCACAAGGAAATAAGACTGCATATAACCTGGGTCCTAATTGGCTCACCTGCATGGGAAGACACAGAACACTATTGTGAATTTTTCTTTTTTTCTTTTTCTGCATGAAAGGGTCAATATATGTAATCCCATATCCCACTCAGGTAGGAATTGTCCTTTGCAATTTTGCCACCTCTTATATATTAAAAAAAAAAAAAAAAAAAAGCATGCTGCACAGAGGTATGTATGGAACATTATCTTCTGCACAGCTCTGGTATCATAAAGTGCACAACAAATACTGTAGAAGCTGATGCCACACTTTATAGCAAGGACTTCTGAGGCAATATCAAAGTAATGTTGCAACTACAGAAGTTCTAGTGGCAGCATTTGCCTCGATCCTGCAGAGATTCAGTGACATGGACAGATTGGTTCTCTGCCTTGTTGTCTAACAGAGACAGAAAGTAACTTTCAGTATTCCAGAATATTCATGTGAGGGAATGAAGTGTGGCATAAAAAATTTATCCTTTATCCTTCTCCTTCTTGACCTTCCTTTTTTTTTCCTTTTTTTTCTTTTTTTTTTTTTTTTTTTTTTTTTTTTTTTTTTTTTTTTTTTTTTTTTTTTTTTTTGTCAAGAAAGGATTTGGTTTGCAGAAATAGACTGGTTTAATAAAACAGGTCTTCTTCCTTCTACTAAAAGTTTACCTGCGAGAGCCCCGAACATAATAAAATCAGATTATGAAGGCAATCATATTTACTTGTAATAAATCAAATCTTGCAGACATCAGTTAAGTCTCCCTTACTGCACTGGGACAATATTGCGCATGCATACATCAATACCTGAGGTGTCAGAAATATATTTCATAAGTTCAGAAAAATTGCATACACACTTGCAGCACCATTATAAGCAGTGAATTTGTAATGTGAACATTATGATGTATAAAGTGGCTTTGTTCCTACATTTAATAAGCACCACATGTCAAGCCCACAAACATAATGGAATTTGCCAGTGATTTCTTACCATTAGATATAGGTTATTGTTTTCAGGAAGAGAACTTTTCCACACTTTATCAACAGTATCCAATTTTAAGAAGCCATCTTCTTTCTCTCCTCTGAATGCAGCAGATTCTTTAGATTAGTGAAATAAAATAAAATCCCAACCAGTGGGATACTCAATTAAGTTGAAATGAAGTAAGCGCAAGACAATTCCAGTTGCAGGGAAGATGTTTCCTTTGGACTACCTCTGCAGAATATATGTCTTTATTATTCTAATTCTGGTACAGGTTATGATGCCGGAGAATTTTAAAAAATCTTTACATAACCTGAATAGGTTGGGAGCTTTTTCTCTAAAGGACTCTTTAGGTCTTACCTAAGGTACACTGAGCCAGCCCAGCATAAGAGCTACAGTATAACACTCATGCACACATGCAGAGGTATTTTCAGTTGTTTTCTCACCTAGTAAGGCCCATTGACACATCACAGATATTTTCAGTCTAAATAATAGAAAAGCAGAACACTTTTTATTTTTCTTTTAGAAATTGATAAAATGAGAAGACTCAGACYCTAAGTCTCTGTTGATTGTGAGCCATGAAGCCCCCAGGGCTGGAACACCTGCAAGGCTCCGGCAGCCTGGTGACAGCACAGAGKTTTTCAGAAGCTCCAGGGTCACAACAGGAAAAGTGGGCCAGGAACGTCAGAAAGGGATGGGACTATCAAAAACATCCTGAGAGACGGCTGATCCAGCATCTCGGTCTGGCATTTTCTATCGGTGAAAGATTGTATGGAAGACGAAGAAAACCTACAGAAGTGATGTGTGTGATGCTTTATGTTTTCTGTACAGACTTGTCTTTCCTGAGGCTCAGGAAGTTTTCCTGGCTCAAGTAGGTGTAATTTCTGGCCCTGTGCTGCTGGATATGGCCTAGTCCATGAAACAAAGAAAAGGACTCTGTGTCTGCATTGATAGGAATTCTACCTTTCCATGAGTTACTGTTCACACATTCATTAAAAGTTTACCTATTGACCTTTAGAATAAATACACCAGAGTCTGGATCAGAAATTCAGCTGAAGAAACACTCACAATTTGAATTTCTCCCTGACAATTTGTATTAAATGTTATTTCTTTGGATCAGGATAATCTCTGACTGTGCTTGCCTGGTGTCTTGCAGCGAGGGTCATCAAATACAGTAGGTCACCAGCTGCCTTCAAAGGGGAAGCTTTTTGAAATTCTATTGATAAACAATAAAAGAGAATACAGGAACTGTACTATGCTCAGGTGAGGCAATGAAATCCTATACTTCCCAATGATTTTACATTATCTTGTGTAATGCAAATCTATGTAAACTGTGGATCTCAAAAGTACATTATCAAATTAAGTTACTTTTGCCACATGTTTCTCAGAGAATTCACTGAAACTTTTCAACTTACAGACAGACCAAGGTTAAGCAACTTCCTGATTATCCCAGAAGGAGTCAACAGCAGAGCAAGGAATTAAATATTCCAGTCTTTTTTGTGGATATTTCTCAGTGAACAGCTGTGGAAATCCTGGAAGACATATTTGTCACTATTGTTACTTTCATATCTTGAAATGCTAAATAAAATTAAAGCACTCTAATTGTCCGTATGTATTATGCCCAGCAGTATAAATGAGCAGAAGACCTGGCTCTTCCCTGTTCAAGCAATCAGTCATTCCTTTGCATTTCTTATCACCTTCCCATGTGCTCACATTAGACAAGTGCAGGCAGTGGAGAATCAAACCATCTGAGCAGCAACAAATGAAGGCTAGCAACATTGTTTTTCTAAAAACAGCCACAACATCTCATCTTGCTCTCACCACAGTCTTTTCCCTTACCGACGCATCTTCATACCGGTTCTGCCACCCACAGTCCAGCTGAGACAGTCTGATGCATTAAATCCAGATATTCCTTGTTCCAGTTGAAGCTTGTCTAGATGGCAGTTTGAAAGTATGCCTGTAGTTTATGCGCAGATGAAGTAACTACGGYTAGTTTAATATGGCTAATTTGTATGGCAATAGCAACAGTAAGATTGGCTTCCAGTGCAGGCTGCACTAACTTGCCTGGAACCCAGACTGCCACTTCAGGCAGTTAATGCACAGCCAAGACCTTATTTATGTTATCTTGAGTACAGACAACAATTAAATTAAAGCTAGGACTATATCTACAACTTTTAGAGTCATTCTGTGGAATGCACTGCAGAATCATTGTTTAAGATCAAACACTTATGTGGGCAAACCGATCATGGAATTGACTGGAACAGAGGCTGAATAATTGCATGGAAAGAAAGGAAGCAATTTAAGAGCATGGAACTGATGCCTGAAGAAGACCACGCTCATTTTAAGAACATTTGATACCTCAGACCCAAAATTAATTGCTAGTGCATTTCAGCGTCTAGAAAGGTACTATTCCACAGGAAAATTATGAACTCACATGAAAGAAACATTACTTGAAATGAGTTTCTTTTCTTAATTATGGGTAATACAATACCACCAGTACATTTAGAGGAAAAGTGATTATCTGCTTGCTGTGCACTGCAGTAATTCGAAATATTTTACTGGGGAGAAGGTAAATTACAATATTTGAATATCAAGTTGATGGGCATCTTGAATATTGAACTATGGAAACAACTTTCCTTGAACTGTGAGGTAAAAGGTCTTTAACATGTACATATAAAAAAAGTCCCTGTAGACTCTAATCCTACCAGGTGATGTGAGCCATTAATATTTACTAAGACAAAAGGAGACTGAGGGCATTTGGGCCCTAAATTTTTGCTGGTTTTGTAATGGGAATAAAGGCAGTAGAGTGTGCTATTTTCGTTCCTTGGAAGTGCTGTTTTACATTCTCTTAATAAGACCATTCATAGTGTTGTAAACTTTATTCAACGTTGTGACTTATTCGCAAGCAAGTTTACTCTGTAGTGTTTGTGTGTTTCCCAGCAGAGCTCATAAGATCAAATTTAATCAGTAGAGGTTCATATTGCCAATGACTTCTCATTTTGTTTTTGTTTCCCTTCTCCATATGAAATTGCCTGGGGGTATTTACAGCTCTGTTCTCTAACAATATCTTTTTTTAATTTTTTTTTTTTTTCCCTGAGTAACATTAAAGCAATCCATTATTTGAAAGAATTGGTAAACTTTATTCCTAGAAAGACACTATCTCTACACCCCACTTGCTCTGGTTTAAGCCAGGCCCAGGTTTCACGGGCATTTGTTTAAGGTAATATTTGTCAGTTCACATTCCCTGTCCACCACCCAGCTGTTTTTTCCAGTCCCATTCCCTCCCCAGTGTCCCCTCAGTTGCCCTAACACAATGTTTGCATAGTCTGGTATAAGGGAAGAAAACGTGGTTTCAGATGACCCTGAGAAGTGTCTGGTGTTTGGCTGATCATTTCCCCAGTTAGATACACCATTATGGTAGGAAATGTACTGGCACAAGTGAGACAGGCTGGAGACAGGGAGGCTACGTAAATCGTACTTGTCACTGACAGGAGTGCCCAGGAAACCTCTTACCAAAAATAACATTGCTGTCTGAAACAGGCAAACATGAAAGAACATGCCACTGTGGTATCCACGGTCCTTGTTTATGTGGTGAGTCTGGATAAAATGCAAAAAGAGACAAAACACATGAAAACATCCCAGCTTCTGTTTTGAAGCACACAGCAGATCACATCCCTAGCACTTTAAAAAGGCCAAAAAGTAGGAACAATGAAAATAAAATAAAGCCCTAAATACCTTTTCAGGTCTAGCTCCCTTGTTTCATAAGCACTGATAAACTTTACAGCACTCCTGTGAAGAGTTATATTGCTAGAACTGCATACAATATTTTAGGCAAAATTTCAGGGTTTTGGTAAAAATTCAGATTTTGAAAGACAAATATTCCACTGAAAGACATTTAAAAATAAACCCCATTAGTTCTTAAAAATCTAGCATTTTTATTTTGGCCTTACTAAGAGAAATATTTTCAATACAAAATATTTTCAATATTTAAAAAAAAAAAATTTGTAAGCTTTTATTTAAATTTATATTTTCAACATTTCCTTCAATATTATAGGGTATATTTAAAGCTTCAAAATCTAGGTGAAACATCTAAAGAAGCCTTTTAAGATATTTTTGATCTACATTTTTAAGTCTATAACTTGAAACTCTGACCTAATTAGTTCATTATCTTAAAAGAGTACCAAAGCTGCTGTTATTATTACGATATGGATTTTACAAATGAAAAATCAAGACACATGGAGCGTAGAGGCAAAATGATCAAAGTGTCCATCAGTATAGTGTAACCAACTTGAAATAGAATGACTTGCTTTTCCACAGTGCACAGCTTTTTCAAAATGCAATTTCCATCGATTTCAGTTGCAGATGTGAGCGCTCAGCATTTCTACAAATCAAGATCTAGGAATCTTAAATTAGTATCAGAAAATGAGGAACATACTCAATTAACCCCTTGGAGAAACTGTGATTTAAAAGTCTTGCCCAAGATCACACACAAATTTAGTGGGAGAAACATAGAGTAAGGTGTTCCCTGAAGGACAGCCATCTCCCTCTACGGGGCCATCTTTTCTTTTCTTTCAAAACTTTGCCTCATTCATCTTCCAGATGAAGTCACCTCTCATACAAAAGCCTGATTTATCCTCAGAAGCACTAATAAATGAGGCAGGTGTCCTTTGAGAGGAAAAATGTATTACATTTGTGTGGCTAACTTTTGCTCTGGCACTTCTTAAGTTCCAAACACTTGGTTTTACAGCTTCAGTAGAATGTACTGAATATAACAAACAATGGAAAACATTGGTTCCATAATGTGGAAATTTATCTTCCCACATGGTCATTATCAGTACAGAAGTCCTGTGATTTGAAAATATTATTTAGTTTCCACATCCATCCTTTAGGAGTTCATATATCGACCTTGTTAGTATCGTCCCTGAGTATCTTCCAGTAGAAGAATACTGCATGATTTATTCTTTCAGTATCTGCATAGACATAGAATTACATATACAACAGTCTTTGGATTAGTGGGATCTTTTTTTGTGTTACGGCTTTTGTGCAGACTATTAGAAGCAAGGTCAATCCAGTTTACCCTGCTTTCAGAGAAAAGGACAACACTGAGAGTTGAGGTAATCCTTAGCTTCTGGGCAGTGGCTCCAGGGAAAACATGTTATATGATAATATAATTAAAACCATATCAGAATACCCATGCAATTATTCCAGAAGCAAGAAAATTTATCATCATTTCCCACCCTTTGAGAACTCGATTTTCAAATATATTGTAGTGTTAATTTTAAAAACAATTTCCTGAATAAAAAAAAAACAAAACAATTTCCCAAGAATTCTTAATATGAAACCACCCTGATCTCTCACATAAAACATTTAGATACTCAACATGGATTTCTGCTACTTAAAGTAACCAGATGACGCTGATTATGGAGGGTTAGTTGGTTACTGAAATTGAGGAAACAAAGCTTGACCTTGTGATTAAACAATACAGGCACACAGGACATGCAGAAAATGAACTGACAACAAAGATTAACTTAGTAGTTTCATTTTGATTATCCAACAGGTGTCCAGAAAGAAGGAGTCTGTAAGAACAGTTAAGGCAAGAAATAAAAAAAGATGGGATGAAAGTCCTCTGAATATTTAGATGTTTAATCTTGCATTGAAATGGGTGCACCATAATTTTTTTTTCTTTTTCTTTTTTTTTTTTTCATTATGAAGAATCCTCTGTTTGCAGCACTTGCCTGGAAAAAGCTCTTTGTCGTCTTATGAGAACGGAAGACTCCCGCTCCTTCTGAGTCATGGATATTAATTCTCCAGACTGGATGGATTTAGTAAAGAAGTCGGGGAAATCCTGAAATCATTTGTCATAAGAAAACTGAGAGAGTTGCTTCCCTGCCTCACTCTCCTACAAGCTGCGTTTCCACGTGAACCAGTTTTCGAAGCCTGATGGTGGGTGCTGGTGGGATGGTATTTCTTTAGCCTGCTTCTGGGACCAAAGTACTTCAGTCATGTCACATTCAGGTCACATATGAAACTCTGTCCTCAAAGCCGGTGTTACGGAAAGATGCTATTTTACCCAGTCTCTCCTGTGTACAACACTCACATTTTTAAATGATCCAAATCCCCAAATGTACTTAAAAATTTTTCTAAAAGCTCTACTGATTTATCTGCCGATGTATACTTATATGTGCTGGCAGCTGTTTTCTGCTTGGCCTAATGATTCAAAGGGGATCCCAAAATACTAAAGTTATCTGCTTACAAAGCCTCGTCTCCATGGGCAGATAGTTTATCACTTTGAGCAGCAGTTCATCATTCATTCCTATTGCATGCCATGTAAACCTAACCAGAAAAAGGAAAAACATTTTCCAAAATTTTCCACTGTGACTTCTGGAAGCAAGCCACATGTGATCAAATCACATCGTGATCTCCAAGAATTCAAAGAAATTCCACCTAGCCAAAATCAATTCAAACAAGCAAACAAACAGAAAATTGGGCATATTACAAAAAGAAAGGAAATGCCTGGAGGCATTTCACTTCAGCACAGTCTAAAAAGTCTTCAGAACTAATTGCTCAAAGAAGTTAGAAAAGCTGACTGAGCAAAAGACTGCCTAGGCACACCAAAATACTAGTAGGCACTGGAAAATAAACTTACGTGGGTGGCCTGAAGTTGCAAAATATCACAGAATGGATGCAAATAAGCCCTGCTTGAAAATTGAAAAGCTGTTTGGCCTGTCTATGTAGACATAGTTTCTGTGATTAACAGATACGGGGGTGTTCTTTGGGGGATGGTTTTACACTGAGAGGTGTTACACTGGGGTTAGACATATCAGTAGCTTGACTAACTTTGAGATTATTTTTTCTGAGAAGCAGCCTAGCATTTCTACCTCCACTGCTATCTCACAGAGCAACCTGAGTGTTCTCATGACTTAACTTGCTCTAGCTCTTTACCTCCATAATAGCAAAACCAACCCAATTGAGCTGTTCAATTTAAGAACATATYTTGTACATTTCTCTTAACAGCATGCTAATGTTTAGCCAAGCCATTGCCACAGATTACTTCTGCAGACTGGATAAAAAAAATGAAGTTAACATAATAAGCACTCATGTCAACATAACAACATTCCTTCTTGCTTGACATCCAACATGCTTCTAAGTTATGTCTACAGTGCTGGGATAAGAAGACACCAACTGCTGTGTCATAGTGCCTTCATCATTCTTGGCATTCTTCTGATTCTTGGTGTACTAAAGAGCCATGTGGGTACTTTTTTTTCCCCTTTTTTTCCCAGAGAATGGGTTTATCAGCGCAGAATGTTGTGTTCACCACAGTGCATTAGCTACTTTGCTCTTTGGAAAGAAGAGAGCACAGAGATGCTCTGTAAAGTGAACATTACCATTTAACTTCAAACCTCTCCAAAATTCCCTCTGGTCAAAATTGTTCACATTTTCATTAAATGGCAAGGCATTTTGTCCTGTTTACAGTAAAATGAGATGCAGAGAGAATAAGAAATGAAAGCCAGGCAGCAAGGCAGAAAAGAAGTAGAAAAATCCTCATTGGGACATTATATTACACAAGAAGCCAAAAGCTGTGGATTATTTTTCTGAAAGAAGCCTAATACTGAATCAAATGTCATTTCTGTATATATGATTGCTATAAAAATTAAGGACCAACTGAATTCAAGAGGAAACTTGCATGCCTACTGAGCAGTGTTGTGTGTCAAAAACACTTGATCCGAATCTCACCACAGCCAAAATGATTCAGACGTGGTTATGCAGGTCAAGGAGGTGACCAAGATATTTTCACTGGTATCAGCACTGGCAGGATGGAAAATACTTGATGAGGAGCAGCAGAAGCTTTAGGAATTCATCAGCACACTACTCTGGAAGAAAATGACACATGACCCTATATGACACATGACCCTCTATGACACCACCTCGTGCCAGAGAACTGAAGGGTCGGTTCCTGTTTCTACCCTGAACCTTTGGTATCCAGGATAATAAAACCACCCTGTAATTACTCCAACAGAAACAAGCAAGGTTGCACCTATTCTCTGGGCAAGAACCAAATGAAGGTGGAGCATCACACAGGCAGATGAAGAGGGAGCTAGAGATATCATTTCCCTGTCTGTCAATAGACATTAACTACATTGGAAATGAACGTAACTTCTTTTCAGCAGCCTGACAAACCTGCTGTGAAAGGAGGTGCCTGCGTAGCACAATATACCAGAAAAGACACTTGTTAGTATGGGGCCACCATTGTGGCAAGAACAGAGGAAATAATGAAAACTATGTAGAGACTGAGTTATTTAAAATTTCTCACAGGTTGTCATATTTCACCCCTTTTTTTTTTTATTGACAGAGACAAAGAGGGAGCTAGTAAATTCCAAATAATTTCATTTCATCATGCATTAACAAATAAACTGATTCATTAGTACTCCATTTTATATCATCTGCTGATGATTGGAATCAACAGCATTAGAGTTGTCTACTCAATAATTTTTCAATCGTTTCTTTTCATTTTATATTCTCATCAATAGAAAACAATATCAAAGTTCTGGCTGAAAGCAACTGCTCATATTTTCACCCTGGAATCACCATAGAGAAGTTACAGCCTCGGCACTTTAAAATTCTTCCTGTCCTGTAGGAAAAATTCTGTTGCATAATGTCATTTTCCTATAAAACAAGAAAATCAGTGAAACACTTCCTTCCTTTAGGCATAGATGAATTTTAGAGTAAAAAGTGTAAGCTTACAGAACCAAGTTTTTATTTAACAGAACTCATACCTTCTTTCCATTAATATAAATTAACACTGTACAGAGTTGGAATACATAAAGCTGTATGAACCAGTGGTCTGTGTCATTAAGGCAATGAGGATAAAAATATTGCAAGGAAAGAGACCTGGTGTGTGGACTTACAGTTTAGATGACATGTGCAAGTGGCTTTGTCTCTGAGGTGGAGTTGGGATGGACTATTGTAACTGTTAAATTAAAATGCTGAAACTAAAAGAAGTTATTGGTCTGGGCAGGGGGAATTTCAGGACAAATGCTCAGGCATGTTTGCATGGCCACAATATGCCAGTGAGCTGAAATTTAAGGCTTACTACTCTAAGCATTCACACAGCAAATGCTCTTGAAACTAAAATGATAACTGGGAGCTTGAGCACAGGATAATTACAGTTGCCGATGAAGTATACTAGCACTCAGACCTCAAGTCTTAAATCAGCTTTCTTGGGAATGGCCCAGACCTTTTACCCAGAAGACTTGCATAGGAAATTATTTGGGAAGCTGATCCTTGCTTCCTCTCAGCTGTTACCTAGTAACTAACTGCGTGAGCGCTTCCAGTCCATTTGACAGCAGAGTCGCACAGTTTACCTTAAACGGCTCTGCCAGGCAGCCAGAAAGCCCGGGCAAATCAATGCCGTCGGCATGTTACCGAGGCATTCAGTGGGCGCTCAGGAAGGAAGACACATCCAGAAAGCATTGAACTCCAGGAAATTTCAGGCAGAAGTATTTGATTCTTACCATCAGGAGCAAATTTCTGTTGGCAGGATCAGTGTTGTCTAGCTCAAGACAGTGACTAATTACTACTTGGAGCAAGCTGTCACTATTCATTGGCTGCAGGGATGTAGGAGCAGTTTATACCTTCTGATCAGGGGTCCTCTTCATCAGTAGTGATTGCTTATTTATGGAGATAAGCTGCCATCGCTGACCAGCTGCTTCACACTATGGCTACCTCTGGGGATAAGCAATCACCATGAAGCAACACATTATTACTGAGGCTGCAAATGCACAGGTATTTACGGCAATGAATTTACCATATAGCAGTACCTAATTATGATCAGGCGCTACAACTGCCACATCCATATTCCTCTCCAAACTTTGTCTTCCCCTCCTTTATCTCCCTCCCTACCCCTTGTTCCAGCACCCTCTATCTTTCTCTCTCTCAATCAGATGTCTTTCTTACCCATCCTTTCCCGGCATCCTCCTGCCCATATCTGTGCTGCCACCTCCCTATGTCCTGCCCAGCACCCAAGGGGCCAGGACCCTAGGCAAGCTGCTGTCAATACTTAGCCCAGGGGAGTCAGCTGGCTGGCTGGGGGCAGACAGCCTCCACTGGGGGCCCGTGCAGGCTGTTATGTGCTGGGGGAGGTGAGGATGCCAAAGACCCTGCGTGGGTGCAGTATTTTGACCAGGGCCCATGTGGCATGGTTTACACGGCACAGGTATTTAAACAGCACCCTGGAAAAACACAGTGTAGTTACAGCTGCCAAACCCAGCGCTGTGGTGGTAATTGTCTAAGCTGGTGGCCACAAGGAGTTAGGAAGCCCAGAGAAGTCAACCACCTTGAACGAGTTTGCCTGTGATGGTGTACTTCTCTCTTTTGCTGTACTTCTGCTGAGGTAATATTTACTATTTGATCCTAACCTTCATTCATTCACAAGCTGAACAGAATACTTTTTGAATGAATTCTGTTTTGTAATTAAGACTCTTCTATCTATAGACCTGACACTTCTAGGAAACATCCAGAAGAGTTAAAACTTCGTTCCCCAAACTAGTAAAAAATTCAGACTTAAAATCATAATTTATACAAAATCCTGTTAAAAAGTTATGGAGTGCTCATGGCCATTATTTTCTCAATTTGTTATTGCTATGCTATCATTCCCAGCTGTCTGTACTTTAAAGAAATGAATAAGTTTTGTCTTCCAAAACCCTAAAGAGAATTGCCTTGGTCACGGTGATGAATTCTGCCCATGCAGTCCTCATGTGATTCCCAGAGCTCTTTTGGTTGGACCTGAGCTCTCCAAAACTGAACAAAAAAATGAGTTTTTGACACTGTTGGATAAATTTCATGGTGAACGTCCTTCAGACAGATGCAAAGACAATGTTGCTATTCCCTCTGAGGTTGTTTGAAGTTTTGTCATTGATTTAATTCAGTGCGGAACAAACCCGTTATCTTCTATTTGTCTGAGAAGTGTCATGAACAATTATGATATTTAATAAATAATTCCCTAATGATATGTATGTCGTCTAATCAAATCCAGCTCAGTTTCTATGAATTGCCCTCTATCCTCTTAGAAGCTTTTTATTTTGGTCCTTTCTGTCTTTACTTCTTACTTCTCACTCCAGAATTCCTATATACAGGTTTGCTACAACAGATTTTCTTTCCTTATTGCCTATATTTTGAATTAACTTGTTTATTCAATCCAGTTCTGGCAATAAAGAGTGCTTCCCTGTTTCTCTTTATATCTTCTCTGTCTGAACATAGTTACAGTGGTTCAAATAGAGACAGAGAGACTTTAATGTGATTCCGACACAGTTTTCTTAGTCAGGAGGTTACACAAACCAGGCTTCCCTATTTGATTTTGCCTCTCTACATATGTAGAGTATAACATCTGCGTAATGGTTTCAAACATGAGCAATAAAAGTGAGTGAGCCTATTGTGAAACATATATTACTTTCTAAATATTCACACTGAATCAATATGAAAGAATGGATGGGCTAACTGTGGCTCAAGCTGCAGTGAAGAAATAAATAAACGACCGAGCAAAGATTATGTATTGCATTTCACACAGGGCTTGATTTGCAACAGGAGAGGGTCAATCACATATCACCAGGGAGAAAGATCACTGACATATTCCGAACTGCTGCCGTGGAGAGGTGTCAAACATTTTCTTGCTCATTATCTAGTGAAACCCAGACTCTTCAGGGTATGAGAGGAGGTGAACCCACCCATCAGCACATAGCTCACTGCTAAGGCTTGGATTCCAGGCCCTGCTTTGCCTCTGACCATCCAAGATCTTCCACATCAGCTACCCAAATTCACCCGCATGACCTGGGCATGAGTCTCTTGGTGTTATGGATATGGCATGAAAGGGAAAAGAGGGTCCTCAGTCCTCTCTAATGAAACTGTTTTAATTTGTGTAAATGAATAACCATAGAACCAAAGCAGGGCTGGGTGGGGAGAGGAGGAGACGACAGGGAGATTGACTGTAAAGCCTATTGGTGGAGAAGTAACAGAAGAAACAAGTCCCTTCTTCTTTCAATCTTTAGTTAGTTAGGTAAGTGGAATAGCTCCATTATAAGAAGCTGAGAGAAACATGCCTCAGAAGAAGAAATGGCTTAAAGTGCCCATCTAGGATGTGGGGACTGGTACCAGAATTTTCCATGGTTTAGGTTATGCCATTACTAGACATCCTGTGGTATGCTCTTGAAATATTATCCTGCCAAAGTCTATTTTTTACATTTCAGACAGAGTTTTGTTAAAAATGCATGAAAAATGATGAATCTTTTGTCTGATAATTTTTTTTTTTTTCAATTAAAAAAATATTTCAGTAAAACATCCCTGAGCAGCTTTATTTGTTATGAACAGATCAGACCAGACAGTGCCACTGCCAATCTCCTCGGCTCTCTGTCTTGTGTTCAAATTATACCATGATAAGTTAAAAAGGATATATGACCTTGTACTCTGTAGAATGCCTGAAATGCATCTAACATCTCTATCAAAAGAATATGAATTGTTTGCAGACTACAAATATTTTTTATTTCAACATGATTTTTAGCCAACTAGAATATTCAAAGAATTCCAGCTGAAACTGGACCCCAGTTTCTCCATGATAGCATTCTCAAAACCCTTTTCTTTCAAATATCTTTCCAAAGAAATAATGACTCTTCTAAAATTTTTGCTTACCATCCCTTTCCTTTTTGTACATGGTCATCTGCTGCTTTCAAAAAATGTGAACAGTGAATCATATTTTTTTTATCTGAAAACATTTAGAAGCCAAGATTCCCTGTAGAATACAAAATTTCATGCTAAGAATGCAGCCATTGTTAAAAAAATTTAGAGGGGAGAAAACCCATTATTGGGATTTTTGTATATTTAAAGCAGAAATATCTGATTATTAAATCCCATTTTCATACTTTTACAATAATATCTAGCAGTACAGATATACTTGTATTGCTTCAGTCACTTATGTTGTGAGAGGTTGTCATCTTCTTTTTACACTCATTGAAAATTCATACAAATCAGCTTACACTAAACTCTGACGACACTGTTTTAACCAAATGTAGAGACACTGAAAATCATTACAATATATAGATTTGGGGGGAAAATGGATTCCTTGAATGAAAATAATTCCAGTTGCAAACAGTAACCTAGTTCAATAAGATTTTTTAAATGAAGTATTAAAATTTTAAAAAGTTACTTCTTTATGAATCAATTTCTTTAAAGAACCTTCTTTAAAATTCAGTTTGCAGTGTTGGTTTTTAAAGTCTCTGGGAGACAGAATATTTAACAAAGCTTAAAGAAGGGTATTTTTTTACTGTTCCTCATAAAACTGGCAGAGGACAATACCATTCTCATTAGAGACAAGCAGGAAATAGAATATGAGCTTTGAGGAACCCTCTATTCCTTCCCCTTTCCTTTTCCTTTTCCCTTTCCCTTTCCCTCTCCCTTTCCCTTTCCTTTTCCCTCTCCCTTTCCCTTTCCTTTTCCCTTTCCCTTTCCCTTTTTTTCCCATTCTCATTCCCATTTCCCCTTCCTCTTTCCCCCTGCTTTCTCTCCCCACTTCTCCTGTCCCCCTTCCTCCTTCTCCCTTTCCCCCTCCCCTTTCCTTTTTTCTCTTCCTTTATCCCTTTCCCCTAACCTTCTTTGCCTCCTCCCCTTCCCCCTGCCTCCTGCTCCGGAGAAGTTTTGACCAAGTCTGGATATCACTGTTACCATCTAAGGAGAACTGAAAACAGATTTTCTAATTCAATTATCCCTAAACTTTGGAAGATGTTTGAATTTGATCCAAACCTATACATGGACAGTCTTATACAACATCACAGACACTTCACCTTGGCAGTGGCTCAAGATGTGCATTCTTCCTACAGGAGGTGGTCAAATCATTTCCAGTAGTTACTGAGCAACATACATTTAGCTCCCAACTTTCTAGCTAGTGAGTGATTTCTGAATGTCTATTTGCTGTGTAGTCTGAACAAACAGGATTAAAACTATGGGGCATTTGCACACTGTTTAATTTTTACTTGTTCTTTATTAGCGCCACTGGGTATATCCCTTAAGTTAAAAGTATTTTTCTCTTCCCTGGCCACACGATGTACTTTTTATGTATAATAAATAGCAAATAGCAGACCTTGTGCACATGTGAATGGAGAAATAATTACAAACAGCAGCCATTCTCCAAATATCTGTGAGAACAAAGCATTAATTCACATAGCAAGCAAAGATAATAATGATCTTTTGATGCTTTCTAGAGTTCGACCCAAGAAGGCAAAGTGGATTCACACTATGAGTAAAACAGCTCCACAGAGACTGTCTTGTCAGTCTTGTCAAACACCAAGTTGATGCTTACTCAGCTGCCAATAAGAGTTTTCTGCTCATCACAGTCCAGGCTAATAAAAAAGGTAACTTGAACCGTTTCTGCAGTATCCTTCTGATCCCTGTACTGAAGTCATGAAGGGTCATGTTGACAACTGCTAGACAGATTTCTTGTATTCAGATATTTTTCCAGAAATTATTTTTCCTGGCACCTGTATGGGGTGAAGTGGCATAAAGATGCAGTGGGGGTGGAATTTTTATCTTTAAACTTACTACTTTTGCAAAGTGCCTTCAGATTTCCACAGCTTGAAAATATCCTTAAGCAGTGGTAATTTGTAGGCTCTTATCCATTTCAGATGAATCTCTTTTCACAACTATTCACATGATTCTGCTTAGAGTAATGAATTAAAAAGGAAGAAAGTATTAGCAATTAAAATCACGTGCACCATCAAGCTTCTAGTAAAGCAACTAGGAGAAGTAAATTAGGCAAACTGTACCTTAATTTGATAATAGCTACACAAGCCAAGGGGTTTTTTTCTGCCTAAAATTCAAAATCAGAATGATAAAAAGAGGAAGTATAGACTGCTGCATTATGTTTTCTAAAAGATCCCTAAATAAGAGTGAGATTTTTTTTCAAAATCTGATGATGCACCAACTCCTACTTTGAGATTTTCAAAAGAGCATGTTATCTAACATGTTTGGAAACATGGCAACTTATCTCAATGCATAAATGAGGAAGAGCAGGCAAGGAGGGCCTTGTTTTCCCAGCTCCCTGAGAGTCCCACTCGTTAGGCTACTTCTACTGACTTCAAAAGACTATAGCTAACAAGTACTGGCAATTCTAATTAATTTTTCTGACTTTCCCCACTCTCTGATTTTGCAGTCTCCCTTTGGCAGCAACTGCACACCATGACATTTGGTCTCCCAAGCCACACCCCCTTCGAGCAGTGAGTCTCATCACCCTTATCCCTCCCAAACCCTGAGACTGAATTACCTTCTCAGCACTGGGTAGGATAGAGCCAGACTCTCCAAATGACTCCCTGACCCATCAGTTTTATTGTCACACCTGCTTCTCTGTATATCCCTGCCCTCTTTCCCTCACAGTTTCCCAGCTACCAAGTAGAAAGGCAGTATTTCCCATTCCTCTCTCTCAGCTCAGCTCCAATTGCAGAGCCAATTACCTCTGCACAATTGTTATTTCAGCTCTCCACCAGTTACCTGGTCCAGCAATTTCTTGAGCCACATTAGTGATGATTCCTTTCAAGTTCAGGCTTCATTCTGTGTATTGTGTTTTCTCACACTGAACTCAGTTGTTCTGTATAGGAACTCATAAGCCTGAGATGTTCAAAAATACAGCAAGTGCCTAAGTAGTTGTCCCCTGCTCGCCATGAGGACCGTGAGCGCAGTGTTACACTGGAAACACTATTAGCCCAATTAGCAAGTCTGGTTTTGGATGCTGTCTACAGTTTACTTAGTGCCTGCTTAAAGACTGATGCAGTAAACAACAGTCACTCCAGGGAGATGAAGCCCTGAATATTGAAATAACAATACATCCATGTTGTTTTAGAGTTGGAAGAGCGTGTCTTTCCAAAGAACTGGAGAAAGAGCCAGAACAAAAATATATGAGTAGAATTTATTCTGGGAAAAGGTAAGATGAAGACAATTTTATGGAACATATTTGCTCTCCTCTCTGCCAGAGCAAATTTTTCTCTTACTCTATGACCAAATTTTCACAACCTGCAGAGCCCCCAGCAGCCTCTTGTGGACACTTGTCAGTAGATTTTCAAACAATTAACAAACTATTAGAGAGTTTGCTATAGTCCCATTTGCCCTTCCCTCCATGTGTGCACCTACCTGTGCATTCTGCTATTTAAGTACTGTTTCAAAAAAGACTGGTATGAAGGTGGCTAAAAAAATTCTGCCTTCTACTCTCAACTTTTCTGGGTCAAGCAGTGCAGGGACCATATGATTCTGCTTCCCCTCTTTTACACAGCCACTGAAAACTCTTCCAAATTTCATGGTTTCTCTCACTTAAAATCTTCTTCAGACAACATGACAAATACAGAGGTCTGYGTCCTTCAGCAAATGGATGAGGATATACTTCCTTAAGAAGAACTAAAACATGGAGTGTAGCCACTCAAGGTAGCTGAGTCCCCTCACAGTACCCACCTTACATGCTCAAAAATTGCCATTTTTTTTCTGTTTTCAAAGGGTCATTGAAATAGAAGTGAAATTTCTGTAGCAGCAGGATGCTATCGGCTGCTGTACAAGCACCGTATGATGCAATATACATATGTTGTATATTATATACATTTTTTAATCTTTCAATTTGTTCTCTGCCAAGTCTCTTGACACCATGATATGCTAGGAAATAAGTTTAAAATGTTTAACTTCAGAAATAACCTTCCTCTCTGAAATCTCTTTTAGGAAAAAGCTACAGTGACACAATGGAAGAGGTTTATATATAGAAAGAAAGATTTGCCCCTTAAAAAAAAAAATTACTTAGAAGGGTGCAGAAGAGAATCCTTAGAATTTTAAGAAATTTGCACTTCTACATATTGCATTGAAACACTGACAGTGCCATTGGATGCAATCAATTGTTTGAACTTAACGTTTATATTAAAAAATAGAGATTGTAAAATGGAATTTGACTTACTTCATTTGCAAGAAACCCTGTGCCATAAAAATGTCCTTTCTCTAATCAAAATATCACCTGAATGAAGTCATCATGTTTGGCCTGATTGCATTTTTTCTCCATATATGTGCAGCTGCATTTGCCTCTCCATAAATGTCATTTGATTATGAGAAAATAAACAGGGAAGGACTCACAGGGAGTCGATACAGGGCCTGCTTGTTTACCTGCTGCAGCTTTCAGGGCTGAAGAACAAATGTCATGCAAATGGTGCACCGGCAATGAGCTGCCAATCATCCCGCCTTGGCATTCATGGTGATTTGCTAAATCATTTAAAGAGACATGCTTTACTAAATGAAAAAATATCAGCAGCAAGGGCCTGTGTTTAAACATGGGGCTGAGTTATTATCCCAGTAGGCTGGAATGAAATGAAGACATCTTCCAATTAAAGCTTGCAGATGAACCCAGACAAACCCCCCTTTTTTCATAAAGACAGGCAGATTATGATTGGGAGAGAACAGCGACAGAGGCTTTCATTACAAGCTGATTATGGTGATATAATTCCCAGTGCTGTGTGTCTGCGGGCCCAACTTCACATTTGAAGGTTTTTAATATAATTTCCTTAGGGTGAAATGCTGAAGATTTATTAAACTTTATGAAGGGCTTACAGATCCAATTTAAGAGGACATATCATAGGGCAAAACTGACAGACGATAAAATACATTCCAAGAAGAAAGAAAGAAAGAAAGAAAGAAAGAAAGAAAGAAAGAAAGAAAGAAAGAAGAAAGAAAGAAAGAAAGGAAGGAAGGAAGGAAGGAAAGAAAGAAAAGAAAGAAAGAAAAAGAAAGAAAGAAAGAAAGAGAAAGAAAGAAAGAAAGAAAGAGAGAAGAAGGAAGGAAGGAAGGAAGGAGTTTAAGTTTGGAAACCATCTAAAAAGAATTACTTGTTAATTTAAACTATCCCTTTTTTAAGCAACAGCTATAATTTCCTAAGCTTTGTCAGAATTCAATTATTCTCAGGTTTGTTTCATGCTTAATAAAATCTAAGTGTTCAGATACTTAATGTTTGGGTACTTTAAAATTTTATTGGTTTGAGGAAAAATGGACTAAAAAATAGTTGAGTGAGATCATTGATTTTTTTCAGGTACGTATTGTAAAGATCAGCTGTATTTCTGTGTTTACATGCTCCTTGACACTCCACCTCATTGAGGTGTCACTATGTGATTGTATGCAGGTGCATCTCCAATTACCCATACATCCATTTGAGTGTAAGTAAGAATAAGTGGGTAAGTGTAAGTAAATATACAATAATAACTATAAAAATCTAAACAATTCTGAAAATTCTCAACTACACACACACACACATATACACAAGCATGCACATCCACATCACAGTTGGCAGTGAGGTTTTCCCCTACTGCATGTGTAGCTGTATCCTTTGATATATGAAAGAATATGAGACTGTGGTTATAATGTATATTCTCAAAAACATAAAAATAGACAATGCATTGGATTGTTAGAAAGCAGGGAGCAAGGGAGATAATAGCAAATTGCAATGTCCTTTTTTTTTTTTTCCTATTTAAGTGCCAGGTTATTTGTTTAGCTTCCAAAAAAGGAAGAGGAAAGAAAAAGAATACAAATGGAATGATGAATGGCAGCAGCCCTTCACTCCAGATAAATTAAAAAAAACTAAGTCCACCTGGCAAGCACAAGGGTGAGAGCTAGCAGGAAAAACTGTCTCTTTGGGGCTTTCAGTCAGTTTCTACATCTTCCAAAGATGAGTTTAATACTCACAAAAGAGAAAAACTCTGATSGCAACTCCAACCTGAACTAGAGGTAGCAGAAGCAGCCAGCTGCTTTGTATCATTCCCTTTGCTGTTTCATCTCCAGAAATTAAGACTTGCCAGAGAAAAAATTAGGTATTCCAGGGCCAACCTCTTCTTTTTACAGGCGCACATCATGTATTCATTGGCCATTATGAACAGGATCGAATCCTAGATGAGGATACCCTACTACATCTATACCTTTGATTAGGCAACTAAATTGCACTTCCAACATCTGAAGGAGATCCAAAAGTCACAGAAAGTAATCAGTCTCCTGAATAATCAGGACTTACAGAGGAGATCTTATACAGTGATGAATTTTGTTGCCTTAATCTGAAATTACCTCATTAGACCATGCTCTAACCTTTGCCACCAAGCCCACTTTTATTTTTGATCTAAGTAAATGTTTAATCTCAACTTTCCAAGGATAATCAACAAATATGCTAATTCCAGTTCTAATCTGATACATAGTAAGCATATTTCATTTTTCCTTCAAAATATAAACTGTCCTCTGAAAGATTACTATAAGAAACCGTAAAGAAAATGAATGCTAACAAACAGAGACATACTAATTTAAAGACATTCATTTAAGCTCTTGGTTTGGCTCTTCCTCTTGGAAAGGCCACAGGAAGAAAATCAGGCTTTTTGTCACTCAGCCTTCTGCTGGCATCACCTCAAGATATATTTTGATTGACTGCATTTTAAGAGACATATGTATGTCTTATTCTCATCGAATATTATGTTCTTTTAAAAGATATTTATGTTTCTGTACACAGGAAAGGAGACATTTGATCTAGCTTCTTGGCTTGGGGAAGACACAGTATACCCACCAACTATTCTTGGTTTTGTTTTATAAACATCTCTTTAAACCTCAGATCTTTAGGAGAGCAGATCTCTGTTATTCCGTRCTTGTATGGTACACAGTAAAATGGGCAAGCCTTTGTGAACACAGCCTAAGGATACGACAGCAACAGTAAGATAAATGTGTTAGACCCTCAGACAGTATGGTACTAGCTTGGGTTTGCCTTTTGTAAAGAAGGAAACACAGTGACACACCTAGTACTACACAAGGAATTAGAAATAGTAGTGGGGTTGTGTGAAACTGTTTCATTACTGTGAAACTGAGGTAATAAAATGGAACTAAATTTATGAGTTGCTTTAAGACCAAGAAGCAAAGATTTAATAAAAGACCTAGGTAATTTCTTCTTGATATTTCCATGCAACCTAGAAATAAGGATAGAAAATTGCATGGTATTCAGTTACCATTTACTCATCAGACCAGCCTTTAACAAAAAAATGGCTTTGAGTGTCATGGCATATTTGTGTGAGTAATGTTTGGTTATCATACTGCACACCTCCACGCTTGGATGAATATGAACAGCACAGGCAGCACTTCACATCCCTGATTATCATGTTGAGGTGCTGACAACTCTGCAAGGATCCTACCAGTGAATTTTTCTGATGTCAGATAAGATTAACCCTGGGCCACACCACCTAAAGACAACTCACAAACAATTTGTTAGTGGCCAAAGCATGCTCTTAGCAAAGCAGTATGTGCATATTTGGGGTTTATCTATAACATCACCTTAATATATGTATATTAAGTAACCCACTGATCAGCCTGAATTATGTTTCCTGAAGCACAGCCATCACAGCTTAGACCTGCAGAACCTGGCTAATTTAAGTAATGGATATTTACTGGTTTTGTTCTTTAGATCACCTGTCGAGTGCAGGCCACATCCTGTGACTTTTCTGTGACTGTTTCCCCACTGAAGAAGAACAAGGGACTGGATGATTCTAGTTCTGTTTATTCAGTCTTCCTTTGCCTCTCAGCCTGATCTGATTGAGAAGGTAGCCTTATTGTGGTTTCTTGATTTCCTTCTGTCTGAATAAAAGCTCTAATTAGTCATGGTGTCTACTGAAGCACAATCAAATCCTCCTGCTATGAACCAAAATCCTGTGCAAGACTTAACTAATAAATGGTTCCTTGATTCCAAAACAAAGTCATCACTTTCATCACTTTGTGACACAAAATCTTATACAACAGGAGGAAAGTTGAACTTCTGTGGTCAAACAAGACATCATCGTGTTCTGAAGACTCTTTTGTCAGACTGTAGGCAGAAGTGTACTGACAAAACAGGGTTCAGTCATTATCAGCCAAGCGAAAAAATCCAGGCTTGCTCTAGCCCCAGGTGTTTGAGCCATATCAGTCTTACGCACAGCCAAAATCACATACTCCAGTGCCTGCCCATATTCTCTCATGCTTCCATCAGACATTTTATGAATGCTGACCTGCAAAGAGCCTTACATTAGCTGCTTCTATTAAAATGTCTGTTTTACACCTATGCAAACAGAGGAAGATGGCTTGAAAAAAGTAACCTCTCTCTCTGAGTTTCTCCTTTATTTCAGCTACGTTTACAKAGGACCTCCCACTCTTATGTAAACATCCACCTTAGTTCACACAGTGACAAGCTAAACAGGAGTTTAATTTTGAAGCAGATTTTCTTAATTCATTTAGTTTTGATCCTGTGAACATGCATTGATATAAAAACACATAAGGTACCTTGAGAAGACTTGTTAGTATGCAATGGAAGGATTAAATAGGATTGATTTCTCCAGGATATGAATATATAATGCTAAAGTTAGCTGTTCACCAAAGATTCAGGGTCTGGTGAATGGTCATGATTGTAATCTTGCTACAGTTCATCCACAAGGCATGTCAAGATAAAGAGCAAATCAGAAACAATACCTGTAATCCTCCAGGAATTTGCTGTCAAACTGACTACTTATTCTCTAATAGGATTTTTCCCACTTTTAAATCAGACACATTATTGACCTGTAGAACTCATTCACTTGTTAATACTTGCAAAGTGTTGAATTATTAATAATTATTATTATTAATCTGAGGAGACTAAGTGAGCACTTCAGGATATTTCTAAAAATGTTTAGAAGGTCACATAATGAGAGTAATATCTGCATGTACACGTAGCAGGAAAAAGAATATTCTTCAGGCTTCGTGGCATAAACAGATCACTACCTGGGATCAGATGAAAAAGATATGTCACTCAATTGAGAGAGATGTCACCCAATTGAAAAAGTTGCACATTTTGAGCACTATGTTTTTTATGCATTTTCCTAACGACTCCAGAATTTATTACAGTTAGAGATTTACACCAGAAGAGAATGAATTATCCATTCGAAGATCTTTCTGGCAGGGCAGCTCTTAAGGACTGATCCTTTCTGACGAAACTGCGAGACTGACTGCTAAAGCCCCATAATAGGGACATGCACCCAAGCACTATAGGTTGATTGCATAAAATGCATGACAGTAATTGCTGTGTATCCAAGAATGACTGTCAAAAGAGTACTTTGAAGTCATTTTCTTGCAGCATTCGGAAAACTGCAGCAAAGAGGTTGAAATCACAAGAACTATTCTCAGGCTTTCCCACCTCTGTGAAATACAGCAACTAAGTTGTATTTCCCCTAATCTTTGGAGAAGTTAGGAAGTATAAACCTTAATAGTTTGACATTTAGCACAAAAAATATATACGGTGTGCTTTTATAAGTACTGTCTGCTCCCAAAGTCATGAATTTAAAAGCTATAATACTAAGTTCAGACCATGAATAGCTTTGGTTTAAGGGTAAGCCTAGGATATGATGATTCTGAGTCATCTGTAAGACTAAATTATTAAGGACCTGCTTTGTGCTCTGGGCAAAGATATAAGAACTGAATAAAACATATGTGCTTCCACACTAAAAAAAATTGCAAGGCTCATGTTCCGTAGAAAGGTCTATTTGCCAGTCAAGAAACAGGAAGAAGGAGAACCGTGAGTGTCAGCAATAAATAAGTTAGACTGAGGACTTGTTTAATAATTCTACAGGTGAGTGAGAGGTGATTTTTCTGCCAAGTCCTGATATCAGAAGTTGTTTCTCCTGCAGGAGTTATGCTCACAACACATAAGCGCAGAATAAATCCCACCACATAAGAAAGACCATTAGAGGATCCATGGCTGAGCTTATGCAGGACAGTGTCCCCAGACATAATACCTGATCCCTTCAGTGTTAATGTTGGTGGCCACCTTCAGCAGGTTGCAGAGCATGATGTAAGCCCCACTTGTTTGTTCAGAGTTTGGATGTTTTGCTTTTTTTCCTGGCCTATCAATATGAAGGCAACTGAACAGTAGAAAACAAGTGCTTTGGTGTCAGCAGGATTTAAGCATACCTATATTTTGGAAAGAACAAAATTTTCAGTGACAGCTGCATCCTGCAACATGCAAGAATCCCTGCCATATTATTAAAGACAAATTAATTGGGGGAGGGGCTGGTTGTCAGAAATGGATACCAAATTGATTTTTATTTTTGATCCAATCTGATTCCTATCTTCAAACATACTGTGCAAACTTCAAAATTTTGATTTTCATTTTTCTCTTTATTATACCTCCATAAGCACCTAACATGTAAAAGCACAGTGAATACATAACATACTTCAATCTGTTTCATTTCCATATGTCACTCCTTCATATAAAAAGAAACACTGCACTGATAATTTAAAGAATTTACCACTTTTGAAACCTCTTTTTATCATTAGCCCAGGAACTGATATAACATGACATAATTAATTACTGTAGATTGCTGGAAATGGGTAATAAGCACAGACTTATGGCTGAGATCTACTTTGGTTAGGCAAACTGGGTGGAATCTGAACCCAAAGGAACATGGAATATGTCATTAACACATGAAGCAAAAGACTTTAACCCCATTCAGATGCCTATGATTTTCACCAGTGACTGATGTGAATTATACAGGTAGAAAGTAAAAATCGTCCCATGTCTGGTCAGAAAGAAGAGACCGAGGAGCAGTTCCGCCTTCATAGGAGCCGTGCTGTAGAAAAGCGTTACTAGCCAACCAGCAAGGAAATCTAGTGGAAGCAGGAGTGGAAATAGTTCACTGAATCATGGGACAATCCATGGAAATTCATGTTGATTACAGCCAGGCTTGCCATTTGTATCTCTAAATATCATCAAAAGAGGGAAAATCTATTGACATAAAAGTGATGAGGGAGCTATGGAAATGTGGTGATCTTTGGAGGTATTGAAAATAGAGGTGAAGAGCAGGAATAATGCAATAGCAATCTCTGTAAACACTTTAACAGYTCTAAGCTTGAAGGACCATCCACATTTGCAAAACCACGAAGTCCTGCCTTGAATATCCGCTGGCTTAAAGAAGCCATAAAGGGTCCAAGAGTGGAAACGCATAGGTTTGGAAGTATACTTAGTTTCATGTATGTTTTTCTGCAGATGGATAAAATTCAGCTATAACACCTACAGTAGCTATGCCCACTGAATGTGCTATGTGAGAGATCCACTGAGAAAAGTGAAAAACTGTAACAGAAAAATAAATTAGAGCAATCATAATAATAAAAAAAACTATTAAAAAATCTTTCTGTTCTTTTTTTTTTCTTATTTTTTCCCCTTAAAAAGCATTACTCTGTAGGCAGGTACCAGCTGTTTCAATACAAGGATATTTTGTTACTGAAAACAAGAAAAAAATATGGCTTCTGAAAAATCAAGACTTGTTCATTAATTTTGCTCACAGGAAAACGTTCTAATGCCTCCATGAAACAAGACTGATTTGCCAGCAGAAAGGTGAAATTTCACCCTAAATTGACCTTCTTCCCTCTCCCAAATCTCCATACAAGGGACAAGAACAGAGAGGGACTGCTGTCGCCAAGTGGACCTGTTTCTTTGCTAAATTTCACTAATCTTTCTACCCTAAACCAAATCAACTCATACACTGGGCCTTAATCCAGTCAAGTAGCTCACCTCATAATAAATTTAATGATTCACCGGTGGATTAGATTCCTATATGGCATTGTATCAAAAGCTTTTGCTAAAATCCAGGTAAAATATGTCCATAACTTTTCCTCCGTCAAGCCTTTCAGATACTTACTCAAACAGTTCTTTCAGGTATGTTAAGCATGACCACGTTGTGTGAGCTCCAGCTGATTTATGTTTAATTAAGTCATATGTGTCATGGAGAGCCCTCTGTGTTTCCTTCCTAATTTTTTTTTTTCTCTCTTCTTTTTTTCTGATGACTTACATAAAAGTTACTTAAGATTTCAAAGAATTAAAACATAAAGCAAAATAACACAAAAATGTCTTAAGAAAGGGTGATTTCTATTATGACTCAGAAAGATCACAGCTCATCAACTTTAGCAAATGTTATCACATTTATTCTCTGGTGTTGTAGGGTAACACCGTGCATGTATTATCAATCCTTTCTAATCACACACTCCATTGAAAGGTGTATTTGCAATGCTGCCTGCACAGGCGGAATGAAGCACATAGCTAAATGTCCTGCCTGGGCCCTCAACTGGATTAAATTAACACTGGAGATGCTACAGAGAGTCACAGCAGCTGAGAAATTGGACCTCTGCTTTACCCATTGATAAAGCTATTGAAATAAAATTATGAGATACGTGAAGGAGCTGCACATTTCAGGTTTGGTTCTGGCTTTTATGATTGTCAGCCCTAGCTTCTCTGTTGCTAAGAAAAGTAATAGGACATTATTTAATCTTTTAAACTTTTAAATCTTAAACTTTTTTTTTCTCTCCATGTATTCTTTCTTTGAAATGTACACAGGGAAATTCAGGATGTGAGCAGGGGTTGTCTCCAGATCTAATGACAAACTTTAACAGCTTGTGGTTGTTTTGCAAAAATCCTGCCTCTGAGTCTAGTATCACATATCCATGCATTACTCATAGCTATGGCAAGAATCAGATCTTTTTTATTAGCCAGATGCTGTTTTTCTCTCTCATGCATCCATAGTTCATGGAATGAGTGAAGAGAGAAAGGTTTGGCCCTAATTCTTACCTTTCTTTAGAGTATAAAAGATCAAATCATTTTAACATCTGTAAAACTGCTTGATTCATATCCTTTACTCAGTGTGACCTAGCTTATATCTGCAATCTCTCATTGTTAGGAGATCATGCCTTTTACAACCCTTTTCAATTTCTTTTGCCATCTCATCTTGTTCCCTTTTCTGAACAAGTTATCTCTGTCTAACTAATTCCTTTGTTATATTCAATTTCAGGCAATAATGATTATCCGCTTATGCTAGTTCTATTGTCCTGGAAATACTCCAGTTTTGGTAATTGCATTCTGTTGACATAAAATCCCTTCTGCAGCTTCAGGTGGATACTGTATTCTCCTTTACTTCCTGTCCTAAAGTGCCATGTCTTGTCGCTGTGCAGTTCTAAACAGCTGCTCTGTTCTGCTCTGCTGCTTTCTGCATTTAAGCGATTTGTGCAGTCACACGCTCATATGCACGTACACAGGCACACTGATTTGGAAAAGAAAGTCAAGAACGCTTTAGCTGCAATTGCAATGCAGGTTGCTGTGTAAATAGAAGATTGTAGTTACTTGACATTTCCCTGTTTCTGTCCCTATTAAACTTTTCCTCATATATTTAGACTATTTATCTGCATTTTTTGAACATATTCTCCTAGCAATAGTTATTTTCTTTGTCATGCTTCTCAAATCCAAATATAGACACCTAAGTCTTTTTCCTTACCTGACATCCCTGTTTCTTACACAGTTTTTTAGCTCTACTTCTTTTTCATTTAATATGATTTCTTTTTGCCTCTGTAAGGTAGACTTTGATTTCACTGCTTGGTAGGTTTTTTTCTCTGTTCAATTCCCTTCCCATGTTGTGCCTTTTGAAGTTCCTCTCTACTGACCTCATCACACAGACCTCTCTGTATGTCTTTTACTACTTTTATGAAACTTTATACTCCTGCTTTAGAGTGACTTATTCTGAGTGTGCCACCATCTACCGGCTTCAGCGTTGCTTGCTTTCTACTATTAACCCCTTTATACAAACCATTTCTATCTGGGCAGAACTTAACACACTTTCATGCATTTCAGGGAGACATCTAACATATTTGACTGTGCCAAGAGCCTTCCTGCTTGTGCTGATTTTTTGCAGCTCTACATTCAGGTTTCAGATTTGCCACACTTTAGTTGTGCTTCACTATGCTAGTTTGCATTCTCATTTCACACCTGAGGTTGCATTTTCCTATGATTAAAACAGAAAAAGAAAAAGTGTTCTCACAATTTGATGTTCACATGGCCTTCTCCATCTGATGTGGTCTGAATATCCACCTTCCTCAACCATTTCAGAGCAACACGTGTTGGAATAATTTCATTAGTGAAATATATTGAACAACGCCTTTCTTGAGTATGCATGTTTTACACTACCTCTTTTCTCACTAGATTCTGCCAGACTTCTTCCAGTATTGAGGTTATGAAGTTGAAAAGGCTCAAGTTTTCTGTAGTGTTCATGTGATTCATGTAAGACCTGATTTCTATAAGTTATGAGCACTGTCGTTTATACTGAGTTAAGAAACAGAGGTTTAGGGAATTAGTGCATATTTTTGGAACATCTAGCTGTAAATTTATATCTACTATCCTTTTAATGCTTAAATTTGAGACTAAAACTTCAAATGAGAGAAATAAGAAGCAAATAAGAAAAAAGGTAAAAGTAGAACTCGTCAATCTATCTGAGAAGCATTTTTGTGATTTCAGAAAAGCCCCAGTTAATGAATAACTTGCAATCAGACCCTTGTTTTGCCTGCTGTAATAAATATTTATATTTTTACATAGTTTGGATGAATAATTTCCAGTTTATTAAGTGATTCAAGAGAACACTCTAATATGACTAATTGCTATTTGTGATATTTTGCTGGTTGTCTAAAGCTTATAATATGTTTTTGTACTCCCTCAACTGAGTAAATAGTAAAACAGTGAACAACAAATAATGAGCATTTTCATTTATGCACACATATTTTCTTATTCAGATGATTAACAGTCATTCCCAAAACATTTGCTTAAGACATCTGCCTAACTTGAAGGAGACACTTTAGGTTTTCTGCCTTTTTTTTAGATTGGACATATGTGTTTAGTCAATACAATAGTAGATACAGAAAATCACAAGGCAACACATACTGAAAGAAAAAAAAATCCTGAGCCACTAAATATCAAGCAGTTCTAAACTGAATGTAGCCACTTAGAAAAAGGTTTAAAAAATGCCAACAAACTTTTAGGCTGCATTGAGAAATGGGTAAAGAAAAAAATGGCAAAATATTATGATGTTATTATACAAACTGACAATATGGCCTCGCTTTTAAAACTATGTTCTGTCTGATTAGTAAATAGCAAAAAGAAGAAAGATGCAGAGAAGTGCAACAAAAATGACTAGAGCAAAAAGAAAAGATTCAATAGATAAACAAATGGACTGTAGCATTGGGACTACATTCAAGCCCCAAAATGGCTGCAGTTTAGAGAAGTGACATGGTTCCTATGTAAAGTGCGTAAACTGGAAGATTGTAGGCTACTATGTACTTTATTAAAAAAAAAATTTGATTCCTATACTCAGCAGCTCTGCTGTTTTTCCAGAGGGAGCAAGCTAGGAACCAATTACTCTTTTGTGACAGGGATTTTTCTTTAGACGCTATTTGTTTGGCTTGAAAGAAGGGGTGATTACTTGGATCATTTCTTACTTTAACTGAAGCGAAATCACCCGTATATAACACAGGGTAGAGCAGACATCAGACTAACCTTCCTTCACAGTTTGGTAAATGAATCTTGGACCTGATCTCTAATGTATCACTATTATTCCAACCTGGCACTCTGCTGAGTAGTGAGCTCTAATCATGTCAATTTTTGCCACGTGGCACTGTAGTTTTTCGACGGGCTAGGAAAAAACCAGCTAGGAGCTAGATCACAGCCACTTGTCAATGATATCCACCTGCTTTACTACTCAGGCCTTGCACTTCTAAATAAACAGAGAGCAGCACGGCGGTATTATCACACAGCAGATTCCTCCAGTTGCAGCATCGATCCAGTTAGGGTTCTGCACTTAGCTAATGTATGTACAGCTACGTCTTTTTTGTTAATTACTTTCCTCAGAGATAACAATTTTCAAAGGTGCACTTTTCGCACATTAGAGATCCAATCAGCATTCAAATCAAGTTCTGACTCAGCAGATTTTTAGGTTACTGTAATAATTATTTTAATCTTTCGGAAACAAGAAGCTGCTCACAGTTTCGGGGGGGGTTGATAGTGTTATTTTATATCAAGGGAACTATGCTCTGTTTCAAATATAGTTGAGCAATGCAGATGAGATTGTGAAATGATACATCTTTAGCAGGCTGTAGTTATGGATGCAGTACAATGCTAGATAAAATGTTAATACTTTTTGCCTTAAAAAAAGAAGTTGAAAAAAGGGATTTTTTTTTTTTTTTAGGTTATCCTCAAGGAAAAAAGCAAGCGTAGTTTGGTATTCAGCTGATGACAGTAGAATTTTTTCTCCCATGCACCATTTCTTATGCGAAAAATTAACATAAAAATCAAGACATAATTGATGTAATGAGAAATTAAGCTGAGGAATGTTTGGATAAAAAATAAATGTAGTATCTTCTTGCATTTTTTATATTTAAAAAAAAAAAAAAAAGACATAAAAAATGAGGTTTGTTATGCAATTCATGTTCCTTTACTTTTTCCAGTTACCACTGCATCCTTTCTCTTTGGAGGAGGAGAAAGATGCCCCAGTTATGTGTCCTCCTGTTCTGCATTAGATGGAGAGGTAAAGGACGTAGAGGAGAACCATTGCACATTAGGCATCCTCACCTGACCCTTACCTGTCCATTGCAGAACAGCAGGAACAAAGCTGGCGACCTGTGATCTTCCACCAAGAAAAGGGAACCAGCAGCAAATATTCTTCCTCCCTATCTATGCTTGAGCTCCAGAAAAACAGAAAAAAAAGAGAAATGTGGGGTGATGGTGCGCTTTCAGCAGAGAAGTTACAGTTGAGCAGGACAGAGCTTTGCATTTTGTGAGATGGCCGACCTCACCACAGTTCAGAGACAATAAGCAAATAAYACAGCTCAAGCAGCCTTGTTATGCTAGAGCTAGAATGCAATTCTTAGTCTAACCAGTAAAAATAATGCAAACATCCAATCCCTTATTTGAGGAAATGAAGATTTGTTTGCATGGCTATACACTGAGTTCTTTGATATAATGGAGCTAACAAAATATGTATTCAAAGCATCACTTGATTCTGCTTTAGCAGGCTGTACATAGAATCATAGAATCATAGAATGGTTTGAGTTGGAAGGGACCTTTAAAGGTCATCTAGTCCAACTCCCCTGCTGTGGGCAGGGACATCTTCAACTACATCAGGTTGCTCAGAGACCCATCCAACCTGACCTGGAATGTTTCCAGGGTTGGGGCATCTACCATCTCTCTGGGTAACCTCTTCCAGTGTTTCACCAACCTCATTGTAAAAAATTTCTTCCTGATATCTAGTCTAAATCTACCCTCTTTTAGTTTAAAACCATACCCCCTTGTCCTATCAAGGCCCTACAGGCCCTACCAAAAAATTTGTCCCCATCTTTCTTATAAGCTCCCTTTAAGTATTGAAAGGCCGTAATAAGGTCTCCCTGGAGCCTTCTTTTCTCCAGGCGGAACAACCCCAACTCTCTCAGCCTTTCTTCACAGGAGACGTGTTCCATCTCTCTGATAATTTTTGTGGCCCTCCTCTGGACCTGCTCCAACAGGTCCATGTCTTTCCTGTACTGAGGACTCCAGAGCTGGATGCAGTACTCCAGGTGGGCTCCTTATACCAAAAGTACATTTGTATCATAACATCATACTGTTTGAAATCATAGTGGGAGAAATGTGTTCTGAGCAAAAGAGGGTTTTGTTTATCAGTTAAATGTACATCACCATTTTCCATTTCAATGTCTTCATTTTTAGTTTAGACCCTAATGGAAAGTGTCATCTTTTTGAGACTAAGACTCAAATGTAGAAATCTACAATAAAGCATGGACAACTAGAGGGAGGACCTATGACTGCAGAAAAATAAGTGCTGATGATACGGCTTCAAGTGTACTGACTGTTGTGTTATGGTTTGACTGCATGGTACAAAGTAGTATCACTGTCTGTATTCACAGACTACAGATACAGCAGGACATTTTCGTTTCCTGACTAAAAAGTATTAGTGCAATAAGGCTTCCTGTAAAATAAGCCTTAAGTTTTAAGGATTGCAAAGCAGTAATTCTTTCCTATATTAGCCAATGACACCACTTATATTATGATTACACTGAGGTTTTTAAACTGCATTTTCCATTACTTGTGACCTACAGAAATATCCTCTAAGGACAGAGTTTAGGGCTTATTTGTTTTCTTTATGAAAAAAATTGTTTGGCTAAATTGGTATGTCAGCTCTCCAAATACAAGCATAAATATTTTTCTCTTTTTAGGCAAGTTTTAATATACTCTTGTTCACGTAAATAAAGAATGGCATAAATTTACACTTTTAAGTTCTGATTCACAATTGGCTGCTTGCGCTGATTGAAAGAAAGGACAAGTAAACAAGTAATAAGTCTTTTAAAACTGCTTCATGCATGCATCGAAGCAGTATTGGCTAATGCTGTAAACTATTACGCGATTTGGTTGCTAATATTTTTAGACAAAGCTTTCCTTGTAGAAACAATCCAATGCCAGATACTTGACTTGACACCCTGTTGAGAGATTTCAAGAGGACTTTGCAAAATAGAACATAATTTAGAATACCAGAAATGAGTACAGGGGCTACTATACAGACAGAAATAAAGCACCCTGGGGATTAGTTCTTTTATACATTTGAATAATTTTAAATACAAGATTTGTACAGTGAATTCAGAGCCCAGCAGTTACGGTAGGCATATCAACCTTATGGCAGCACATAATAATTATCATAAATATTTTAACTTTTTGGCATGTGTGTTGCTTCATTCTGGCTTCATTTGTCAATTTGAGTGCTAGGTAAGCCATTGTGTATTAAAAGAAGGAAAAAAAATTGAGCTGCAGTGTTGTTTAGAGTTCAGACTACTGAATTCTATCAGTCTCTTCCCCAAGGTATGACTGCATAGGGTGCAGACGCTCTGCTTGTGGCCAGCACCAGTGCCTTTTGTGACACTGGCTTCCACATTAGTGGGAAGTGTATTTATTCCATCTCTTAATTCAGTGTTGTATTGCTGCTTATTGAATTGCAAAAGGCTGTTTTATACTTCCTTCTTCTCCCCTCTTCCTCAGGAACTGTACCCTACCTAACGGGAGGGCTTGCGTGTTCCAGGAAACGTTAGCATTGTAGTGGGGTAAAAGAGTGATGACTTGAAATACTAGAAATGTCAGGGAAGTGCAAATGAAATTAAATTCTGCCTCTTCCTATCCTCTAAAAAAACTGAAGCTAAATTAGATGAGGTTATTAGTACCGTTAAAACAGGGTCTCTTTTCCTAATTAAGGTATCTAAGACAGTATCTAGGATACAGCCAGGAGATTTTAGGCTCCTTCATTACACATGATACACTACTAGCTCAGTGGAAACCTTAATTGACCTGAAGCTTTGTTGTTTCCTATCTTTTCCTACATTTAGGCTATTAACATATCAAGGGAGATCTGGCTAGAGAGGGCTGATGGCTAAAGCTGATAGGGAGTGGGCTTTTCCTCAGCTGCCAGAACATCAGACAGTTTTCAGGTGTTTGTTTTCTCTTTTAGGGACTTATTTAATAAAACTTCATTGACAGTGAGCTGTCTAGTATCTTGTCCAATATACTGCATTTTGGTATGGTGTAAAGGAGAGAGACAATGAATGGAACTTATTTGCATTTCCTTTTGTGTCAGCCACAATAGGATTTTTCATGTAAGTAAAGTAATGGCATTTTTCCCCTTAGCAGCCTCTTCTTCACCCAAAAAAACTCTTTATTCCAAGACATCTTCAGGTGCTGACTACACGTTACCACTTTTCTAGTAAGAAGAGGCTAGTTACAGGAGGCCTCAAACTAAGAGGAAGTTAGCCCAGGACTAGGAGACATTATCAAAATGGTTTCTGTTGAACCTCGTAATCAACCTCGATTTTGAGTGGTGGGTGGTGTGTGGCTCTAATTCAATACAGGCAAGGGTGCAAAGCAAATAAGGTGGATCATTTAGGGCAAAAATATCTGAAAAGCAGAATTTCCATAAAGTTTATCTCAATGCTTTCTTACTGGAATGGGTTTTCAAGCAACTGTTAGCAGCCACAGTGAGGTTAAAATAGCTCATCATTTTATCAGGATTATTGAGGGTATGACTGAAGACTTAATAGTCTGGTAGTGCTTTTTGTCACAATTTAATGGTATATTGATCTTGTGAGTGAACAATCATGACCTTCAACTGCTTACAGATGCTTTCAAGGGGAAAAGGCTTAAGGAGGTTATTCCTGGGGAACTGGGTACAGTGAACCATGACCCATGTGGATGGGTGCAAGGAGGCCATCCTAAACAGCATGGCAACTTGGGAAATGCTTACCTATGCAACAACACCTAAAAAGAGAGAGATCACAAAAGATTCATGACCAGCCATTATTATCACAGGCAATCAATAAAGCAATCATGAGTATCATTAGCAGACAGCAGATTCAAGTCTTAGGCTGTTTAACATCTATGTTTAGAGGTGTCTTTGCTCAGAGTGCAGCAAGTGTCAAGGCAGGATTACTAACTAATCAGGCAAATGTATGGAGTCATGTTTCAGTGGCATCATGTAAAGATAGCAATTTGAAGGGAAGTGATTGTGGTCCAGAAATACACCAAACTCTTTTAGGGGCTGTGCTATCAATGCACTCTCTCATTCTGTGATTGATAGATTTCTTATTTCTGATTTTATTTCTTTTCCCCAGCTATTCTCAACACAAATTGAAAATAATGGTAGCCAGAAGGATCAGAAAAACATTCAAAAGTTCAGAAACATCTTCACAAATCCTACCTTAGAAAATATTAGCCTTTCCTTTGACATGGGCTCAGTTTTGGGGCCAGTCTTGTTCGATATCTTTATTAATGATCTGGATGAGGGAATTGAGTGCTCCCTCAGTAAGTTTGCAGATGACACCAAGTTGGGCGGGAGTGTTGATCTGCTCGAGGGTAGGAAGGCTCTGCAGAGGGACCTGGACAGGCTGCATCGATGGGCTGAGGCCAACTGCATGAGGTTCAACAAGGCCAAGTGCCGGATCCTGCACTTTGGCCACAACAACCCCATGCAACGCTACAGGCTTGGGGAAAAGTGGCTGGAAAGTTGCCCAACAGAAAAGGACCTGGGGGTGCTGGTTGACAGCCGGCTGAACATGACCCAGCAGTGGCCAAGAAGGCCAACGGCATCCTGGCCTGTCTCAGAAATAGTGTGGCCAGCAGGAGTAAGGAAGTGATCGTGCCCCTGTACTCGGCACTGGTGAGGCCGCACCTTGAATACTGTGTTCAGTTTTGGGCCCCTCACTACAAGAAGGACATTGAGGTGCTGGAGTGTGTCCAGAGAAGGACAACGAAGCTGGTGAAGGGTCTGGAGAGCAAGTCTTATGAGGAGGACCGGCTGAGGGAACTGGGACTGTTTAGCCTGGAGAAGAGGAGGTTCAGGGGAGACCTTATCGCTCTCTACAACTACCTGAAAGGAGGTTGTAGTGAGGTGGGTGTTGGTCTCTTCTCCTAAGTAACTAGCGATAGGACGAGAGGAAATGGCCTCAAGTTGCGTCAGGGGAGGTTTAGATTGGACATTAGGAAAAATTTCTTTACTGAAAGAGTGGTTAAGCATTGGAACAGGCTGCCCAGGGAAGTGGTTGAGTCACCATCCCTGGAAGTATTTAAAAGACGTGTAGATGAGGCGCTTAGGGACATGGTTTGGTGGGCATGGTGGTGTTGGGTTGACGGTTGGACTCGATGATCTTAGAGGTCTTTTCCAACCTTAATGATTCTATGATTCTATGATTCTATGCTTGGTCCTTACATACAGAGTTTAGGAGTGTGGATCTTGATATAATGGCAAAGATATGAAAAAAAAAAAAAAAAGCAAAGAATACCAGATCACCTAACTATTGTAATTAATCTATATATGTTTTGGGTGAAGAAAAGTGTATATCCAGAAGGGGACTCTGAGTCCATATTGTGGTTTAACCCAGCAGGCAGCCAAACACCACACAGCTGCTTGCTCACTCCCCCTGGCAGGATGGGGGAGAGAATCGGAAGAGTAAAAGAGAAAACTCGTGGGTTGAGATAAAGGCAGTTTAATAGGGAAAGCAAAAGCCTCACACACAAGCAAAGCAAAACAAGGAATTCATTCACTGCTTCCCATCGGCAGGCAGGTGTTCAGCCAGCTCCAGGAAAGCAGGACTCCATCACGCATAACAGTTACTTGGGAAGACAAACGCCATCACTCCGAACGTCTCCCCTTCCTTCTTCTTCCCCCAGCTTTATATACTGAGCATGACATCATATGGTATGGAATACTCTGTTGGCCAGTTGGGTTAGCTGTCCTGGCTATGCTCTCTCCCAGCTTCTTGTGCACCTGGCAGACCATGGGAAGCTGAAAAGTCCTTGACTAGTGTAAACATTACTTAGCAACAACTAAAACATCAGTGTGTTATCAACCTTATTCTCATACTAAATCCAAAACACAGCACTATACCAGCTACTAGGAAGAAAATTAACTCTATCCCAGCCAAAACCAGGACACTCCAGTTTCACATTTGTGAATTTTGCACATTATGGGTGCGAAACCTATATTTTCTGTTGTCTGATAGTTTAATATGTCTTTGGCTGAAAAGAGTTTTCTGCCAAAGCAGAATATTCCACTCATTTGCTTCTTAGTGAAGTTTTGTAAATGCATCTTATGTCATTCATTGCATTGCCTAACACGGCAGCATCAAGCATGCTGAGTGACAGGCCTACTGGAAAAGCACTCTCTTGTCTGTTTTGACAAAGGCACATGCTAGTAGGCATTTTGAGTCTGTCAAAAAAAGTTGAATATTTAATTATTGATATACTTAGACTCTACAATCCTACATCCTAGTTCTAATACAGTTGATGTGATTTTTACCATCAGCCTTGCCTTAAGTGAAAATTAGCTCAAATGAGCAAGGAGCTGTAATGACCTCTACAATCCCCTTGTATACTTTATTGACTAAAATGCACAGAAAACAAGGCAGTGCAGTAAACCATATTAAATGTGCTTTACATGGGGGGGGGGGGGGGGAAGAAACAATTTGTCTCAAATCCAGTAAATAGCCAATAAAAATTCACCTTGCCTCTATATTGTCCTAGGAGAGGCAATCTCATTTACATTTATTAGAAGTAATGATGTAGTGTCCTGCAGATAATTAACACAATAAAATGCTGCTAATTTCACAGTGTCATTATAAAATTTGCCAGTTTAAATTAGAAAGTGATTAACCCTCTGAGTGAGGCAATGACATTTCCATTCCCAGTCTGCGAATTAAATTTGCAAGTTTTTTTTCACTTTGAAAGTTCATCTGTCTCTCCGCTGATGTTGTCCTTTACTTTTCCACCCTCCCACTCTGTCCAGTGAGGAAATCTGTTGGCTAAACAATCTGAATCCATGACTATTTCACACTGTTAAGCCAAGCTCGTACCACAGGCATGGATGTGTTAGTTACTAGCGGATAAAGTCTCTCCTAAAAGAAAAAAGAACTAATAATCCCTCATAAGCAGAGGATCACTGAGTAATGAACTTCTTGTTGGTGCATGTAAGAGAGGAAGGTTTTTCCATTAATGAGGTGTCTCCAGAAAGAGCTTCATTTCATATGACAGCAAATCCTTAACCTTTTGCCTGGACACTACTTTATCCATTTACTGTATCTATCTCTTCCACAACCTGCTTTAATTAATACCTTAAAACAGGAATAAACTCATTAAAATAATAGATTTATTGCACAGTAATTTAAATATTCTAACTCAAGTGAAATCCTCTTAAAGAATGTTTGATGAGGGAAAAAAACCAAAAACGAATGAAAACTCAGGTTAATGATAGAATTGTCCAACCCTTTAAAACAACGATTAACTGAATAAATTTAATTCATGGATTTACAATGCTGCTAAAAATATCGCTGGTTAGCCCCACCCTCTAAAAAAATTCAAGGTACAAGAATAAATTAGCAATGTACAAAGACTATACTTTAAAATGGAGGAAATACTTCCAAGGTACGTAAGTTTAATTGGCAAATCCTGTTAACTAATAATGAGATTTAGGCTCAAACACTGCTAAAAATTAATTAGAAATAAAATTCTAAAAAGTATCCTGTAGATTTACCATATGTTCCATATGTTCAGGGTTCTTCTTATTATAAGGAAACACCTCCACTGGAAAACTTGTTCCAGCAGACAAGGAAAGAAAAGATTAATACAGTACAATTCTCCATATCAACCTTGCCTTTCTGTTAGAGCATTCTCCAAATGACATCCATGCTTAGAGTGCAGTGACCATGCGTAGACTTTGACAAGGTCATTGATAGCTGTTTCCAGTAGGTACCAAATGACATTGATGCCTTTGCAGCATCTCACTGTATCCTGTTCCAGGTCAAGCCTGAGCCACTGTCAATACTCAGGGAGCAGAAACGCAGCTTGGGTCATCTAAATCAGCATGAAGCAGCCCACTAGAGTGCAGTGATAGCCACCTACGCTCAAGTGCAGAATGTGGATCAGACTCGGAAGCAGAACAAGGCTCCATCCTTGCTTTTCCTTCAGATAAAGGGATGCTATACAGCACATTATACAGTAATGTTGATAATCATTTTTGTTATCGTCTGGATTTGTCTCTTTAAAAGATTTTTTTTTAAACAAAGCACTGATGATGCATTTACTTGATGTAACTTTTTAAAAAGTTATTATACCGATACACAGTAAACATATAAACTTGGATTCCCAAATACATTTTGTGTAAGTCAAATAGAGACAGCTCCCATTTAACTTCATGAAATAACAGTACCTCATTGATTTAAAGTACTGAAAGAAAATAGTAGCTCTCTCCCTGCACTATCTACATATACCCAATTCAGGCCTTGTGAAATCTTGTGCTCCAACAAATTCACTCATGGAAGTCGCTGCAGCTGCAGTAGCTGCAATAGGACAGGAGTACTGAAGCCAGAGAGGAGTTCAGCTTCAGCTAGTCCAGAGGAAAACTTGAACACCACACACAAAGGGGCTGAGTGATTAATTTTGGTTTACTATGGAAAAGATGCCAGTGCAAAGATCCCTTTTTAAGGAAGCATCTCAAACCATGCTGACTGTTTCAGCACAGCAGCCTCTCTACAGAAGTCTCCTGACCAGCTTGCATTTAGGGGACAGATGCATTCAGAGAAGGAGGTAGGCCACCTGTCCCACCTGGCTGGTAACAGTCCTCAGCCTCTTTCAGCTGGAGATTTTGCACAGCTAACCTCTTCTCTTTCTACACCAAGCCGTTTTTTCCTCCCCAAAGAACCACAGGTCTGATCTTCTACACAATGCCCCTTCCTCAGTTTGCGATTGTGCCTTTCTGACATCTGCACAATATTTACTTACAGACCAGGGACCACTGCTCTCCTGGCCCCCACTGGCAGCTCATTTCCTGAGAGAAGAGACTTAGTTCCACCTCTGCACTGGCCCAAGACTACCTCTGTAGGGGAAGAAATTCTCCTACAGCAATTCTTCAGCCCAACCAGTTCACTGCTGCTCATATAAAGATAGATTTATAGAAAAAAAGACTTTATACTTCCCCAAATTTCTTAGGCAGAAAAAAATCTCTTGGATTGGTTTTTTTTTAACTTATGAAATTACCTGTTTTAATATTGCAAATTAAAAAAAAAAAAGTTTGAATGCCAACACATACAAAAGAAGAAATGGGAGCGGGGGAGGAAGGGCAGGGGCAGTAAAAATAAAGTTTCCACACCACTATCAAGTGTATGAAAGACAGATGTTAAAGCAGAGAACAGACAGCAGCTGCTGAGGTAAACTTGAATGAGTATTCAAGAGCACTACAAATCTGAGTAATACAGAAATTTTCTTCACAAATACTATTGCCATTAATCTTTTGAAAAACCTGGTGATATTCTTTTCTTCTTCATATACCAATGTTTTTATATTATTATAGAAAGCTTATGGGTAGCACCCGCTACATTTAACATTGCAAAATAGTTTGTATTATACTTAACTTGTCTTTGCATATTCATGAATTCCTAGAATATTCATTTCAGGGGCCTGCAATTTTTTATAGTTTTTGTCTCTGCCTGAAAGTAAGTACTTTTTAAAGCCCTCTGCAGCCAATTTTTAGTTGAATGTCGTTGAAAAATAATAATTCACATTCTCATTTAAAACCATGACTGCTCTCTTTTTTAATATGGAACAAAACCACACAGGTTTGATGCCTGAAGTTTGAAACCTGACATTTGCCTAGAGTTTGAAACTGTACATTCTCTTGCTATAACAAAAATTGTGAAACATCTGACATGAAACCAGTTGATATCACTGAAAGAAGTGGATGAGCATTTGGGTTCAGAGTTCCTTCATAGGAGCAGAGAAGAAGCTGCCAAATCCCTAATGACATGCTCTAGTCCTGCATCAGTTCAGAGTGAGCTGCAGCTATCCCAAAATTTGCTAAGGCCATTGACAAATAACGCAAGTCATCACTACTGCTGAAAGAAGTAGTCCAAAATACTCTCTTTTCTTGGCTGCTCATCCCTGTCTTGCTGGGTAGTGAGCCAGATCACTGGTTGAAAAATAATGATTTTTTTTTACTAGGTTAGCTTTCTGCTCACATTCAGGGCAAGAGTAAGTAGCCGAGGTGAGGAGGAAGATGGGATTTCAGAGGCAGCATCAACTTAGCTTGATCAATGCATTCACGAAGTTACAACCTGAGTTCAGTAGACCACTTATCCATGAAACGCAGATTGAAGAAACGGGGTTTGATATTTTTAAATTATTTAAAGCAGGCTGAACTTCATGATTTCAGCTAAGGCTATCCTGCATACAACTGTAACTTTGACTGACGCCTTTTAATTTGTATTCTTTCACCCATGCAATGGCTTTTAAACTTCTTTTTCTCACCAAAAATCTTTAGCTTCCTGATTTTAGGAAGAACGCTGTTCTGAGTTTTGCAATGAAGTCTCAGAAATGGCTAAATATGAGTAATCTTAAATTGTATATCAGTTTAAAATGTCTAAAAAGTCTGAGCAAGATTTTAAAACCTGGATACCAGATAGCAAGACTTCAAAACCTTAGTGTGGGCATCTTGGTAGTTGCTTCAGATATTCAGAAGTGCTACTCTGTAGCTCCTAGAGAAATCACTGGGAAAATGGATGGCGCAGAGCTATTTCTGGGTGCATATTATTTATTGGTTTTGTCATATGGAGGTTTTATGGATAGAGTGTAATGTGTATGGAGACTTCATGAGATATACTTTTACTCTTTTATAAAAGGATCTAAAGCCTGAGAAAATGAAATTTTATATTTTACAATGAAACTGTAAAATAGAAAAACTGTTTTTGATAGAAATGGTGTAAAACTCCAATTATTGGATGCAATATATAAAGAATTAGAATTTCAGTCTCACTTCAGTTCATGCGTCTATAAAGCTTATTTATATAGTTAGGCTCTCTTTTTGTACTTTAAAGTTTCAGCTTCTGTCTACAGATGCTAAAATTAACTAAAATTGCTGGGATAACACCTCAGACACAATACCATGGATTTTCTGGGCAGAACTATCACCTGGTAATAGGGCATGACTGTTATAAGAGAGCAGACTTTGGCCTYTTCAGGCATCTGCTTGGTAGAGTACCATGGGATAAAGCCCTGGAGGGACGAGGGGCCCGAGAAAGATGGTTAATATTCAAGGATCACCTCCTCCAAGCTCAGGAGCGATGCATCCCAACAAAGAGGAAGTCAGGCAAAAATGCCAGGAGGCCTGCGTGGATGAACAAGGAACTCCTGGACACACTCAAACACAAAAAAGAAGCCTACAGAGGACGGAAGCAAGGACAGGTAGCCTGGGAGGAATACAGAGAAATTGTCCGAGCAGCCAGGGATCAGGTTAGGAAAGCTAAAGCCCTGATAGAATTAAATCTGGCCAGGGACGTCAAGGGCAACAAGAAAAGATTCTATAGGTAGGCTGGGGATAAAAAGAAAGCTAGGGAAAATGTGGGCCCTCTCCGGAATGAAATGGGAGACCTGGTTACCCAGGATATGGATAAGGCGGAGGTACTCAATGACTTTTTCACCTCAGTCTTCACTGGCAAATGCTCAGGCCTCTCCACCCAAGCCGCAGAAGGCGAAGGCAAAGGCGGGGACTGGGAGAATGAAGAGCTGCCCACTGTAGGAGAAGATCAGGTTTGAGACCATCTAAGGCACCTGAAGGTGCACAAGTCCACGGGACCTGATGAGATCCATCCGCGGGTCTTGAGGGAACTGGCGGATGTTCCTAAGCCACTATCCATCGTATTTGAGAAGTTCTGGCAGTCCGGTGAAGTTCCTGCTGACTGGAAAAGGGGAAACATAACACCAATTTTTAAAAAGGGAAAAAAGGAAGACCTGGGGAACTACAGGCCAGTCAGTCTCACCTCTGTGCCTGGSRAKATCATGGARCAGATCCTCCTGGAAGCTATGCTAAGGCACATGGAGGACAGGGAGGTGATTCGAGACACCCAGCATGGCTTCACCAAGGGCAAGCCTTGCCTGACCAACCTAGTGGCCTTCTGCGATGGAGTGACTACATCAGTGGACATGGGAAGAGCTACAGATGTCGTCTGCCTGAACCTCTGTAAGGCCTTTGACACAGTCCCCCACAACATCCTTCTCTCTAAATTGGAGAGGTATGGATTTGATGGACAGACTGTCCGGTGGGTGAGGAATTGGTTGGATGGTCGCATCCAGAGGGTAGTGGTCAACGTCCCCTCGATGTCCAGATGGAGATCAGTGACYGCAGGGGTCCTTACTGGGACCGGTACTGTTTAATATCTTCACCAATGACATAGACCGTGGGATCGAGTGCAGCCTCAGCAAGTTTGCAGATGACACCAAGCTGAGTGGTGTGATTGGCATGCCTGAGGGATGGAATGCCATCCAGAGGGACCTGGACAAGCTCGAGAAGTGGGCCTGTGTGAACCTCGTGAAGTTCAACGAGGCCAAGTGCAAGGTCCTGCACGCGGGTTGGGGCAACCCCCAGTATCAATACAGGCTGGGGGATGAAGGGATTGAGAGCAGCCCTGACGAGAAGGGCTTGGGGGTACTGGTGGGTGAAAAGCTGGACATGAGCCGACAATGTGCGCTTGCAGCCCAGAAGGCCAACTGTATCCTGGGCTGCATCAAAAGAAGCATGGCCAGCAGGTCAAGGGAGGTGATTCTGCCCCTCTACTCTGCTCTGGTGAGACCCCACCTGGAGTACTGCGTCCAGCTCTGGAGCCCTCAGCACAAGAAAGACATGGACCTGTTGGAGCCGGTCTAGAGGGCCACAAAAATGATCAGAGGGATGGAACGCCTCTCCTATGAAGAAAGGCTGAGAGTTGGGGTTGTTCTGCCTAGAGAAGTCTTCGGGGAGACCTTTTGCAGCCTATCAGTACTTAAAGGGGGCTTATAAGAAAGATGGGGACAAACATTTTAGCAGGGCCTGTTGTGACAGGACAAGAGGGAATGGTTTTAAACTAGAAGAGGGTAGATTTAGACTAGATATAAGGAAGAAATCTTTTAAAATGAGTGTGGTGAAACACTGGAAGAAGTTGCCCAGAGAGGTGTTAGATGCCCCATCCCTGGAAACATTCCAGGTCAGGTTGGATGGGTCTCTGAGCAACCTGATCTAGTTGAAGATGTCCCTACTGATGGCAGGGGCATTGGACTAAATGACCTTTAAAAGGTCTCTTCCAGTCCAGACTCGACTCTTCTCTCTTCTCTTCTCTTCTCTTCTCTTCTCTTCTCTTCTCTTCTCTTCTCTTCTCTTCTCTTCTCTTCTCTTTCTTTAGAAATTCCCATGCCAGCTACCAAAATTAGACTGCATGTTGGTTATTCATTCTCAGGAAGGAGTGCGCATAAGCTAAGTGATATCCCTAGTGTTCAAATTAGAGTGCCTTAAGGCAGAACTTTGCATCTGGGTTTCATATGAGCAAGAGCCTCCTATAGGACTGGGGCTATCCCATCATTTGCTAAAACACACGCTTTGCCTACACCTGCATCCTATTTCTTACTCACCTGCCGTGTGGGCATCTTGTGAACACATCAGTAAGCTGTATAAAAAGGGACAACCTCACCTCCTGTCAGCCTTTGCCTTAAAACTCTTGTCCAGGGAAATTTTCTTCTGCTGTCAAGCACAAAGCTGATGAGGCCTCAGCTGTGGGGATCTCCTGCCCTGTACACGTGTGATGTGGTAAGGAAAACCACCACAGAAATAGTAGAATTGGTATCTGCCCTCCTTGTCCCCCAAGGCCATGAAGGGAGGGATGGCCTTTGCTCTTCTCCTCCCATCGGCTCTATATGCTGTAGGTCACAACTGAAGCATAGCCCAATCTTGCCATCCTGTTGCTCTGGGATGAAGGACTATGCACTCCTCCAGGGTCAAGACTGACCATTGAAGGATGTGAAGCATGGACCAGCAGAACTTGTCCAAGGCCCTTCACCATGAGCCACTCACTTTCTGTACCAGGATGTCACCTCCTTGCTCTGCCCTATTCAGGGTAGCTGACAAGGATTTGTGTGCTTACCTTTCCCTGGAGCTCCTGCAGATGTGAGGGACATCCTCTGCTCTGGAGTACCAGTTTCCTGGTGACCTTATCAAATACTGTGCCTGCTCCTGTCAGAGGAGAGGTCATCCTCTGTCCTCCCACATGTATGTGTCTTCTACAGCACTGTGTATAAGCATATAGGATTGGAGTGCAGGAGGCTGCCAGGACAGCCACTGAGCAGCATCACAAAACATAGTAAAAAATTAAATTATTTTCAAATTACCACCTTTTGGGGTAAATATGCTGCTGTCCAGCTACTGGCAGATAAACAAAAGTATATTATCTTAAGAATTATTAATAAAGCTCTTTTCACTATGTCTAAGTCAATTAAAAGTAAAACATTATTTAAATTCACAAAAAAAGTCTTTGTCCCTTAAAGTTTTAGTGCTGTCTGTTCTAAGACTTTTTAAACGCTTGCAGTTTTGTATGTATTGTCATGTGGAGGTGAAAGTGCAAGTGAACTTAGGCAGCTACATGACCCCACGATGTGGTAATTAAGAATTGTATTTCATGCAGCCATGCTTATGTCCCTATGAAGAAAAAGGTACACTTATCCCCATTTTAGAAGTAAAAGGCTTTAGTGCAGAGAGAGATGAGAGCTATAATCCAAAGTTGGCTTTAATGTGTAAAATGGAATTTAGATAAAGTTTAGGTATCCAAGAATCAGTGCCTTAACACTTATCTCCTACCTTAAAATGTTAAAGTCTACAGGTGCTTAAGTATTCTGCAGAGAAACTTCCAAATGTCCTTCTATGTATGCTTGGGACTGCTTTTGCTATGGACTACAGGACACTTTCTCCATACCAATGCTTGCTCAGCATTTTCAAACTGGGCATTCTTCGAAATGAATGTTCCCAGAAAAGCCATATTCAATAGATGTTTTTTTCACTATTCTTCTTTTGCTTCTAAAATAGTAACTCCAGAAATACTGCTGTGGCTACTGTCCTGTTAAGTAATATGCACAGGTAAAGGAGGTGATATTATTCACCTACACAGAGCATACTTAGATTTAGGACAAGGATAAGTTCAGTCAGATGACCTGATTTCTCAAATACCTCCTCTTCTTGAAGGGATTCAAATATCTCTACTATTGACAAGGCTGCCATAATACTGTGATGCCCCTCACACACATACAGCTGTAGACATTATGGCATTTCAGGAAAACAGGGAAAAATCGCTTCATTTAGGCAGAAGAGAGGAATCATAGCTCTCCAACTTGGAATTATGATATTTTCCTCTTAAAGAGAAGTCTGCATAAATATTTTGAAACTAGTGCAGGTATGTCTACACCATATCATCGTATTGTGAACTCAACCCTTACTGACTTAATTGTGGTTTGTTTCCAGACAAGATATTAAACCATTAGATACAGCATAATTTCTTCAAATCTGTTAAAGGAACATAGGAAGAACACTTCCTTTTAACACAGATAGCTCTTTGCAGCAGTTTGTGAAGATCTCACACATTTCCTGCTTTGTTCATTGAAGTTGGTCTTACTGATCCTCATTTTGTAATGAACATGATGACACTTGGCAAACATCCATAAAAAGTGCTAGGGGTAACTTTTCTAATATCCTTTTCCTTAATGCTAATGAAAATATCATTCATCTATGTTGTGAACAGTACTTCAAATTAGCTAAGAAGACCTGGGCAGTGTGTGCTGAAACAGCTGAACACATAGCAAAAACCTTTGGCTTGTTAATTGCTTTGCCTTCTCCATTATGGGCAAGAAATTCAATGCTTATACTGAAGTCAGTAAATACTGCATGCCAATCTCTTCATTAGTGATTTCTGAAGGTTTTGTTCACTCTTTCATTCCTCTCTTCTTACATTTACTAACAAAGGTGTAAAATGTATACTCTGAAATGCCATAGCTATTATTTTGCTGCCATTGGCAATGAGATTTTCATGTTAAAATGGTGGAGATTGATAACTGTGGATCTAATACTGGAAGAAGATTAATCCAGTTAAGCAGCCAGAACAAACTGGGGATGCTCAGCAATACTTACAAAGGTACACAGTACTTTCAGCATCTGGACAGTAATGTCAGTTTTCATAAAGACAACTAATTTAAATACTGCAAAATACTATTTTTATATCTTAGTAAATTCCATTCCTCCATAACCATGATGCCTCATTTTGTTGTGGCATATATTGCTGACCAGTCTGAGAAATTTAGGATCCAAATACATCTCAGAGTTCATGGATGATTTCACACTTTATCATTCAGCTCAGTTTCTACTAATCTAACTAGGCACCAGGCTTGTGAACAGAGAATGAGCCAGTGAATAGCAGGTACTTTGATACTACCTCATGTATCAGCTGGCATGAATTGCCAGCCTATGATGTCTCACCACTACTTTACTTTTTTGTCATCACCAGAAGACAAGGAGTTGTTGTGTCTTGTTCTAAATTCATACCATGCATTCCATGCCTCGAACATCTAGCCTCATGTTTTAATCACTCTAACATTAAAATTAAACTTGGCTTTAAGATCAGTTACAAGAGAGCTAACATTCATAACAACAGATTTCTTGCACAGTATTTAAAACACTGCAGTTTGTTTAAAAATCAACAGGCTCCTACAGGGGCTAAAATGAGTTAGCTAAATAGGAAGTTATGTATTAGGTATCACATTGACATTTACCAGCAGTTTAGTACTTCATTTAAACATCTATTATCATACTTGATTTATTGATTTTTTATCAATATATTAGACACTTCATTTCTTCAGGAAGGTAAGAGTTTGTTCCAAAGGACTTCTCACTGGAATAAACAAAATACTGGTGCTGGATGACATGCAGCAAAGAAGTTGTGACTGGCCTGTGAAGTCAAGTACCCACTTCTAGTTCACCTGTGCTTTGTCCTTTTTTTGGTTAATATTTTATGCTTTGTGTTCCTCAGTGAGTGTATAAGGTGTGAGTGTATAAGGTGTTATTATTCTTATTAGCATTTTGAATGAAAGAAACTTAAAAGGAGGTTGGAAGAAGAGGTGACTGTTAAGGTACACAATCCTACAAAACTCTTAAGCAAGCGTTCAACTTTAGAGATCACCGTGTTCTAGTAAGTAAGACCACTCACAGGTCTGTTTTCTGTGCTTTGTTCAATCAGGGTTAAAGTTTTAACTCTGTTAATTAGTGTTTGTGCATTGAGTTATTACAAAAAAATAAAATGCATAAATCTGTAATCTTATGAAAATTTATCTTAGCCTCCTAAATGTATTCTAAGAACTAAAAATAAAGAACCATAGACTATTAAGTAGCAATATAAAATAAAACTGGAATGTATCTGAAGTGCACAGCACAAACTAGAAGAAACACCAACATCTGAATATAGCATGTGCCACGCACTGTGAACAACAGTGGAATAAACATTAGCTTCACAGCCCACAAAGCTAAGAGGCTACAGCTGGTGGGCACCTGAATGCTACTCTTCCATTTTATATTTGTTCACCTGTTAATTCCAAATTACTTAACCCCTTGGCAGAACATGCCCAGCCACGGAATCATTACTAAAGGCCTGATTTTGCTCGGGGGAAGTCAATATATTTTTGCTATTACTTCAATCTCTGCATGCTCAAGACCTAAAACAGTAGCAAATTTGAATATTCAGTTACTTGTGGGAGTGTTTTTATTAAAGAACATGAAAGAATGTTTTAAAGATTACATTTTTCAGGCACTGCATGCTGTGGGGTCCATGAACTCTGAGCTAATTCCTGCTCTGATGAGCTCCTAAGAATGTCCATCTCTAAAGGCAAGCAGGTGTACAACATGGTCAGCAGACCAAAAGAGAATATGGGAAAATCAAAGCACAGGTTACTGTCTCACTTTTACATGTATCAGGGAAAATAAAATCATCTTCTTTGTGAAGGCAATGGTGTAATAACATCCAATATCTCTTGAGCACACACAGAGCTAGAGAGATGGGCTGAGAAAAACACATAGATAAAAAAGAAAGTCACTGAAACCCACTCCACACTCATAAAAGAGAAACACCTCCACATGTGACCAATCACAGTTTAGCAGCCAAGTGGCCAAAAACAGTAAAAAGTTATAATAAGAAAAAAAAAAAGATAAAAGAAGAATGCCAAACTAGAAAGGTCAACCCACGAACGTGGCTATCAGACAGTATTTTACAAGTGAGCTAGGAAAAAGAAGCGTTCACCTCCAGCTTCAGAAAAGAAGAAACAGGGAGTGAATGGAACATACGAGCAGTTCATGAGCCTATGACAAGTCATGGGTTTCCATTACGGCAGCTGGCTTGAGATCCAGAGAAAGATTAGTGTTTGCTATTCAGCAAAAGGAATTTGTGAACCTGTCCCGTTGCAGATGGATGAGGTCATGAGGTCAGTSCTTTGTCTTCCTGAGTTAAATGTTATATTGTTCAAACTTTTTCGGGGTGATACCAGCTTGTGTTGTTTAGCCCGTTACCTGCAGTATGCACTTCACTTCCATTTCAGCAACAGCAAAGGCTAGTGCCTTAAATCAAAAGCAACAGAGAAAGAAGAGTTTCATTAATTCCTTGAATGCTCCTTCCACACAAAAATGCATTTCCTTAGTATATATTTCAAGAAATGGATTTGACAAGACAGCATTTGCTGCAAAGCTCAAATTGTCATGAAATTTACATTATAAAGGTTGACAATATGATCATTATATTTAAAACCTCTTGAACAAGATCCTTTTCGCACTGATGTCAATGACTTGAATTCAAGCAGTGTTATGGCCCATCCTGATGTTCTGTAGGGATATTTCCAAAGAAAATCAATCTATTCTGATGCAATTTATTCTCTTGTGGCACTCTCAAAATTCATCTTGCAGGAGTTAAGAGTAGAACTTCTTTTTACTTTACCATGTTTTCACAAAGGTTTTCTTATAAACACTGAGAAAATTAAATCAATGCCAATGATGGCTAGAAGTATTTATTTGCAATACATGATAAAGCTGGTATAAACTCTGCCATTTCTTCATATACCAGTTTGGACCAGCCTGTGTGAATAAGAAAAGCATTTTGTCTGCCTATGATATTGGCAGCTGTGCAGAAGTGGATGAACACAGAAATGATGATAAAGCATGGAAAACTCACTCATTTTATGTTTCCACAATGTTGCCATTTTTTGTGGGTTTAGTGTCTGTCTTGTAACATTTGGTGATTTTCTTAAGATTTCAGGTCTGGAATCATGAGTTTATGAGAGGCTCCAATAGCATTTTATTCTCTATTTTAAAAAAAGGAAAGGAAAAGGGAGATACTAGCTCTCATGGCACACGGCTATTTTCAACTGTATGAGATATCATTTCCTGAAGAGTCAAAACCCAAAAGTAAACAATACCTCTATTTTTTTTTCCAGGTAAAACATAAGGTGCTTCAGGATCTGTCCCATTATTTTTCCCATCAATTAATGCATAATTGCTTGGTAGTACTGGGATTTCCTCCCAACAATAGACCTGTGCTATTCTGAGCTGAATAGATCTTTCTGTAACAAATAGCAAACAATGAAAGTGGCTGCAGCAGAAGTTTGCCCAAGAAAGATCTGAAGACCATGACAACAGAAGGTGTATAGTTAACATAACATAACCAATCAGCTGCTTCAAGATAACTATAATAACAAGAAACAACTGTTCTTCAAAGCATTAGAAACTTAGTTAAGATCTTCCATTAAATTCTAATAGAGAAAACACATTCCTTAGCAAATCAGGAATGCCCTAAAAAGGTGAAAATTTTTATGCACCTTCCAAAATGGAAAGAAAATACATATTGAAACCATTACAACCCTAAGTAAAGTCAATCAAGCACCCTGAAATATAGATGAATATGACAAAATTATTAATACATACTAATATCTGGAAGTAATTAAAAGGCTGATATTAAAGGAGGAAAAACCCATCCAAACCAAAATGACAAAACCCCACACATCCTGACCTCCATTAACCATTGAATCAAATCAGCTATTAATTTCAAAAGGATGAACACCTCCCGAGATACCTGCATACACAGACGGTCAATAGGATGTGATAACATCCAATACAATCAAGAAACATTTGAGTTGAGCAGAGGATTATACATGAGGACTGGAGGATTATGAGACAAGACATTTCTGAATCTAGTAAACAGAAAACACAGCATGACAGCTGGGGAAAGTATGGTGTGAGAAATGCAGTTGTGATGAATTAATCCCTGTGAAAACAGTCAGATAAAAGTCCTCCACTATCTTGGACTAATTTTTCAGCCCATCTTGAGGGAAAGGATGGTGTCCTGCTGCTTTTGAGTTGTGCAATTCCAAAAGTCTGTTATCTAATTTGTCCTATAGCAATTAACTTATTGTCACTGCAAGTACCATTTATCTAAATCAGGACATTAGAGAAGATGCTATGCAGAGACATCTCACTTTTTTTTGAAGTTGTACCACAATTTTGCTAGTCTTAATCCAATAATCCCCATTTTACTCTGATACAATACTTCTCACAAGGATTTCGTAAATAAGCACTTCTTTTATTTCTCATCATGGTATGCTTTGTGACATATGCTATCATCACGCTCAGTCCACTTTTATCTGCATTCCTTTTCCTTTGTTTTCCAATAAATGTCTCTACAACTTGCTTTTTGAGACTTCTTCAAAGTCATGTCAGCCTCTTACAGCCACATACCTCAGCTGAGCTGAGTGACTCACATGCTGCTAATCAACAGGTTCTCTGCAAAATTCCCAGCGCTTCGAGGTCCAGGGTAGGCTGTTGTTATTCCCTCTTGTGTTGTTGGTTTTTTTTTTTTAATTAAAAGGAATTGTTTTATTATTTTATCACTTCCAACTCTGGTAATATGGCAGTATAGAGACATATTTCAAATATTAATGAAATGGTAAAATTAAAATTTTCCAACTTTCCTTAATCACTGTTGTGTGAAAATTTGGGGTGAACATTCAGATTCAATGCTTAAGACTGTTTGGATCTGTCCAGTAGAATCCTTTCCTGCCGACAATCCATTCTCTGTCTCTTTGATAAAGCAGAAAGGAGTTTGAATTCCTTGTTATTCCAACTACCCAGGACCCAGAAATGGGGAATAGATGGACACCCATCATGACTAAGCTCATCAGTTTAATTCCCCAGATTCAAGGCTGCCAATGATAGAAGATTTTTAACTGAGAGTAATTTGTTGTGCCTGTGATGGTTTGGAAATTGCATAATGAAGTATAATCTGTTTCTTAGGAGCAAAAGAAGAGGACGGTTGGTTGCTATAGAATTTCTCATGCTGCCTTATCAATTCTCATTTCGGAAAGAAAAAGACCCACCATAATATTTATTGTCAATCTATCAATTTATGCTTTTGCTTTAATTCTTGTTTTACCCTGAAAATTCATGTGTATTTTCAGCAGGCATCGTGTCATTCTTTAGGATTCCACATTTTTCAACTGTAGTCTCTGCCCTGCTGTCTAGTTGTCCTCTCCTAATAACTTTATACCCTTCTGTCAAATATAATTGAAACTGGTCAACAGTATTGAGTCTCAAGGCACTTAAGTTCCTACAGGTGTCATGAAAATTGGCATCTGGACAGAGAGAAAGATCCTATCATCTCCTGAGGGAAAGGATGAAGCATAGGCAAAATTCTTCTCTCTCCATTTGGCCAGCCAGCCAGCACACACACATCCTGAACAATCACAGTAAGTGCTGTCTTTGCCAAGTACTGGTTTTGGACTCATTGCAGAAGCTTGGTAGGAATCTAACTTACCTTAGCTAAGGTATCAGTAATCACCTCCTACCTCTCAATTTCCTTGAGTACCATGGAGCTGGTTCACTCAGAGGCAAAGAAGCAAGATGTTGCCAAGATGCTGACAAAAAGACTTGCTTCTCTCTGAAAATGAGAAAGGCAGGCCAAGCAGTGCTTACACAGAGTCAAGGCCTTTTCTGCTTCTCGCACCACCCCGCCAGCAAGTGGGCTAGGGGTGCACAAGAAGCTGGGAGAGGACACAGCTGGGAAAGCTGACCCCAACTGACCAAAGGGATATTCCATACCATATGACGTCATGCTCAGTATATATAGCTGGGGGAAGAAGAAGAAAGGGGGTGACGTTTGGAGTGATGGTGTTTGTCTTCCCAAGTAACCGTTACACGTGATGGAGCCCTGCTTTGCTGGAGATGGCTGAACACCTGCCTGCCGATGGGAAGGAGTGAATGAATTCCTTGTTTTGCTTTGCTTGCGCGCGCGGCTTTTGCTTTACCTATTAAACTGCCTTTATCTCAACCCACGAGTTTTCTCACTTCTACCCTTCTGATTCTTCCCCCCATCCCACCTAGGGGGAATGAGCGAGCAGCTGTGTGGTGCTTAGTTGCTGGCTGGGGTTAAACCACGACACCACATTAAACTGAGTTAAGATACACATGATTCTGCTTGCAGTTTGAATGCTGATTTACTAGAGCTTGACCTGTTGTGTTTATTTAAAAGTTCTCGTAATGACCAATCTGGATTTTCCTCCTGCCTCCCAATATATCTAAAAAATGATAAGCTGATGGTTCGCTAAACACCTRACTTGTTTCAACACTTCTTTCAGCACACTTCATTTTTAATATACTGCTGTTATAAGCGTCTTTTTCCTACCCTGTTCTATACATGATGAGGTCAGGTCAATGAACAGCTGAAGCCTCTTTTTTGTTTTCCCCCTGAGTCAGTAATACTGAATGTATTGTTTGTGAAAGGTTTAGAGCTGATAGCAAAAATAGAGGTAGCACTAATCTGGCCTTTTGCTGTCAGAGCAACTTGATTCTGAATTCATTGCGTGAGGGTGAGACCACCATCTCCTGGGTAATAAGTCAATCCTATCTTTCTGTTCATTGAGCCCATAGACTTCCTTTGCCACATTAATTCCACTTGAACTATAATAACCTTCTGGCTGGAAGCTGCTACTGATAAATCACAAGAGAAACTGGCAAATCGACTTGGAGGTGGGCAAGCAAATGTGAACAATAGAAAAATTCATAACGAAGTGTAATGATTAACTAGCATTGTCAGGAAAAAAAAACCAAAAGCATTGCTTTTTGCCAATTTCAGTCAGATAAGGACATTCTAAAAGCAGTCAGTCTACTGGAGATGTTGAATACCCGGTACTATTTTACCTCAGGCAGAATTTTTCAATCAACCGTTAGTTAATTAAATATGAAACAATCCAAATTATATTAACCAATCCCTGCTTTCACTCCAATTTACAGACATCATCATGATGCTTTGTTCTTTTGTGTCTTTATCTATCTTTGCAGAGTTTTGTGTTTCACTCGTGCAGCAGCTCTCAAGAACCTGCTCTGGAGGATACCTGCTCTATTTAGTGAGTTCCTGAATGATAATAGTCAGACTGCCAGTAACAAAATCATCAATGGTTACTTATTTATTGGAGGAAAAATGACACTTGCAACCTACTTGTCCATAACTGGAGCGCACAACGATCTATTTTCATTATATGCCATCCTCACCTTCACCTCATTTTAAGTTTCCCATTGCATTCTATACACTGTGTCTTTTCCCCAGTGGTCCTGATCTTCAAAAACTCACAGCTCTGTATTACTTCATTTATGCAAGCAATCTAACTGAAATCAAAAGGACTATATGCGGCTAATGAAAATACACATGGTTTATATGCCCTTGAGAGACAAAGAACTTAATGATCTCTTCAGGAGTGGATTTCATCTTGTAAAATGCTCATGGCTCTCATAATTCCAGGATATCATGAACCTGGGTGAGGAACTTGTTCATGATTGGTAAAGCTGATCAAAATCTGGCAATTCCTTCTGTGAAATGTATCCTCTATGATCACATCCAGTTTAAAAAGAAAACAATAAAAAACTAAAAACTATGCTTAAAAAAGGCAAGCACCTTGAATTATTATTAGAAGAGGAAAACAGATTAGCTGGTTGATATCTTCAATTTAAATTTAAGATGGATGTTTCTCCTAGTAAAAAGGTTCATACATTTCATTTGAAAGAAAATTATTTGAGTTCCTGTTTTCTTTTTTTCTCTAGTACACCTTGCAAAACAAATATTTTTTAAATAAGTTCTTTTGGTTTTGAAACTTCCCATGGGAAAAAGAACATTTACCACAATTTATGACAATTAACTTCCCCATTGCCATATGCCATTTTAGTTAGTAGTTCACTAGTTGAAAATCTACTGTTGTGAATGAGTGGTTTAGAGGCTGCTTAAAGAATCACCTTCAAAGGTATTAGCAGAAAGTGATTTTAATAGTAATTTATAAAAGCGCGACTTAACAGAGTTCGATGTCAAGGTTCACTCTATCACTTACTACATGGATGGAGTATACAAAGGAAAATCATGTTAGAATTGAGTTGGAATGATTTATACAGAGGCCGAGGATGAAAAGGGTAAGGGAGACCCTCCTGTTGAGTCACGAGGTTCAGAGAAGACCCCCTTGCTCTCCAAACTCCTAGTGGAGCTTATGTGTGGCTGGATCCAATCTTAGTCTCAGACTTGGACAATGGGTTATGTCTAATACAAAAAGGGTAAGGGACACCCTCCTGTTGAGTCACAAGATTCAGAGGAGACCCCCTTGCTTTCTAAACTCCTTCTTAGAGAGGAGTCTAGGTGTGGCTGGATCCACTTCTAGTCTCAGACTTGGTCAACAGTTTATGTCTAACGGATTGTATGTGCAAGGCAGCAGTCTAAGGTTCGTTCACAGTTTCAAGATAGATCATAAGATTTCAGCAGCACTTAATCATTGACTAATTTAACACTTACAAAGTAAGTTAGTAGAGTCTACTACAGTCACGAAGTGACTTAATTACAGATTATGCTTACTATCAGTTTGCACACACACATACACAGAAATATATATATTAATGTACAAAAGGTATACCTGTTAAAAATTCCCCCTCGAGTTCAGTGAAATATTCAYGTCAAATGTCTTGGCTTTTCTCAATGGGCGAAGCGTTGAGCCTTGAGGAGTGTTTGGGCTGAGGAGTGTTTCAGCCCAGGTCCCACAGCAGTCCATGACAGTCCTCCAAATATCACCAGTTTGAGAGCTTGTGAGCTCTGAGAGGCATCCCACTCAGAGGGAGATGCTGGGCGCAGCCCGCTGCGGTCCAGGAGAGCTCAAAGGGTCTCACTTAGGACCACCATTTATAGGTTTGCAAGATGATTGGCTTTAGTCATCTTAAATTTCCATCCTGGCCACAGTCCCAGGTGGCAGTTACTAAAACTCTCAAAGTTTCAGTGTTGTTCCACTTGAGCTATGATTCAGATAAGGGTATCAGGGCATGACACCTGGGCCAGGCAGTAGGAGTACATTCCCAACCTCAGCTATGCAGAGTTTCTGATATGGTAAAGGGGCGCCTAACCACCAGAGTCGTCATACTAAGGCCAAGTTTTACGGGAATTTCTGAGATCAACAAGTTGTCCAGATCAACAAGAGGCCCAGGAGGAAGGGGGAGGAATGCACCACCACAGACAGTCAAGTGAAGTTCATATTTCACTTTGAATGTGCTGTTGTCAATGCTCATTTTTACCCCAGCATAATATCTCACTCCAATTGCTCTGAAAGTTTTGTACTTTGTGCTTGCTAGCCATCTACTTTTTTTTCTTTTTCTTTTTTTTTCTTCCTTTCTTTTCCAATAAAGGGTATGGGAAATTCTGGTGATGAGGATTTCGTGGATTCTTAGGTGTAATATCCCATGCCATGATCATGGCACTAGTTTAAGACAGAGGATTTCAGTTTCAATTCCTGCCCCATCTCAGTTTTTATAGGAGTGTTTGAACAAGTTCCACTGCAGCTCTGTGCCTCAATTTGTCATGCGTAAAAGGAGGAAAACATTTGGGTTTTACCTCACTGGATCTCGTAGGTAACCATTTCATTCAGGAACATGAGATGCTATCATGGAGGCCACCTACATACCTTAAACAGTGTCTCAGAGTGCTGCCTTGCTTGTGATAGGAGGAAGACTTTGTACTGCGGCAGTCCTCCTGTGGAGACTGATGGCCACATAGGACCAGTGGGACATGGCATGCAGAATTTTACACTGAGTAACTCCTGGAGATTAGAAAGAGAAAGCAGGGTGTATTGAGAGATCAACAGTGCTAAATAACAGCTGAGAAAAAAGAAAAACAGGGACACTTTCACTCCACTGGGAAGATGAGAACTACTTAATATGTTGGTGGGCACCCCTAGAATGGATTTTTAATCAACAACAGTTCTCATTTACTGGAAGAGTGAGCCTATGAATAGACTAATACTACTGAGTGACATTATGGGCCATTCGTCTGCTTAAGTTGTCTGAAAATTCCAGCCACCAGTGAAGGATTATTATTGATTTTCAGGCTGTCTTTGTTAAATACCTGATATACTGTACCACTCTCTTATTTCCCTCTCCCTCCATTGTCACTGATATTAAAATGAAACCCACCTATTATCAAATCAATCATGCCTGATAAAACTACTCAGAGTAAGGTGATGTGCATCATATTTACCCACTGAGACTGAAAGGTGGGATTTCAATCATTCAGAAAATATGCATTTTATTTATTTATTTATTGTTTTTGGTAAGCTGGGAACTACTGCAGCAATTAATTACAGCTCTTTAACAGATGCTATATGAGGCAGGAAGGATTGTATTGTGGTTGAGATGCTGAATTGAGGCTCAAGAGCTGTCATTTATGTTTCTGGTTTTGGCAAAGGCTTCTTGTTTGACCTTAGGAAAAGTGATTCATTTCTCTGGACCACAGTTCTGGCAATAAAAGATTAGCTACAAATTTTCTGTAATTTAAAAACTAAAGACAAAACACCACTTTTTTTGGGTATGTAGCTATGCAGACAGATAAGAAATGGGAAACTTGGAAAAGCCACAGTTAAAGAGAGAGGTTTTGTCATAGAAAAGAAAAAGAAAAGTATTCCTAAAAAACAGACTTTTTTTAACTTATGGTGAAAGGATACAAACTATAACTCACACATTTCCTCCTGTGAACACTGAAAATCACTACATGCTTTGGTTTTTCATGAAAAAGAGGGCATTTTTGCTGAAAAAAAGAAAACAACAAAAAAGTTATATTCTATGAACAAAAGATAGAGATTTGTTTTCCTAATATACAGAATGAAAGCTCATCTTCTTGATCTCACATTCATCCAGCCTTCACCAGGTAGCACCACTTGTCCAGTTCCTAGATCTTGTTTCTCTTCTCCTGTTGAGAATACGAAAAGGCAGGACTTCTTCCAGCTATCCCCAATCCCCCACAACACTGGATTACTCCAAATAGTCTGAGCTTCAGACTAAAATCTACAAAGAAACATCCACTTTTCTCTTCTCTTCTCCCAAATCTATTAGTTCACATCTCAGTTAGGCAAGCTCCTGAAGAATGTATGTTTATTCTAGTTTTTTGGGGGAAAAAAAACCATCTTGCACTCCTTTGTAATTTACATACTTTATTTCTCTCCATCTCTCAGGTGTATCCCAGTCATTGCAGTCTGTAATCCATCTTCATACTGTTTTTCATCAGTCTGTGATTCAGGAATTTTAATCTGAAGTGTATAACAGAAATAAAAACAACTCTACTGCCACGGTTCCAGAAGGTAAACTGTTAACAAAGTGATCTTTTCCACTTCATTTTTTCATTTACAGTCAACTAGAAGTGAATTTATGTTCATATTGAACTGCTTTGGCATCCATCTCTGCTGCTTCTGTGCTTATCCTGTGTGTTACAGCCTCCCAATTACAATGCCCACCCTTGATTGTCTTGACTTCATTAACCTTAGAGGTCCCTCTGCAGCATCCTAAGAGCACCACAATTACACCATACACAGTGTGTGGATCCCCTAAGCTTTATAGCCTACGTTACCTGTCAAATTACTTGCCGTGGCCTACACTTTCACATATTTATGCTACATGTGCCTCTTAAAAAACTTCAAAACAAACAGCATCTGCAGCTCTCTCAGTTACAGCATGGACACAACCAAGCTAGTCTATAGCTTCTAAGTCTGGAGGAAACTTAGACATGATAAAAGCCCTCCACTTCAGCAATGGGCAACATAAGACAGTTGACTTGGCCAGAAGTAGATCAAAACGGGCAGAGAAAGGACCTCACAAGATGTAAAATACAGTGGCAATGTCAGTGTTAGGGATGGTAATTAAGATCCATAATATTTGGGACCTGTTGTCTTTTTTATCTTTTTTGTCAGTGAACAAGACATGAGAAACTTATCTTTCATCTTCATTAGTTTGAGCCTAACTTGACTAGGTTACAAGTAATGAACATTGGACTAAATGTAAATATTTTCTCCTCTCTTCTGCTGTTTTAATAGTTTGTCTAGTACTTTTGGACATGGGGTGGTTTTCAAACCTTACCCATTGCCACCAACCATTCTTTGTTGAGTCCAAGATGGTTTGCTTGCACTTGATAATAGGAAAATATTTTTATGCTTGACTGCCAGAGTTTGTTTTCACACTACAGAATACATGTCTGTTCTCTGGGCTCAGTGCCTTGAGGGTGACTGGAGAACAGGAGCTGATTCTGGAGTCAGACATTCAGGAAGCAGGTGAGCAGTGGCCTCCAGGCAAGCCTTGTGCAGGGGCAGGCACAGGAGTCAGCTGTCCTCTTTGTCCTACACTGGGTGCTGGCAAGGGCGGCTGGTTTCATTTTCCCTTGGGACAAAAGCCATGGCTGCTGCATGACTGTTGGAATATACATGGCTGTGTCTGTGTGCACCAGGTAAGGATTCAGAAGAGGACATGAACTTTCCAGTTCTTATATGGGCCCACCCTAGTTAACAATATATTCCAGTATCATTTTTGGTCTTTGGGTGAATTTTATGAGCTGAAGCAATCCAAGGTAACCATTATGCAACCATGAGCTTTTATCCTGTTGTAGCAGAGAGGAAAGTGCCAGAAGAGAGGAAGCAGTATCCTACAGTCACCTAACCTCAGGAGGTTTCAAGAGAATGTATGCATGGGAATATACAGTCCAGGGCCAGTATCTGCATGTGTGCCCAGGGTTCATCAGCCAGGAACAATCCCCAGGAATGATCTAACCTAGCAGCTCAAGCACAGACAGTGAGATGGAGATTTCACATTGGGAGTCTAATGAGCAATAAAATTCCAGGTCATCAGTACTCTGTCATCTTGGATGTAGTAAAACCTCAGAAAAATCACAGACACAAAAAAAGTTTAGGAGTTTGAACAGATGCAAAAAGAAAGAAATTCTTCTCCCTGGGTTTTCCAATTGGCAAAGATCTAATCTTGACTAGGAAATAGCTTATAGGCAGATGTAAGAAACAGAAGGAAAAAATACATATTTCATTGAAGACCTATATTTACTCTAACAGACTTGAATTTCTCAGTCTGTTTCTCATGTCTTATTGTTAAAATCCTCAGAGTTTTAATACAGTTCGGGTAATCTGTGGACACAGATGTCCCAAGAGAAGGCTTTCTACACTGTCCAAAGAATCAATAATCTGGAGGACCCAGCAGTAAACTCATGTCCCCTTTATATGCCATGTTACAAATAGGGCTAGCTGATGTAAGTAAAGCAGTTAATGAGTGTTACTGATACCACAGGAAGATGTAATTTTTTTTTTTTTTAAATATTCTGATTATAAGACTACTGTTGTAAGCAACACAATTTTCTTTAGTAAGCCTGTAAACTCCTTTTGGCAGAAAAGATGTCTGCAATATTTCAGTTATATCAGGAGATCTTTATTCTCCTTAAGTGTAGGCTTTTCCCAAGATACGTTACATTTATCTTGAAATACTTCTATTAAACTAATCTTTTCAATAGCCTTTTACATTGTCTACATTTGCTCTGACTCATCCTGAATTCTGTGATTAAAAATGGAAAATATTTTCTCAGCAACAGACCTTGTATGCATTAGTTTCTGTAGCTTCTGCAATGAACTGGTTCCCTCAGCTAGTTTTCTCCATCAGCAAAGTTACTTGAAGTCTAACAGCATAAATAAGCAGTGCCTATATAAAAAGACATAACCGAGTATATTTTTATGGCCTTTGTTTCTCTTACCCTGCAATATTGTCTGACATGTAGAAGGAGATGTCCTCTTATATTAAATTATCTTTTTCTACTTGGATTCACCTAATTTTTCTTTCTATGTTTCTTACTGAAATGAAATACACATGAATTTGTCCTGGTCCCTCTCTCCAGTGTAGTGATTTGCCCATAGCTGTTTGGAAGAACATATTTCAGCCTTTTACTGAATGGGCCATTTACGAGGTGTTATGGGCTCCTAAATAATAGTTCACTTCAGTTAGCCTGAGAGGAACGAAAGAGGTTGATACCACGGCATAGGTGAGGTGTATGAAGTGAAGATAGCAGCTCCACCTGACTCAGCTCTCCCTAGGCAAAACTATGGCAGGACCGCCAGGGTGCTGGGAGGAAGAAGTTGCTGATTATTATTCAAGGTATTTCATAGCAGAAATCGTGACCAAAAGGTTAGGTGGAAGGATTCAGTCTTTCCTGGGTGACCTCTGAGAGCAGAACCCAAGATACTTACAGAAACGAATATGCTGGGTCCAGGGAGTTTGTTAACCAAAAATACAGGTTACCCAAGGAAGCAACTGAGAATTACTATTCTGAAGATTTTCAATACCYGGTCGTTTATACCCTTCTTTTCCTGTAAACATCAGATTTTTTGTTGTCCAAGTAAAGCAGCTTGTTTATAGATTTTAAGACCTGGTTTAAATCTGTTTCTAAACCACAACATGGCTGCATTTTAAGCAGACTACACCTGGAAGCATTGTAAGGCAAAGGGCGAAACTGGTGGTGCACATGTTGTATTTAAATAGCACTTATATGTTCACAGTGGATTTATGAATAGTTTCATTCAGAAAGGAGGGAGATAAGGTATGAATTCTTAATGGAGTTCCAATATATATATATATCAATAGGTTAAAGTCTTAAAATTATACCCACTGTATATACTGTCTCGTCATGGCCTCCAAGAGTCAAAGAGCCATTTATTTTACACTTTTGCAAGAATCAGGCTGTTGATAGAGACAAAAAAAATCTCTCACAATTTGATGGCTAAATCCTCTCTTCTGCAAGAACACTGATACAATATCCAGTAGTTGAGAGTTTACTGTGCTAAATTGCTAGGTGCTTAATAATACCTTTTCTTTTAGCACAGAAGTTCTGTACTATTATTATCAAAGCGTCTGTAACAGAATTTCTTTTGGAGCATGAGACATTGTCGCTAACAAAAGCAGTAAGGAAAACAACAACAATTCTATAATGCTTTACTCCAATTACCTTTGTATCAAAAAACCATAACTAGAGAACCTGGGGATAGCATCATTCATTGCTAATAGGAGCAAATATTTCAGTTCCTGGTAAGCACTTCTTCCCCTTTTAAACTAGAAGCAATAAAAAATAAAATGTAAGCAAGCATTTGTGCACTTTCTTTGTGGGTTTATATATTACCCGAGCGGCTTTTATTAGTAGAGGGACCCAGTGGCAGCATCAGAGGAGCCATGGCCACCAGGGAGCTGTTCTGTTGTGGCAGGACTGGAGACAAACTGAGGAAGCAACCAAAAATGAGAAGGGAAATCTGTGAAATTTCTGCTTAAGTGAAAGCAGCATCTTCCGTGTTTGTCAGATGCCCTGTGCTGCTTTTCTTCTGGGCAGGCATCCTGACTGATTTTTTCCGGAATAGGGAAAATCATGAGATCAAAGATATGCTCTTAATTTTTCTGGCTGCATGGTTCTGAATACATTTCTTAACATTTCTCCTCTCTTGTTTCCTCATTTGTAATGTTCAGATTTGCAAAGACTTTTCAGTGTGTTAATAATACTGGTTTTCTATATGAATCTTCATTTAACACTGATCAGAGGAACCTTAGAGGGGAAAAAGACAGATTCTCAGATGATGTGAATTAGTATAGCTCCACCGTTGCTGTTGTACAACTGCTGAGACTCTGGTGCACAGAGCTCATAAAATACTATGGTTGCAAAAACAATGCCAAAACATGCATTTTGTTACTGCAAAGGATTTAAATAGCCAGACAGAAATTGTCCCTCCAGCAAAAACAGAAGGAGCTGCAGCTAAACTAGCCCATCTTGCAAGGTAGCACTTCCATCTTCTTCACATGCAACACCTATTACTCCATAGGCCAGGTGTGCCTATGGGCCCCTTTGTGAAGGGACCTTCCCACGTGTAGCCTAGACAGCTCCAACAGAAACCTTTGACTGATAGATGAATAAAAAAATAAGCCTCTCCTTTTGAGAGAATTTCCTCCCTGAATGTTTCTGTCTACACATTACAAATGCATTGGTAAAACTCATAAGGGCATTAATTACATCAGCCCAGACAGCACTAGCCATACCAGTATTATCAAGCCATGATATATAAAACACAGCATTGCCCTTTCCATCTCCATGCTGAAAGTTGCTTTCCCCTGTAATGACAGGTTGAGAAGTACTCAGCTATTCTTTGAGTCAGTTGTAGAAACCAGCAGGATAAGACATTAACAAGCTTAAAAGGTATTACCTGTCTAGCCCTACCAGGAGGTTTATGCTGACTGTAGGGGTTTCACATMTCTCTTATACTTTCATGAGGGAATTAGTTAAAATTGCCATAGTGGAAAGTATTTGATTTAGATTAATCTTGCTTTCTCAAGCAGTGGAGACTCATTACTCTGATTGGCTGTTCTACCCATACTGCCCTTAATGCTCTAACTATATACTCAGGGAAAAAAGCCTTCAGTTTAAAGCTCTTGGTGGATAAGTAAAATGGATCTTTATTATCTTTTTGAGAAACCTTGAAAAGACTTAGAAGAATAAACTGAAAAATATATATAAGTGAGAGATATACCTCCAGCATTCAGCCTGGGCATACATCAAATTTTTGCTTTCTCGGATGACAAAATTTCTCATCCTGAGAGCAAAAGAGTGTTAAATGTTAATCTTTTAACCTAAGAAGTAACCCTGACAATCGTATGGTGCTGATGGGATTCGTCTCTTGTTTCTAGCATGACTGCACTGCACGAGGTGGGATGTCCAAGGAATGCCTTGGTTAGTCTACCAAAACATAGTGTATTTCCACGCTTTTAAACATTTTTAGTGTGACTCTTCAGTTCTGCCTGTATATACAAACTGCAGATCTTTCCAGGCATGAAACTGTCAGAGACATTAATGGGGACATACAGGAAAAGGAGAATCTCAGTGCCAGAAGCCCTCTGCCACTGTAAGGACAGGATAACCCCAATCATTTTGTTTGGAAGCAAGTGCCAATCAGCAAAGCTTCACGATGCTGGTGCAAGGGTGAGTGCCCAATTATGTTTTAATGTCTAATCTTTTAGCCATGCAGGCTGCTAAATCTGTGGCATGCAATAAAAACATTATCTCTTTTGGTCCTTTGGACTGTGGTTCGGGCTCAGTTTTCAATTGTCTTAAAGGAACGGGTGTACGAAGGGAATAGGCATTTCATGGTACTAAAGACTTTCAAGTGATCCAAAACACTAGATGTTTATCCTTCTTTATGGCTTAGACACATTTATAAGTCATAAGACATCCATTGATCTTGCTGAGAAGGTTTTTAACAACTATCAGGATTATTAACAGATCAGTGCAAGCTTGACATCACCAACCAATAATTCTTGCAACTGTATATTTATAAGATCCCCAATGCTAATTTCTTAATGTCAGAATTACCTCCAATACAGTGATTTAGAGGCAGATGATCTGACAGAGGAAGCTACATTTTAAAAAGTGCTATCAGAGATAATGTGTGGAGTCTTGACCTGATTCAATTAGAGCTTTGCCCTTATGTTACCCAAGGGCATATTATCCAGCATTTATAAAGACATTGGCTTGGATAAATGAAAGAGAAAAAAGCACTATTGTTTACTCAGCAGGAGATGGGCTGTGGAAATGGTTAGATTACGCTCTCGTACAGACGCACAATCTTATAAACACACACATGCACACACACACATAGAGGCATAACACACACACACAGGCATGCACATGCATAAAACCTGTACAAAATCTCCTCAAAGTCCTGCCCATTACCATAACTACATATTTTAAATATGAGAAACAAAGTAGGGTGATTTTGGGTTGGKTTTTTTTTTTTTTTTGTGCAACAACCGGGCCCATTTTCGGTGGCTTATATACATGTAATTGGCAGTTTAATTTCCTCTGAGGCTAAATTAGCCCTATGATTTTATTTAATAACAAGGAAAATCTACTGGCAGGGCTGAGGTTGCGGTGCCAGCCTTAGCTCTGCACTGCCCTCTGCTGTCTCCCGAGCACTCACTATGGCCAGTTCCACCTCGAGCACCACAACCGCAAACTACAACCTGGATGCATGGAAATTGTCTGAAGGAAAGGGTGAAGGAACGTTATCCAGCTTAAAAGCACATTTAACGAGGATTCCTCCCCTCCCTTTTTTATCCTCCAGCCACCAAAAATGCAAGAAATAGATTCCTATGCTTTTTTTTTTTCAGCAAGCTCCTAGATTATACTCATTACCATATTAGCCTTGTAACAAACCCTTTCACGTGGTTTAGTTCAATTATAGATTACATTGTGTGCCTGTACACAGTCCACGAAGCTCAAGAAAATAATGTTGCACAAAGCAGCATCCATCATGCCTGAAGCAATATGATTACTCACGGTGTGCCTTATTCTTGTAAAATCTAATTCAGGCACTATATCATATTTTACTTAAAAATATCTTTTAATAGGGGGAAACAAATCCATCTGTTGCAAGGAAGGGACATCTTCTCTTGGGACACACTGTACTGACCACCAGTTCTTGTCAGAGAAGTTAATTTCTCAGCTAAGATACTGCCTGCTACTCTCATCTAAAAGGCTTACTCTTCTAGATGTCTCACACATCCACCTCCAGAAGCACCTTTCGCATCTAATGACATTTATACAGCACCTTTCATCTAAGCAGCCCAAAATGCGGGGCAGACCTTATAAACTGATTATACATAAATGATAATAACCCTGACCAATGGCAAAACTCAAAATTATTTAAAAACCACTATAGGTCCTCACAGAATACAGAGATTACTGTATTCTGAGAGATAACTTCGTTGCTGAAACGCAATCGCTTCTGGCATGGAAGATGACACACAGAGCACAGCTATACAAAAACCAGTACAAGGAAGAAGGGAAAAAAAAAAAAAAAAAAAAAAAATCTTATCCCATATAATTGCAGAGGGAATTTTAAAAGAAGCAGAAGATAATGAGCCTACTGGAATTTAGCCAGAAATAATAGCCCTTTGTTTCTGATGTACTTAAGGAACTACAGCAGGCATCACATTGGCTAATAAGCACAGAAGCCTGGCAGGAAATGAGATCAATTAATTTGAAGAATTGTATTCTGACTAGCTAGAGATTCAGGACCAGACTGCATCTTCAGATCTACACAGAGAGGGACCCTATGGAAACACAGAGTTAGCTCCTGGCAAACAAAATAGGCAGCTCAGTGACATCTAGCACATGTTTTCCTGTGGTGTTTTCATTAGGCTGGAGCCATGCGTAGGGAAGGACAGACTCCATGAGAAATTGGGAACTGTGTTTCCCTTTTCAGCCTTGACCAGTTTCAGGCAGGTATCCAGGAAAAGGTAGACGTGGGAGCTCTTTCCTACATATGGAGAACTGAGAAAAAAAGGCACAAAGCCATTACAGAAGAAAAAGTTCTTCATGAAGATGGCCCTCATCTTTTGACAATACATTAAAAATGAATCTGGCCAGTAGCGCAAACACAAATCCTGCCGTCTTGATGGAAGACTTTACTCCAGAAAGTACACCTCACAGGATTTCTCTCCTTCCTTGGTTGTTGTGGGAAAATATGATCTGGCCTTCATTAAGGCCAACTATAAATCAAATAGCTCTTTACATCTCTTTCAAAATTGCAAACCAAAGAAGGTGACTTCTTCAAAGACTTGAAACAGCTGGTCCAGAAAATTAATCAACAGGATGTCTCAAGAACTTCTTATTTTCAAGTGCTGTTACTCAATTCTGTCTCTCAGTGTTGTTCTTATGATCTCCCCAGTTTGAGTCTGAGAGCAGGAGGTAGATAGAGTCCCCCATTCTGATGGCCATGGTGCCTCTGGACGTTTTTCATCAATAAATGAGCTACAGAAACTTTTTTCTAAGGAGGAGATAAATTCCAGCTGCTGTTTTCCTCGCCTATCACAAAGAAATCAAACACAGTGCACTGCTATGCAGCTCCATTATTTCCTCTTCTTTTGTAGGAAATTGACCCCTGCCACCTGAATTCTGGATCACTTAGATTTGAAAACAATGCAGGAGTTGAACATTGCAAGGCACAAAGATCTCAGTCATCCTTGCATGATTAATGAAACATCACAGAGTAATGGAGAGCAGCCAATAGGTTTCTACCCACTTATGTCCTAAACTTTGTTGGCTAAGCATCTCAGGAAATGATGCATGCTGAGAGACAATGCGCTGCTTCTAGAAGCTCTGATTCAGTATTGTGAAAGCCAACAAGTGGTAACAGGCAATTTGGCAAGATCATCAAGTAGGGCTGGCTGGCTGGCGTGTGGAAGGATCCTTGAAGGAATAACATGGCAAATAAATGTCACCCACTTCCAACTGCTGTGCTGCCCTGGGAGTGGAATCAGATGATGAATCCCTGACAGTAAAATGTGGGAGACACTGTTTTGTAAGACACTGTGGACAGAGAGGAAAGGAGGTCAAGTAAAGAAGTACAAAATTTTCTCAGAAGTTTTGCCCCAATAGCTAGTTTTACATCTTCGAGGAAACACAGCCAGAAGGGACTGCTAGATCATCTTATCTCACCTCCTGTATATCACACACTTTAAAGTGTCATCTAGTTATCTACGTATTGAGCCCATTAATTTATGTCTAACTGAAGCATAACTTGTGTTTTGGCAAAAGCATTAATCACTTTCACTATTAGAAATGCGTGATTTCTTTCTGCCTTGAAATTGCTTCAGGGTCTAGCCATTGGTTCTTGTTTCACATTTCTCCAAGGCCAAGCAGGACATTGTCTCACAAACAAAAATGAAGGACCTTGGAGCTCTCTTTAAGTGTGGTTACTGAAATGCACAAGGGACAATCACTGTCCTGGATGCAGACATATTCATTAATGCACATCATGTAAACAGATTTTACCCCTTCTTCTCAAATAGAAAACCAAAATACCACTACAATATAAAAGTGTTGCCAAGAGATTTTCTGAAGTTGGACAGGAAACTCTTCATTTGCCTGCCTTTTCTGTTGGAATTACTTAAGCTTGTACAGTCAAATCGTCCTTTAGCAGCACTAGTTTAAAATATGCATATGACAGTACAAGAGTTTTTGTTTGGCCTTTATTGTTTGGTGTGGTGGCTTTTTAAGGCATACAGTATTTTAGACAGGACACTAGTGCTACGAAAATGTTTTCTCCTACTGCTAATTTACTCTGACAGCTCTTAACTCAATGCATTGTCAAGGTAAGTTTCTGCTATGTCACTCCTGTTGATTTTAGCTGGAGCCACTCAGCAAAGACCTTGGTGGATTCATCTCAGTAACTCTAGATGTTTGCAAAGTGTGTGTGTGTTTGTGTACACCAGGCCTAGTTCTCCGGACTCCTTTTGCGGTCCCTGTAGAGAAGGTGGCACATATAAGGACCAATCCTTCTGACCTATTTTAGCCTTCACTAAAATGAGATCGTCTCAGATAAACACCTCTTCCTTCCCACTGACTACGTAAGGATGACTCTCTGGGTTGTGGGCATCCACCCCATAGCTGCCTAAGTTTAGATGGCGTGAATCCCACTGCTTCCATCCCGCTAAGAATTACTTAAGAATTGCCCTAGCCTTACTAGTATTGGACCTTTTTAGGCCACAGTAGCAGGCAAAGGAGTCAGGGACCAATGACTGGTAGAGGCCTTTTTGTTTCATGAGGTGTCCTATGGCTGATACACGGATGTTGATTTTTGCCATATCCCAAGTTTCGCAATCACCTGCCCTTCTCCTGCAGCTCATCGGGACTGGGATCAGCCCACTATGGGGTCCAAGTGCCTGCAGCTGAGTGGGATGTTCCAGTGCTATCAGAGTCCATCAGGGAGCCTCATTCTAAAGCAGAGAGGAAAACTGTGAAGAATGTTTTGCAAGGCCGAAATGCATGCACTGCTGCTCGGGAAAAACTGCTAGGAAAAGAGATCTGTTTTTCAGGGTATTTTCATTCTTTAGGAACCGGATTTGGAGGGAGACAAAAGATCACTGGTTCACATAAACCTCTTTACGAAAATAACAGAGAGGAGTGAACCTCGGAGCTGATGCAGGAAGCACTTCATATTATCAGAGCTGAAAACATGACAGCCAGATATACCCTTTCACTGTGTGTCATCCAAAGCTCTTTTGTGTTTCTAATCATATAGGAAACTAAGAAACCCTACTGGCAGGCAATAACCTTTAAACTGAAGCTAAATGAGGAAAGGACCTTATTTTTTTCATCCTATCCAATAGCAGCAAAAATCACCTGTTACTTACTGCAGGTCAATAGCAGCACTGAATGCAAAGAAATTATTTTGAGTGATTAGAGCAGCACGTCTGCTTCTCACTCAGTGTTCCTCTAAAGCAGCAGTTTTTCTGATTCATCCACAGGGTTGTGTTATATCATGTCATACAAAACCAGGTTTGATCTGACCTGCCACAAAACAAGTTACAATCCAGCATAATCAGTATCTAAAACAATGGATTATTATATGTACACAATACCATACTAGGGATCTGGGCAGCAAAGTACAATTACCCAAATTGCCATTTTGGAGATAAAAATACACTTTATCAGGTGCTTCTTCATCGTTCCCACAGAATATGCGTAGCTTATTCTCCTTGCCTCAGGATAGATCCAGAAAGCAGGCAGACAAGCCTTGGGCATAACTCTACAGCAAACTCTTATTGTTACATTGTATTCAGGGATCGCCTGCCTCTGCTTCCCATGGTACCTCACAAGACAGCAATGACTGTATTGCGCTGAAGGAGACCATTACCAACAATGGCTGCAACTCTGGTATGGGCGAGAAACGGAATTTCATTATAACTGCATTCAAAGGTATTTCAATCAGCACTGATTGCTGCCTCTTTTTAAAGAAAAAATAATTTACTGAGTAGATTCAGTGGTTGTGGGAATCACACCCCATGATTTCCCACTCCCTGGTCTTTTTTCTCCTTACAAAAACAGCGCATGCACTCTCCTGCTCATCTTTTGGCACTGTCACCGTGCAGCCTGAAGCATTCAGAAGGCTAGATTTTGTCATGTAATCTAAAATAGTTACTAACCACACATTTGGGTTTGGGTTTTTTGTGGCTTTTTTTGTTCAAATCAACATCAAAACAAGGTAAAGGAATTTAACTGTAGTGACAGGTATCAGTTGGAGAGGCTTGACTTCTTGTTGTCCATAAAATCGATTCATGGCATTTTCCCCAGTCCTGACCCAGTGGTGTGCCTCTTCCCCTCTGACGCACCACATCACAGGGTGATGTTCGTCAGACTACTGCTGCCTCTTGTTCTTTAGCCCCTTAGTCTGAAGCACAAACTGTGACAGCTGCGCTTTGGAGGAAAGCATTTCCTTTGGTAGCTGAAACCGGACTGAGACCACCAAAAAAACCTGCTGGAACAAGTGACAGTGGCTGCTGTTAGCCTGGCATAGGTATAATCTAGAAGTGTATGAATTAAAAGAACCATACTATGTAGTTCACCAATAGCCTTCCTACCATTGCCCAGCCATACTTGGAACAAAAAATAATTTTATAGAGCCGGTGTTCAGCATGGAAATTTCAGCAACACATTTTCTGTAACAATGACCTAAGACATAGCAACTGTGATAAATCCTTGGTTTTTCTGTTCTTTTCTGGGCAAACTTTTCTTAAAGACAACCAAAAATAAAGTAAAAGAAAAATATGTGAATGAAAGTGTATACATACATGAGCATGTATGCATGTACATAAATACATAACTGGATTTTTTTTTTTTTTTTATGTATCTCTCTAAAGGCAACATTACTACTTTAGAGGAATGCAAGTCCATAACTATTGTCTTTCCACTACAGAAAGCTGAATTTATTCTCCTCTTAAGGTCTGGAAATGAGAAAACATGAAGATAACTCCAATCATCTTCCCTGGCAGGTGTATATTCTCCATGAATTTCTCCACCTAGACTACTTGGTCCATGCCAACCCCTTGGCCCCCAGGGCACAGCAGCATGCTCTGTCTATCTAAACATGAATGTGTCACCTGCTTCCAGGCTGCTCCCCCCACTCCCGCACTGTATATCACCAAAAAGTCAGTTGTGGCCTTTTAGGACCCTTAAAAATCAAAATGTCAGAAATAGATGGGAGACATATTCCCAGAATTTTCTGGAGCCAGGCAAGGGTTGAGATCAACGCCCTGGCCCGGCTGCTGCGGAAGCAGCAACCCAGCCTGTAGAGATTTAAAAAGAAATTACCCAATTAAGATGTAATGGCCCTCCAGCCTTCCCAGGCTGTGAATGAGAGCAGACATATTTACAATCACAGGGTATCATAAAACTCTATCCAGTTATATCAAATCAGCAGGGCTAAATTAGCCAGCAACATCCTGATTAGGTGCTGTGCCTGTGTGTGTGTTGGATGATTTATGATAAGATCAGTTAGGACTGTCAAAAGAGATTTTAAAATGACCTTCCAGGGGGGAAAAGGGTGGAAGAGAGGGATATTGAGGCTTCAGGAAGACAATTGTACTGCCTTACTGTGAAGGATCACAGTGCATAGAGGTGAAGAAAGATTACATTTGTCAATGTGTTTGTATGATGAATACTTATCTGCAGTCTCACACACACACGCATAAAGGAGGCAAAGTTCATTTTCCATTGAGGAATTTTGTTATGGTAGGGTTCCTCGTCACCATTTAATTATCCTTACAGAGGGATTTACCTTTTTTAAAATGAATCTTATTTATGCTCGTGAGCACTGAAGGACCATGTGAACACAGCAAAGTGGAGTCCTCTATTTATCCTAAGGTCAGAGATGATTGTAGGCAGGTGGTCCAATTACCCTGGAAAAAAGAAATCTTTCTCCCCCTGTCCCTCTCCCCACCTCATTCTCTCCAGCTAGTCCAGGAAAAATGATAATCAGAAATTTAACTCGGAGCTGCATAAAGGAGGCTGTCAGCCTTTTTGCTTCTGAAGAGAGCAGCAGTAGAATTTGGTGTGAGTATAGTGTGTTCATGAATCCAAAACATAAATCACTGCCTTCATAATACTGCTGAGTAGGCAGGGAAGAAGCTTCTTTCAGCCAGGAGAGCAACAGCAGCAACATCTCAAAGGTGAGGGAGATTAGACTGGGTTTTTATTTGTCGCCATGCCTCCGCTCTTTCTGCTTCTCCAACAGCTCACGGCATTTCTTTCCCTGATATGTGCCCTACCTCCCGAACTCCCAGCCACCCTGAAATTTCTCAGCTGACCGCCCGAGCCCACTAGGTGTAACGCGCTCCAGAAAGGGCTTTCCATGCTTGTTAGTTCCTCCTGCTGCCGTAATGCTGCAAAGGAAATATTTTTACAGGGCAGTAATGCGTGGCAGCCTTCACCTTCCCTAAAATATGGATGAGGAATGGTTTCAGTGATTGAGCACAAAATGAAAAACCTCTTATACTGGCTCCCCCAAAGAGAGAAGATTATCCTCTAGGCCATCGTTACAACACAGTAAAAAAAAAAATATATAAATGACAGTACTTTACACCAAATACAGCTTCTGAGGAGAACAACATGCACCATGAAGATGAACACCCCGTCAGCTGTTCACAAGCCGGACATTGTGCCATTGTTAGTTCTTAGGAAGCTATTATTATTATTGTTGTTGTTGTTGTTGTTGTTGTTATTGTTATTATTACTATGATTCCAGCTTTGCTAAGCAAATGGGAATCTTCACCTGCCCTTCATCTGGGATTTCCTGGGCATCTGAGGCTCTGCTGAATGATCTGATAACAAGCGAGTGCACAGCCAGGCAACAGGTTCAGAGCCCACAGTCACTATGTGGGTCTGACTGCTAACCCCACTCTGATAGCCCATTTAACTTCACCAGGTGGAGTCTGCTGCTCCTGATGCACGGTTTTTGGTGGAGGAAGAGAAAAGAGACAGCATGGCCTGTGATGACAGAAGTAAGTTTTGCAAACTGAGTCTTTCTTTGAGCAGAGATTTTTATCCTCGTCAAACACAACTGAGGTATGCCAAAACATACTGTGTATGATCCAGTTCTCAGGTATCAAAAGTGGTGGGATTATGTGACAAAGGAGGTCAGGCAGTTCAGAAGGTGGAAAAAATTGCAAATTAACAGAGTTAAATATCCGACTCCGGTTTTACAGGTACTATAGGGATACAAAGAAGATTTACAAACACTCTGGGGATATAGTGGGAAATCTCATGTCATTTAGGAAACCCTTAAAGGCAGTAACCCAACACAACCATTCCTCTATCACCTTTCTACAGGGGCATTTCAGCCCAGTCATGCTGCAGCTGCTGGGTGACCAGGCAAGGCCATCACAAGCAGCAGCAGCAAGAAAGGCAGGGGCTGGAGAAACCATCCAGGTCCAGGTCCAGGTCCAGGTCCAGTTCCTCGCTTCCCAAAGCATTCATAGAGTATTGGTGAATTCCAGTTCATCTCAAACTGAGTGATTTATTTTCTCCCCACTGTGAGATTTGGTACCTAAATAATGTTCTATCTGAGTGTGAATAGGTGGCTTCACTAATTACAGAATCAAAGGTGCAGAACTATGAGGTTTTGAGTTAAAAGACTGCCAGTGAAGTTCAAGGTCAGAGACCTGGAGCTTTCTTTTCTGTAACTACCTTAAATAAGAAATCATTGGTATTAAGTCTTGTATTCCTTTCCTTACTTGCTAGGACTTAGGAACGGCACTTTGAAACTTCTAAAAGAAACAATGGGACCCCTTAAAATAGATCTTTCAAGCAATTTCTCTGCAGGATTGAGCCCCAGATGAATACAATAAACTAGCTGAAAATAGATCTTCTCAATTTCCCACTATTTTAATGTCACAGGCAACTTTTACACACTCACTAAACATTCATCTTCTTTCCCTTCATCTTTTCCTGGATTGTCATTCTAAATGAAATATTGCTTATAGAGGAGATACATTCTGTGTAAAAAATTCGATTACCTACACAGGGTTAAACAGGGTTTTTTTAAAGATATTGCTTATCTTACATAAAAGCAATCCTTAACACACAAAGTTTAGTCATTAAAATTTTAATTATGATATTCCATAACTTGTGCTTAATTATAAAAAGTTACATTGATAGTAATCTTCTTTGTACCTTCAATCCTCTGTAAGATAGATGAATGACATATCATTCTCTTTAAGTAATAAACGTGTGGTAATATTGCATCTGTATCTTAGTGACCCATACAATAATTGTTTATATAACCAAGAAAATTAGGTACTGGCCTAAGGTTACCAAAATATTCAGAAATGTTCAAGATGTTCCCGTGTACCCTTAATACTCATGTAATGACTCTTCGCTTGGTTCTGCAGCTGTCCAGAAATGCAGCCTCAGTCTGAAAATGGTGGTATTTGGTCTCAAGGTGCACATGTGCTAAGAGAGGAGCTAATCGCCACCCACCTAACAGTGCTGTGTTTGGTTTTCTAGCTGTAAATACGTATTTCCAATACTTGTGAGCCACTTGCCCACACTTGCATGCTCTTGGCACAATGTTTCTGTTTGTCTTTTTCTGCCCTGCTCAGTGAAAAGTTGGAAAGAGTGCAGCTGTATAAAGCAATGGCTAGCACATTTTTTATGAGTAAAATTTATGGAGTAATGTATCTACTTTTAGCATGACTATTGTTAAACCTGGAGATCAAGCAAAGTGACACTGAGTATATTGCTTTATCAATTGGATTCGTTCAAGTGAAAAATGCTGATCATGCCATGTCTATCCCCTGGGTGCAGAAACACTACTCCACTACTTGAGCGGTCGATACATAAAAGTCAAATTCATTATAATTTGTAGCTTTTTTTTCTTGAAGAAGAACGCAGTTCTCAGTACATCAATATCAACTCTTAAATCCACATCGGATGGAGAGGGTACAGCACAGTAATTCAATCTCTTTACACTTAATATGGTCAGGAAGGGAGAATGAAAACAGCCTCTTGTAAAGTGATGGAAAAAACAGGATGCAATCATTCTGATGGAGCTGTGCAAAGGAGTCATTTTACACCATTCGTTACTAGGGCAACAAAATATAGTGAGCCCCATACATCTAACAGGTGACATTTTAGCTAAGAAATTGCTTCTTTGGTATTTTTTCTGTCTATGAAAAACAATGTTACTAGCGTTTTCACTTGTCATGTACTATAGGGCAACATATTCCTGCTGACAGGCCCATAATGGAAAAATAGAGCAGTTAAATAGTATTACACTCTAACTTTTAGGATACATGCTAATCTGCTCTTTAAAGAGACTTCAGACATTTTCAAACACCCTGGAGACTTGAGTGACTGGAAATTTCTGCATGAGTGTATATAGACGAGCAGACAGATGTGTTTAGTGGAAACAAAAAACCCCTCTTTTCCAATCTTTTCTGATTTAGTTAAAACCTGGAAAGGGTTTTTGTAGATAAATACACTGGAGTGTTTGTACATGGCCACCCAGAAACACACCAGTGCCAGACACATCAAATGGGTTGGTTTCCATACGTTTCTACCAGTGAATATGTCAATTATTTCTGGCCCATACTCATGAAGGTCACATATCAGATTCCTGTACGACTGCTACTGAATTCATGAGGGGGAAGAGGCCCAATTTCCATGCTGTACTTTTACATCCAGAGGGGATTGAAGACTTGACATGGGATTTAGTGAGTTTGTGAATGAACCTGTGCATCTCGTAAGAGCTAGATTTTAGATATGAATAAACGTTATCAATAATCCCTTTTTTTAATTGCAGGTGCTCCAGAAGTAGCATAGCCCCCTGGAGCTGGTGTAATTCCAGGAGCTGGTGCTGACGTGATGACCAGCTGAGAGTTGACATTTAAACATCTGTCTCTGGTCAGTGAAGTTTCTGAAGTAAGGGATCAGCACTAGGACAGAGTGGTGACACCCACCAGCAGGTCATAAAGGTGACAGCACAGGGTGAAGATTAAGGAAATATTAATGAAAAGCTTGGAGAAAATTAATGTAATATTCAAAGAAACTTTTGTCTGAGTGCATGAGGGCAGCACATGATAGCGGCTAAGAGGGGAAGTCAAGATGCATAGAGGAGGCCAGAGATGAGAGAGAATATTTGGTTATATTGGTAGTACAAGAAAGGCAACATACTTGATATAAAGGCTGACAAGCCTCAGGCATTGTAGAAAATCATTGACATCAGCAGTGGAACATGATGTGACCAGCAGGGCCCAGGTTACAACGTGGGGGATTGTAAAAAGAACAGCACAGTACACAACAAGAAAGAGAGGGAGTCATTCATTTCAGTAGCAAAACAGAAGGAGAAATATGCGGGATCAAGAGAAAAGGCAGTCCTAGGGTTAAATGTATGGAGAGGAGACAGGAGGATGAAGAGTGACACCAAGTAGGAAGTGAGTCACGCTTTCATAGAATAGGAAATTAAAGTAGCAGATCTTCACAAGCCTTGAAACCACTAAGTATGAAGAGATTAGGGTAACTGGAGGTTTGATAATGGACTGCCTTTGAAACTGCTTCCCTTTCCTGTACAGAATCAGAGCTCAAATGTTTAACAGGGTGAGATTAGCCTACACTGGCTACGGAGATGGGCTGACACACATAGGTACAAAGRCATAGAATCTTCTATCAGACTGTCCTTGAAATGTGATCTTATGGCCAGGACTTTTAGAGGAATTATTTCTGTTTCCTATGTCACGTACAGTGACTAACTATAGGTGTGGTATGAATTGACAGCTTACTGATTGTTAATTTCTAACTCTAATTTAGGTGAAGATAATTTGTCCATTGCTTCAGCTTAGACCTTACTACTTCCCATGGAGCAGTGATGTGTGTATGGCAAGGCTACAAAAAAATACTTTCCTGTAAATGTAAAATGCATTGTTCCTGAAAGCTGCCTAGCTTCCTAAATCATTGCCAATCCATCCTCCCTGAGTGGGTAATGGGATTCCAAACAGGCCACAGGTGGGCAGGGAGGTGTGTGTGAGATAGAGACAGATTTCCGGGATCCCCATCCAACAAAGGACAGCACAGCACATGCTAGTGTATTGCAGGTCACAGAAGGTGTCTGCTGTCAAAGGTGCCTCCTTTGCTTTGCCCCCTGGATCTGAAATCTGACTGCAGCATTAGTGGTCTTGCTTGCTACTTACAGTGCACGGGTGTGCCAAGCTGGATTGTGCTCGAGCCGTGCTCGGGCTGTGCCTGAGGCCTCTCTGACCTTGGGTGATGATGGAAAGCTTGATTTTGAAAGATGTGGTTTTGGGACACTTATTCCTCTTGTCAGTGTGACAGGGCTAATCTGTGCCCTATGAACCTTACCCTCCTGGCAGTATTATTTCACCTGTTTCCCTCTCTCTTATCTCTYTTACTTGTTTCTGTACAAAGCATTTAACCCTCCAGCACAGGACTCTCACATTTTCCAATGTGCATGCACTCCCTGTCTCAGGCCAAGTTAGCCGTAACACCTGGCTGAGAGAGGGCTGCGCAGTATAGACTGGTTTATTGCCTCTTATGTGCCCGGTTTTCTGTGCTTGTCCAAGTGTTCTGAAACAGAGTAGTCACCTCTGAATACAGACATATGCTTAGAGGCACATCTTTTTACGCATGCCTGCACCTCCAACCCTTGAACAATTTGTGCACTTCATTTGTTTCACATGCATATAATGGTTATGTCAACCAATGTGGTGTTGGAAGCTGTGGTACTGGGTGAAGCAAAGTATTCAGGTAAGCACAGTGCAGATGTAAAAATAGACTTTCATGTTCTCTCAGATGTACAGATGCAGCTTCCAGTGACCCAAACAGTACGTATTGTGTAATTAGGAACTAGCTTAGCCTATCAAGCATATGCATGAAGATGCAGAACTAGGCCCTTAATAAAAGGAATTGGGCGAGTTACATACTCACCTTGATGCCTTTTAAAATCTCCCTGTAACAATAAGCTGATGAAGATGCTGATGGAAGACTGCCCTATAGTTTCATGTTCTGAATTTACAGTTTCTTTGAAAAACAGAATGGGATTTAATAAAGAAGTCTCAATAACTGTCTAACATTTGTATGTTATGATTTTTCTCAAGTTCTGAATTTAACAAGATTTGAAAAAGTAGTCAGTATTTATGAAGCTCCACAACTGAGAATAATACTTCTTTTGTTTTCTGTACACTAGGTGACCCATACTTTAATCAAGTACAAGAGTGCAACAAAGGCAGAGTATCTCACAGTACTATTAATTACTATCTTTGCCTGCACAGTCCTTTAAACTGGTAAAGCCAAAAGCACTAAGTAGATTATAAATGAATATAAAAAAATTTATACTCCCATTGTTCAAAAATAGTATACTGTTTAAAAGACATATTAACATATTTTCACTTGAAAATTTCACATGGAAAACCTCTACTTTACATCATAGTTATTCAAAGCAGCAAAATGTCTTCAGATTGTTCCTTTTTCTTTCTCTGCAAATTGTTTCTGTGATATTAATAATTTATACTGTAATTGTTTTAAAATAATGTTCTAAGATGTATATACTCCTTAAATATTTGAAAGCGTCATTCAAAATAAATTCACACATTAACACAGATGTTATAGGTTCCTACTTATTCGAAATTCCTTCTCTCAAAGTAGATACCAACAAAACACACACAAGAATTCAATTTGTATCTATTTTATAGTATAAACATTGCTTGCTGATGTGCCTGTTGCAAAAAAAATTCCTATTAAGTATTAAGAAAAGAGCAAAGAAAGGAAAGGTGCAGAGTCATTTTAGAGTAGACAGTGTCACTTAGGAAGCTCAGTCTCAGAAGACTGTCTACGGTGCCCTAGGTCATTTGAGAAAATGATGTATTGTGAATACATGATAAATAATATCCCAAAAGTGAGAGCCCCACATAATCTCACTCTTACGGTGCCAAATGTCTGTTATGTTTACAGTATGAAGGTAAGATCTACTAAGAAGTTTTTCTAACATCAGCCTTTTATTTGTTTCTGCATTACAGATCTATTCCCTAAGAGCAAGAGAGTTAAATCAGTTACTGATTCATTTCAGTAAAATAGTTTCATCATTATCAAAGCCAAAACTAGAAGGTGAATCCGAATACCCTAAGAATATAGCAGCAGCTGAACTCTTCCTTCTAGCTTTTTTTTTTTTCAGTTGGGTTAATAAATGTTCATTCTTTTGTACTAAAAGAAGCTAAATGTTGTAAGTTCAGATCCTTGGTTTCAATTCAGCATGTGAAATTTAGGGTCCACCTTGCTATCTTCCCTTTGCCATATTAGCATCTTCAGAGCAAAGGTGGTCAAAGTATCCCTGTAACTGGTCTACAGAGAAACAATCCAGAAGCAAGCACCTGCTTTTCATTTTTCTTTCCTCACCACCTAACGTTCACTGCTCCCTGGTATCTCTGCGTCCTCGCTGTATAATGCTTTGGTGCCAAGGTAGCCTTTTTTCTATTTGGCTGCCACTCTTCTAACCACTGCCGAGATCTATTCCCCTACTGTTTTTGAAATGAAGACAGTGTAGTGCATGTAAACTAGGCTAAATCTGTACCCTGTGCAATACCATCTGGCATGGACAACAAAGGAGAAGACTGGCACCTGGTTGTGGGTTCATTCAGGGATTATCAGTCGGATTGTAGAGGTCTACAGGCTGTGGTAGGACCAGAAGGACAGGATAGAAGTACTCTCTGTACCAAACATCACACACTGTTTTGAGTGGGCAGGCTTTCTTTCACCTGAAAACCTGGTGTCTCATCCTATTTACTCCTGTCATCTTGGCTCTCAATGCTAATTAAAAAATCTATAGTCCTGAAAGTTGGGAAGGTGCAAGGTGACCAATTTGCTGTTAAGAGAGATTTCTCTGCAGGAGGTAAGTGCAGGGCAGAGACAATCTGTGCATGAAGTTACATGTCAGAAGAATGGACAATTAAAGATACTTGACGTTGGGTACACCAGTACAGTGCAGACTGCTTACAAATGATTAATTGCACAAAGCCTGATGCAGCCATCAGAGTTGACAAACAATCTAGGCAGCCAGAAAGGCAGGAATGAAGACAGAAAAATGTCCAGTAAATTGGATTTTTTTCTATATGGCTTAAGCAATAGTACAAGCCATAGAGAAAATGGATTTGGTTTGGGGAACCATAAATACTTCAAATGAGGGATAATCTTCTTTTGATATGTTCAACAGTATGTTTCAGTGTGGAAACCGATAAGTGAGAGTGGGAAGGAAAGAGGACATCAGGAAAACATGGGAAACTAGTTGAGGAGAAAGTTAAATGGGAGAAAAATCAAGTGAAAGATTATTCTTGCTGACATCTGTATCACTGGATGTATAGAGAAGAAAGTACCAGTTAAGGACAAAGTTGTCAGACTTGAGTGTCTGAAGTGAAGCATCTAAATCAATATTTAGGCAACCCAGTGAGTGACCTGGATTTCAGAGATACTGAGTCACTTCAGCTCACACTGCTGTAATATTCATCACCTGAGAGTGTCAGACACATTTTTAGATGCCTGAATGTGAATTATAAATATATATGCATATAGACAGGTGCCTAAGGTTTGCCTAAGTGTTAATAGAGGCTCATCATCACATTAAAAAACAAAACCCAAACAAACGGAGGGGTACTTGTRTATGTGACATTTTCACAGGTTATTGTGATTATTAAAGTGTTGTTATTAGATAAATCTTCCTTTTACATTGTTCTATCTGTTTGTGGTCTTTGAGATGCCAAAGGAAGGATGACTCTTCACTGGCAGCTTGTTGTGGTTTAACCCAAGTCGGCAACTAAGCACGACACAGCTGCTTGCTCACCCTCCCCCCCCCCGCAGTGGGATGGGGGAGAGTAAGAAACTCCCTTGGGGTCAAGGGAAGGGCAAAAGTAAGAAAACTTGTGGGTTGAGATAAGAACAGGGTTTTTTTTTTTTGTAGTAGTAGTAGTAGTAGTAGTAGTAGTAGTAGTAATTAAAAGTAAAACAATGAGAGAGAGAGAGAGGAACAAAACCGGCGGGCGGGGTAGGGGGGGAGTAGGGAACAAGTGATGCAACCTCTCACCACCCACTGACTGATGCCCAGCCAGCCCCTGAGCAGCGATCGCTGCCCCCCAACCAACTCCCCCCAGCTTATATACTGAGCATGACATCATATGGTATGGAATATCCCTTTGACCAGTTTGGGTCAGCTGTACTGGCTATGCTCCTTTCCAGCTTCTTGTGCACCTCCTCTCTGGCAGAGTACGGGAAGCTGAAAAGTCCTTGACTTAGTATAAACACTGCTTAGCGACAACTAAAACATCATTGTGTTGTCACATTATTCTCATGCTAAATCCAAAACACAGCACTATACCAGCTCCTAGGAAGAAAATTAACTCTATCCCAGCCRAAACCAGGACACAGCTATTAAAGATTGCTATAAATACCAGCATATGCAGTACTGTAGCCTGAGTAAGGCGTGGGCAGATTTCCCCTTGAACAGATGCAATTTATGGGCTGATAAAAAAGGTAGAGATATACAGCAAACCTCTGTTCCGCGATCTCACTTCTCCCTGTACTAACTCTTGGTATTGAAAAAGGAGGAGATTGTGCAAAAGGCTGGTAGGCACAGGAGAAGGAAACACCTCTTCAACATATACTCCAGATAGAGCTGCCTGATGTTTAAATTTGGGCTTGAAAAGATTTCAAAACGAATGTGAAAGAAGGTAAATCTTCAAAACTAGTGGAATTTGGGTATGAAGAATCATCTTATACATGATATGTTAGGGTGTGATGATAGTGTTTCCAATGCCTGCTTGTTTACAGGAAAATTCCAAGCATTTCTGGTGGAAAAGACTTCCAAAATCTCTGAACATTGACCTCACAGAGAAAAACATCATATTTAGTCCTTCAGGGGATTCTTCTTTGAAAGTCTTGTCTTTGTTCTTTAAACTGAATTTTCAAAGTATACATTAAATCTAATTGTGTTGGGCAGTGTTCATTATTGGTTGTGGTATGCTTATATTCCCTTCTAGAGATGATGTGCAAGTATCTCATGGAAACTATGCTAAGATGGGGTAAGCTGAGGCTCTTTTTCCATAATCGTTAATGCTGCCATCTGCATGCTGCCAATCACTCTGCATTAGATGTGAACACATGCTCATATTTATGTGGTTTTAACAAAAGCACACATGTGGTGTTTGTTCCAGCTTTATACACTAGCTAGGCGAAGACAGATCATACTGAAGTTACCCTAAAGTCTATCAGGAGAAAATCACCCCTTCAAAAGTATTTCAAATGAGTTTGAAGGAACAGAGAGAGTTTGCACTGACTCAGCACTACATGTCAAGTGATTCTGCATTTCTAGCTTTGTACTGAAAACGCTAAAATGGGATGTAACCCCTATCTGCACTGTAGCCAGTGTGTTCTTTTAGCACACAAAAATATCTAAGAGCTTAATCTGCAATTAAATTCCTCAGGATTTTTGTAGCTTAGGTCACATATTGGCTACATACCAAATACCTAGGCAAAAAACAAACCCATACAATTAAGTGACTGGAATTTGACAATTTTGGTCCATGATAAGTCAACACAACCTACAATTATTCTTAGACATGGAGAGCCTTCAGAGCTCGCTGGGTACCAACAGAATAGGGGAATACCACATGGTGAATACCTGAGGCTTCTGTTGGTACTGCTGCATTGCTAGAAAGATGCAAGGTGTTAGAAAAATGACCAGGCCGTTACCTCATACACAAGYTGAATTTATGCAGCATTTTGAGCATGCACAGGAGAAAACCCTAAATATTGTCTAGCCACACTCATTTTATTAAATGAGTTCTCTTGTTTCAGACTCCGTATGAATTATCCTTACCCTAGTTACCTACATGTCCATGGAACCATTATTTCTAACGCAGTGTGTTTTAAAGTGCTTAAAAGGTACAATGCCAAGCATATAAAAGTATAAGATAACCCAAATTCTTATCCACAGTTGAAGAATTCTTATAATAAAGCACCTTTCTTAGAAGTCACCTTCTTGTCTAAAGATGTAGAGAGGCAAATGCTGCAATAAAATAAGTTCTGATTCTTTCTAACTAAGCTTGACCCTATTTGTGATTTTTTGCCAATGTAATGCTTCAGATGTATACTTGTTTTGAAAGGGAAAGGTATTTTTTCAGGGGCATTTTTAATTACCTATGAACTGATCAGAGATATTCAAATACATATTACTTTAACTCCACTAAGGTCAGTGAAAGCAGTAAATAAATTAACATACCTTAGGGAACTGCTGTTCTGAGCAGTGGGACATTGTTAGTGGGAAGCATTGATTTTTTTTTACTTTTGCATGGCATAAAATGAGATTGACCCCAGAAAGCTGGAACAGTTCATGGCCACTGACCACTGAGAATGCAAAATTTCCCAGTTCTGCCTTAGAAATGAGTTAGATCCATTCAACTGATTGATTGGCTTGTCCAAGCAAATGATCACTGTTAGTCCCAGCCAAGCTTACTGGTTTTCTGTTCTCAAACGCTGAGAGAGGCARCTTCACTGATGCCATACTGCTTATGCAAAAGCTAGTATAAATGATATACAATTTTGTTTTAATCATTTACCTTGAGTAAGGTATTACTTCTTACTGAATTCAGCTGAGCTATGCAACCCTACACCAACTCTGAATTGAACCCCTTTTCCTCAGACACCAACTTATCTTTTGGGTTGCCTGAAAGATACACTGATGAAGGGGGAATCATCACATGGCTATCTCCTCAAACTTTGTTGAACAGTGTTAATATCGCGAAGAAATGTATGTCAGGTTATCTCCTATTAGATCTTTGTCTTTGAGGAGATTTACAAAAGACACTACGGATTTGAATTATTATGACTAGGCAACTGAGGTTTTTGCATTTCAGTAGAGTGGACATTGTAAAGAAATGCCAGAGTCTGTGGTTTGGGTATAGAAAATACCAAAATTTTTTAACTAACCTTGAAAAGAGGAACACCATGTAACAACAATGCACGAGTGGAAAAACTCATTGATTATGCTGGCTAGACCAATGTCCTGTCTTACTTAAATGTGTACTGTCAGCTTTGTTGGTTTAGGTAATTATTTGCTCCTTTAGTTATAAGCAGTTGCCCATGTGTGTGAATTGTTAATAAGAAACAGAAACGCTTCTGTTGCGAGAGTGTTAGCCGAGGAGGATGGTCTAGTGAACGTGTGTGTTAGCAGCAGAGATGACCAGGAATATATCTGTACAATATTTTTTGTCTATGTTGTTGCTTTAGCAAGACCAAAACTTTTCAGAAGAATTTGTATTTTTTCCTACTTTCTCTAGTGCATGCTTCAGAAATGCCAGAGGAACAGCTGTTAAGTGAAGCAAGGCAATTTCTCCCTCAAGAGATTGAACTCCCTTTCTCAGTATATCTCCCAACCCTGGAGGCCCAGAGAGTGAAAGACCATATGATCCTATATTTGTTTAGTTTCTTTTTCACAAAGTATGAAACAAGTGCCCTGTTCCATTTATGTTTGCATCTTAAAAGCTTTCTGGCAGCCATGGCTTAGGCAACGCTCTGCATTCATTGTGCTTGTGCTCCTCCCCAGAGTGCCGAAAGCTTGCTTTTTTTCACTCCCTGGGCTGAGCAACCTGACAGTAGCTCCTCAGCAGTCTGCAAAGGAGCATCCTACACACCTTGAAAGATCAAAGAGGACAGATCCTTTCCATGCACATTCAGGTCTTGAATTCCTCCCCAAAACCACCAAGGAGGTAGCGATGACAGCAACAGCAATGTTTGGTTGGTGGCAGTCAGGCTGAGGCCACCTAGTTGTTTCATAACCCCATGTAGCAGCCACTAAGGCATAATAATTTCCAGCCACCACACCCTTGGTCACATATTCAGCCACTGGCCTAGGGTTGAAAGGCTCCATATGTTACTCCAGGCTGAAACTCAGCTCTACAATACGCGCACAACATTTCTACTAACAAGATTTCTGCCGCCATCACCACAACCCCCCCCAACTAAGTGAGCATTCAGAAAATATTGAAGAAAAATTACAAATAAAACAAAAAACCAAAACAAAAATCCTGAAACAGGATTGGAAGCTCTGAGCTGACACGGATTGCAGACTAGAGAAAAAAAGGACAATGTAATTTATTATATAGAGGAAGGGCAGGGGAAGGGACCAGCACTGGCATTAGGTGTACTTTGTGTTCAGAAATACTTGGGCAATGTTAACAGACAGGTTCAGATGTTATTCCCGTCATCTTTTAGCTGTTGCTACCAAATGTACAATGTGCTTCTGTGTACTGTCATAAGTCAGCTAAAACATATGCCACGTCAGTCATTAAGGAGAAGGGTATAATTACACTTTTAAATGTGGCAAAGCATTTTGAAAGTAGCGTATAATTTTCCAGAGTGGGAACCTTTACGAACCATATCTTTCCCTGAGTGTTTATACAGCCTGACATCTTCGGGTTTGTTCAGATCAAGAGCCCCACTGTGAACAAGCAGGCTTCAGACAAAGGAGGCAATTTGTTCTCTAGGTGCCATTTCAATGAAAGGGAGAGGCAGCGAGGCGGGGGGCGGGGAAGAGCGAGAAGAGAGAGGAGAAGGGCATACTGTTACTGCACACAGTTCAGAAATATGCAGGATCTGGCATAATTACCCTGGGAAGGACTGTTGAGAGGTGCCTACTGTCAGGGTGCTGCTTTCACTGTTGGGAAATGACGATGCTGTCGTTTTATCCTTGATAGAGTCAAAGAAAGGTATGGAGATTATACTTTTAATTAAATTAAATAGACTCACTGCTCACTTGGGGACAATGGGATCATGCAATCTTACTGGGAAAGAGGAAGAGCAGGAAGGTGCCAAGGGGGCATCCTACAAAATGCTCATTTCCTCCTTTTGATATGAACTCCACACGAGGGAGATTTGCAAAGCCAGCCTAGAAATCTAGACACCCTCTCTCCATTACTTCTGTCATTTTTTTAGGAAATTTTTGAAAATATGAGCTTAAATGTTTTTAGGTTTCTGAGAATAAACAAAGGCTGAATATTTTTCTGCCTACCAAGCTCAGCTGAGCCATCAGGCTGTTTTGGTTTAGCAATTACCACTCATCAGCTGAGCCACGATAATCATCACTTCATTTCTGGTATACCTTCAACGACTGCAACACAGTGAGATCTCAACCCACAGTAATAGAGGAAGAGCAAAGCAACATTTCCTAGCACTTGCAGTAGGCCAAAAACACATACGAACTGCCTCATTCAGCTGACACCCAATTTTTTGCATGTTTGTCTGACCCTGATACTCATTTTTTTCTAGACATGAAGTATTTCTTTTCCTGTAAAATATTTCAGTTTGTCTGGCAAAAAAAGATGCTGATGCTTGTTAAATAATGAAAAATTTATGGTTTATGTCCTTCGCATCTTTATAGCAGTGTCCTGGAAGTCCTTATTCAACCATGGGGAAAATTTAATGGTAACTATTCAATAACTGGTAAACATTTGAAAGAGATGAGGAGATTATAAAATTAGTATCAGTGAACACTGTTACAAACAATGTTAGGATGATTCCCAACCCTCCTTCTCTTCCTGACAAACTATATTTGCCCCAAGAGTTTATTTCTAATATATAGAAGGAAGAAAATAATTGTCCAATCTGTGTTATTTTCATGTCGTGAAAACATAGTGACCCACATCTCTTTCTCACTGTCCATGTTGGTCACTGAAGTGCTACTGCAAGTTAATTTATGTCTGCCTGCGCAAGCAATGAAATTCATATAGAATACATATAGAAATAAGTATAGAATAAACATATATATGTAGCCTTGGAGTTACAGTGAAAAAGAATCCGTAGACGATAAAACTATGACTATTAATTTATTGCACTTTGACAATTAAGAAGAGAAATATCTGAAAGTATTAGATACGTATGCTTCACTACAAAGTGGGAAGAGAGTTCCCTGAACTTGGGTCCACATACATGGGGAAATTTGAAGCTTTCTTACCGCTGGACTAGTCATTCACCAAGCTGAAAATGGATACTGCTGCACTCCTGTAAAGCTCTCCAGAGTGCCCAGTTATGTTCCTGAAAATTTCAGCTGTACTAGAGGTTGAGGCTGGGCAATCTGACAGTCCGTGACATAGTGATCTAATTTTGCATTCTCATTTTTATTTGTTTCCCCAAATTCTTGCATATATTCTGACTTTCTGAGAGGATTTTTCTGTAATGCTAGAAGAATTTGCCCCAAATTCCCAAGACTGTAGCCTGAGTCGTTTAGAAAGTCAAGCCCACAATTAAATTTTTCTGAATGTCATGTAATGATAATTGTCAGGCAAGTTTTGATCTGCCACACTCATGTTTTAACTATTTTAACTGCAGAAGAACTTTAATTTATTTCTCCATCATACTTCTTTGAATTTCTATCATACTCTTTTTATAGTCATTTTTAGTTTTAGTTTTGGTGTTACCATATGCTGAATTCTCATTTGGTATGGCTGAATGCGTAGGATACATGCATAGTTAAATGTGTTGAAGTTTGTGTTGCATTAAATAGACCAGTTGACAACATGATTTGGATCACAGAGCACAGCAACAGGACTGTGTGGAAAGAATCATGCAAATTTTGATTTTGTCAGGGGAGAAATTAATATTTTCATATTTTAAATAGCTCTGTAGCTCTCTAGTCCGCAGTCTCTTTTGTTATTCAGTATGCAGGCCCCAGTCCAATAAAAACACTGCACGTGTTTAAATTCAATCCTGATGAGTTATCCCACTGAATTTAGCTGCATTATTCCTATGATTTCTGTAAGATTAGGACTTTCTGTCACAGCAGCAGCCAAAGGTCCCAGCCAGGACAGGACTGGGCAGTAGAGAAATGGTCACTTGCATGATTTTACTGATCAATTATCTGAAAAAAAAATACTGTAGACAACAAGGAAAGTCCTAGAGACCTTCATGCTGGCAGTGAGAATGAAAACCAGAGGGATATAATCGGATAAATAATTTCTTAAGACCAGGTGTGGACAATAGCCTTGTAATGCGTATTTGAGTTATCTTTCATATCACTGTGCTGCATCAGATTCTTCTTAAATTGGTGGTTTATCTGTCCTTACCAAACTACACCTGATGTTCTTTAACAGCAACATCTTGCCATAGACAAAGCCAAAATGTTGTAGCCCCTGAGAACAAATTAATAGAAAGTTATATGCCTGAATAGAGATTTCTTTTCTCCAGTTATCACTGTCAACACAAATTTAGCACTTGATTTCCACTGTTATGAAATTAAAAAGAAGCTGTGTGTAATATAAATTCTAAGCTTGTTAGCCTGTACTTTTTCAGCATAACTAAAACCAGTTTGATTACTACAAGAAAAAATATTTTAAGTTGTTTTTAGTGGCAGAAAGTCATTTTAAATTTAGAACCTTGGAAGCTGGAATTGATGATCCTTATGGGTCCCTTCCAACCTGAGATATTCTATGATTCTATGATCTTAATTTTCGAATTGCCTTCATTTCAATGGAGATCAATTAATTCATTAAAAAATTCAAAAGATTTGAAACCGTTTTTAAAGTATTTCCATTTGTAACAAAGAATGATGGGCACAGTGTTGAGCTCTTACACAATGATGGCCTCTGAACTGACTGTTAGCACTCAGTGTCATTCTGGGTAATCCTCTGAAAATGTCAATTCAGTGGTCTGCAGCAACCAAATAAGCAAATGAAATGTTCAGAATATTAGGACATGAACAGAAAATGCAAAATGTGTTTATAAATCCTTGGCAAGGTCACATGTTGATTGTAGAGTGATTCTGGTCCTATACACCTCCTTCAAAGCAGATAGTAGAACAGGAAATGACACAAAGTGCAGTAAACATGATCAGAGATCTCAGATGTCTCCCCATGAGATGAAATAAGTAAATTAGGCCATTTTGGAAAAGATGAAGTAGTCAGGACATTATTATAAATGTTTATAATATTAATGCATGGAGAATGTAATGAAAGAATGATTATGCACCACATCTTGTTATAGAAGAACCATGAAAACTCTATGCAATTTTGAAATAACATGTTGTAAACAAGCAAAAGTAACTACCTGTCCTGGTTTCAGCTGGGGTAGAGTTAATTTTCTTCCTAGTGCTGTGTTTTGGATTTAGTATGAAAAGAATGTTGGTAACATACTGTTGTTTTTAGTTGTTGCTAAGTAGTCTACTAGTCAGGGACTTTTCAGCTTCCCATGCTCTGCCAGGTGCACAAGAAGCTGGGAGGGAGCATAGCCGCGACAGCTAGCCCAACTGGCCAACAGGGTATTCCATACCATGTGACGTCATGCTCAATATATAAATAGGAGGCGTGGTCCAGGAAGTAGCAATCGCGGCTTGGGTATCGCTCAGCAGATGGTGAGCAATTGCATTGTGCATCACGCATTTTGTGTATTCTATCATTATTATTATTATTATTATCATTATTTTCCCTTCCTTTTCTGTTTTATTAAACTGTCTTTATCTCAATCCACGAATTTTACTTTTTTTTCCGACTTTCTCCCGCATCCCACTGAGGGGAGGGGGGAGTGAGTGAGCGGCTGTGTGGTGTTTGGCTGCCTGCCGGGTTAAACCACAACGCTACCTTTTCACAACACACAATTTACCTGTGGAATTCTGCCACCAGATGTTGCCTAAAGAGATGTCTAAAATACAATCATGGTCAAAAAGTGATTAAAGAAATTAATGGAAAAAAACCAAAAGACTATTATAAACAAATCTGCAGATCTTAACTTTTGATTAAGAAGTCCTCAAGCTGCAGTTTGATAGAATCTGGGAGAACGTACTGAATAAAATGTCACTATCTGCTTACCCAGTTTTAACACTCTTCCTCAAAACATCAATTGCCAGTCACTCTTGAACACAGGACACAGGGCAGGGAGGACGCCTGCTTTGGTCTAGAAGGGGCTTCTTTCTATCCCTACTAATGAAACTGAGGTTGGTGGGTTAAAGGAGGTGATTATTTATACTACAGAAATGACAACTACTTAAGTTTTCAGAAATAGCTTAGCTGCGTAACTCATTGCATTGCATATTTTACCCTGTAGCAGGCTGTAGGCATTTTTAAGACACAATACTGCTAATAACCATTACTATTGCATTACAGTAACTCCATCACAGCTAAAATATTTTTCTGTTCTTTCATTCTTAAAGCTTTAATAGCCGTCTCTCTTCCCTAGTTTTCATCACATATGCTGGTATATCTCATCTGTCTAGCAGATCTTTCACATAGTTGCAGTGATTGTATGTGAGTGCTTGTTTGAGAGGGTTTATGTTTTCATGAAAAGTCAAATTCCCCAAGTCAACATGGTTCTTGATCATTCACTCATCCTTAAAAGATAGCTGTAGTAATAAGAAGTAACCTAGTAATAAGGTTAAGTAGCACTGCCTAAACTTTTAAACTAAACTGTTACTACTTGTTTAAATCCTACTTGTTTTGCCATGCAACTAAACCAGGCTTTTCCTGGATCAGCATCCATTTGCCATTAGAATGATTTGCCTACAGCACTGGGAGCCATCCTGCCAGAAGGAACCAAAGACTGAAATTAATCTCTGGATCTGCTGTGTGCAAAAGTCACTTTCTGTGTTTATTATTCTACTTGGCAACATGCAACTGTGTAACAATAGACCCACTGTCATTATTTAAGTGTTGGTATAGATGATGGGAGCAGCTATAAAGGTGACCTGTAATAAAAAAGACCTCTACACAAAACTCACACCTTATGCAATTATATTTTCATCAGTTTAATTATAATATGTAGAAGGAATTTACTTACCCTGATGATACAGTTATGGCCTTTTTATCCAGGGTTTTAAAAAGGCTCTTAGGCCACAAAATATGTGTTTCCCAAAGTGTTTTGACTCATTTTCAAAAAAGCAGCCTGCGCTTAACAGGGTGAAACAGCACTGGTAGCTGCATCAAACTGATGAAACAAATACACTTATTTGAAAGATGACCAAGTAGAGAAGAGATTCAGAAGAACAGCGGTGCAGCCAAACTGCAACTAAAGAGTAACTGCAAATTGTTCAATTTTTCCTTACCTCAGTTCCTTAGTTGTAACTACTTTTGCAGGATCACTTTCTTTAAATAATTCCATTTTGGGGGAAGTGTTAACAATTGTATTGGGTTTGCGTGGCAAGGTTTTGGTAGCAGCAGGGCTACTGGGGTGGCTTCTGTGAGAAGCTGCTTGAAGCTTCACCCATGTCCAACACAGCCAGTGCCAGCCGGCTCCAAGACAGACCCGCTGCTGGCCAAGGCTGAGCCCATCAGTGATGGTGGTAGCGCCTCTGGGGTAACATATTTAAGAAGGGAAAAAACTGCTGTGCAACAGCAGCTGGAGAGAGAGGAGTGAGAATATGTGAGAGAAACAGCCCTGCAGACACCAAGGTCAGTGAAGAAGGAGGGGGAGGAGGTGCTCCAGGTGCCGGAGCAGAGATTCCCCTGCAGCCCGTGGTGAAGACCATGGTGAGGCAGGCTGTCCCCCTGCAGCCCATGGAGGTCCACGGTGGAGCAGATATCCACCTGCAGCCCATGGAGGACCCCACACCAGAGCAGGTGGATGCGCCCAAAGGAGGCTGTGACCCTGTGGGAAGCCCACACTGGAGCAGGCTCCTGGCAGGACCTGTGGACTTGTGGAGAGAGGAGCCCATGCTGGAGCAGGTTTGCTGGCAGGACTTGTGAGCCCGTGGGGGACCCACACTGGAGCAGCCTGTTCCTGAAGGACTGCACCCCATAGAAGGGACCCACACTGGAGCAGCTCGTGAAGAACTGCAGCTCATGGGAAGGACCCACATTGGAGAAGTTCATGGAGAACTGTCTCCCATGGGAGGGACCCCATGCTGGAGCAGGGGAAGAGAGTGAGGAGGAAGGAGTGGCAGAGACAACGTGTGATGAACTGACCACAAACCCCATTCCCCTCCCCCTGCGCCGCTCGGCAGGAGGAGGTGGAGAATTCGGGAGTAAAGTTAAGCCTGGGAAGAAGGAGGTGGGGAGAAGGTGTTTTAAGATTTGGGTTTATTTCTCATTATCCTACGCTGATTTGATTGGCAATGAAGTAAACTAATTTCCCCAAGTCGAGTCTGTTTTGCCCATGGTGGTAATTGGTGAATGATCTCTCCCTGTCCTTATCTCGACCCACAAGCCTTTCATTATGTTTTCTCTTCCCTGTCCAGCTGAGGAGGGGAGTGATAGTGTGGCTTTGGTGGGCACCTGGCTTCCAGCCAGGGTCAACCCACCACAACAATGTGAGACCATAATTATGAACACTCTTAATGGTTACTTCATTGCATTTTTGTATCTTCCACACACAACTTGCCCAGGAAAACATGCAGAGACAGAATTTAGTATGACTGAGAGTCAGGCCTTGAACACTGAGAATCTACTTCTGTATGTGCTCTAAATGCATACAGTCAGTGTAATGGCCTGCTTTACCTAAAATAGGAGAAAACAGCATATCTTCTGAAGTTATCAAATTACATTTTCTTTTGAGTTTTATTCGAAGTTACAGTAGATGCATCGTTTTTCAATTTGTAGCATAACATCTTCCCTTACACTGGGGAGAAATAGCAGGCTATACATTAAAGAAAAAAGAGGCCATGCATCTTGTAAAGCCCACATTAGGTAGCACAAATGGTTACAATTATGTCACAAGGATTCTGGCAAACCTTCATTTTCTTCCATCTGAAGCCTGCTCATATAAAAGGATATTGTTTCGGTGAAAGGAGAGAAGACAAGGAAAGCAGAAAAAATTTACCGGTATGACAGAGTTTTCAAAGAGTACTGCTGAAAAAGGTCTTGGGGATGAAAAACCCAACAGAAAGAAGTTGGGGGAAAGGGAAACATTTCCATATAGAGACCTATATCATCTAGTAAAAAGATTAAGGATAGCCTTGTACATGTACCCAACCTGATGTTGCTTTCTGTAAATTTTTATTATTTCATATACAAAAAGATTAATATTACTTATTTTGCTCAGACTGCGTTTCACATGTCTGTTCCCATGGTGTTTTGTCTCTAGGCTTGATAGTTCTTTGTAGAAAGTCTGTCCAGCAAACAGCTAATGGAAGATGGGAGACAGCTTAAAGACATCCCAGGACATTGAGGTTCTGGCATTTCATTTAGCCTCACAGCAAGATTGGAGGATAAAATATAACTTAAATGTACTGAACCTTTTGAGCAATAACCTACAGAGGTTCTTATGGCACCTTCAGCACTGCAGTAGCATAGTCTCTTAACACAGTGTACATTAAATGATATGACAAACATCTAATGTATGTAGTTCATTATCTTTTTCATCTCCTTCTCAAAAAGGAAAATGGTATGTGCATTATCTCTTAATGTCTTGTAGRTCTCGCAAAGTTTGGCTTTATTAACACTTAAAATCTTGTGCTACTAAAGTTTAAACATTAAGAGGTAGAAGTCCTACTCTTACCTTTTCTCCCACCAACATTTTGGAGGGTGACTCCTCTTCACCCTCTGCCCCTTCCCGCCCCAGACTGGGCTGTACAGGACCTGGAGGTCTGTACCTGTACAACAGTAAAAGTAAAGGTCAAGGAGCAGTGATTTACATTGCAGCTAAACTTTTAAGTGTCCGTACATCAGTCTATGCTACATGTTATATTTTGTCACTGAAGCGTTGCAGCTCTGGCTCACTAGGCTGCTGGTGCTTTCCTGGGAAGGAAGGGGAGAGAGAGGTGGCAGTGGCTCTCAGAGGCACAGCTGGGGTTTGTACTCCTCCAGTACAAACCAGGGCTGGTGGCATGCTGGTGGCATGCTGCCCTCCACAAGAGGCATCTGTTCTCCAGATTCAGAGACAAGGTGTAAGGCTATCAACAGAGTGCCTATGAGAAGCTGAAAGGAAATGTCTTCATAGACATATTCTAATTTCTGAATCTTCCTCTTGCTACATTAGCAGAGCCAAAAGCAGAGCATACTCTTTTCTGCCTCTATTGTAGAGGAGAATTGCCTGTATTGTAGGACTTGCCACTTCTCTTAGTTGGAAGGTTGTTGATCCAGGTCACCTGAACATATTAAATCATAACACAAATAGTATCACTGCAACCCAATCTTAAAAGCAAAGAAAATTGTTCAGTTAAAGCATCAGTTTTAAAAACAGCATGCAGTATAGAGGAAATGTTAGCCAGGATTCACAAGTGTTGCCTGAATTACCATGGTTTTCTCCTTTCTTTGCTTTCTATTCTTCATAACACACCCTATGTAATTGAAAAGAGAACCAAAAAAAAAAAAAAAAAAATGCCAGAGACCTAAAAGCTGTTACTAGCAATCTTCAAAGAGGCAGGTGTTATTTTTTTCTAGCCAGGAAGTACAAACTGTGAAGAATCCCCCTGATGGGGAGCTCGCTGTCTCTTGCGTGTAGGAGATCCCAGAATATGTTAAGATGCTGTAGGTAGTTCCTGTGTCTCCAGCAGATAGTGGGAGGGGGTGGAGCACATCCTTTTCTCCCACATTGTGCCCAAATGTCATGCTGACTCTTAGGGACAGTCAGCAGTAACTTCCCAAGCTCCTATAATCTGCTTTGGAGCCCTGGCTAGAGAGCTAATAGGGACCCCTGGCTTAGTGCTTTATTCTACATCCAGTGCTGAAAACATAGACACAGGAAAGTGGAAAAGCCTTCCCAGAATATCTATTCTGGATCTTGCTATCATGGGCAACTGCACCAACTAATCTCTCTCAGAAATGACAAAAGTCTATTTTAAAGCTTCTAAGGGTTCTTGCCCCCACTGCTGTGACTGGAAAACTCCAAACTACATTCAGCATGTAAACAGGTAGTTAGAATAACCACAAGTTAAAAAATAGCTACCAAATCAACCAGAAAATACCTAGCTAAAACATCTGGGAAAATCACTTTGCATTTTCTCTGCTGAAAAGTGTATTCTTTTACCTTTTCCTGAATGAGGTTTTGCACTCCCCTGCCCATTGCTATAGCCTTCCTCTGTAGCTGTTTCAGCTCAATTTGGTTTTATGGGAGTGGGTGACCACATCGAGAAGGAATATGCAAACAAGTTCTCTCCATTGCCTTGTATGAAGTCACTAACATCCTTCTCCCTGTAATAGAAGTATCTCGTCTGATATATTTGCTTTGTATCACAAATCATGGTGCTGCTGTGTCACAGTCATCTGGTGAGTCACCACTATTCTCTCCACTGACGGTGTGTCCCATTTTCACAATTGTCCTTGAGACCTCCCCAGTTGCAGTGTACTGTTTAAAAGACCTGTTAATTCCAAATAGTGGAAGATAGATTTCTGAAGGTGCCAGATTCACATACAAACTACTGTCTGTAATTAAAAGCTTATTGGAGGCACCCATGTTATTATTTAGTTGGTAGCTCTGATGTTGGATTACGTATATATGTATAGAGAGTTGTTTTTAAAATCCGTGCTATTTACCATACATGAATGTTGTTAACATGCATTTCATTTAACCCCAAGGAGTCATTTAAACCTCTTGGGTGAATTTACATTTATGAATGTCTTCTATGAAATGTGTATTATTTATCCACTGCATCATGAGAGCTCTGAAGGAGCCAGAAAACTATAAATATGTGTGTAAGGGTATGAAAAAAAACTTCATAAAAAGTCTGTTAGTCTGCTAAATACTGTTAGTATAGCATCCTACTCCAGGAATAAAGGAATTAAAAAATAAAAAATAAATAAATTGAACTGAGCAAGGCATGGATGAAGAGGAGATGTCAAAAAGGGAACCGGGAAAGCTGTATTGCTTAAATGTGTCTACTACACTGTGTAATGCAGAAGCTGAATATGGTAAGTTAATATAGAAACCCAGGGGAGAGACAGAGAAGAAAGGACCACCTAGCAGTTGTAACATCCTGTTTTGGCTGTGGCTTCTGGATCCTGGAAATCACCCACTGCCTGCATCTTAGTTGCTTTCCGTGAATTATCTCAGTTCCTACATATCTCTTGAGGTGGCTATTCACTCTAGAAGATTTTGACCCTTCTCCATCCCAAATCACTGCTTTGCAAAAGTTGCCATTTACACTGCTTGCATCCCCCATGATCAGCAAAACAGTCCAAAATAAAACCTAGAAATAGTCATTGTTTTCAGCTTGTAGCTTAGCGCAAACCTTCAGAATCCCCTCTCAGATCTGAGTAGAAGCAATATAAGGATAATGAGGGAAGAGCTATAGGGATGCCTGTAATTTAGCCAAAGCTGTGTTGGAATAATAAACAGAAAATAGGGGAAACAATGATGTGTTTGGATGGCTTAAATACTTTCCAAAGAGAAAACTTTTTGGAAAAAATATAATTAGCAGGGATGAAACATATTTAATCTATGCTGACTGAGCACTAAAATGCATTTGCTACATTGAAAAGTTTTGGAAAATTCCGTTTTAACTTCAATGCAGAATGATTTTTTTTTTTTTTTTTAAGCACTGGGATTACCAAAACCAAAATATCCATTATTTCCTTGCCTGTAACTTTCACAGATTCTTACTGGGAGATGGATCTTTTTCCCAGAGTAAAAAGAATAAAAAGCTTGAAAACATTCACCCCAAACCGCAGAGGAACCAAGAGTCAGTAGTGCAGCAAAAACTATTTAGGATACCTCTTCTTAGTGTGTCTTTAGCCACCGGGTAAAAATAAATGCAAACCCAATACCTCAGGCTTGTCCCTATGTCTTCCAGTCCTCATCAGATATTTGGAAACAGTGTTCCGCTCCTGACCAAAGTACGCATTGCTGGGGCCTTCCTTCCTCTGCAGCTGCTGACTTGGAGAGAACAATTTGGAACTTCCTCTCCCCAAAAAATAATCAGTTGAATCTGAGAACAGCACGGCTTTAAAGGACAGCTTCTGTCATGACCAGCTCCAGTCAAGTGGTACTGGCCACGGCTGTGCCTGCAGACCACCACATCCCTCCTGGAGGAGACTCAGCACAGGTGAGACGTGCAGAAGGGCACAGCTAAGGATGGACCTAAACAAGACACTGTGAAACATGAAACCTTCTTCAGGCAGCCTTAGAATCAGTCACTCTTTGTATTCGGTTATTTTTCAACAGTACAAGTTGGTCTTTAAAATTTGAATTCTCTGCAGAGAAAATGTGCTTTTAATTGTTAACAAATATGTCAGCAGCTGTGATCTTCCCTGGTAAGAGTGTGGCCTAGAGCCTATTTTTATGTCCAAGTTATGATCCCATGAGAAAATAAGTTTATAGTGGATTCTGACAGATCTCTTTAAAGTCTATGACAGTGACACTATCATTTCAGGTGTTATTTATTAATTTGTATTAAAACATAATAAATATACTGAAGTAACAGGGATTTTTTAAAGCAAAATACTGTTTTGAAAGCTGTCTCAAATGTCAAACAGAATGCATTAGTTCTGTATAAATTTTTATTGAATTCAAACTTTTAAAAAAATCTTCCTATATCTAATGCCTCTTATCAAAGCACGAAAACCCATTATCTGATTATAAGAACCTCAGAACTCACTGTCTTCAAATTTAATGGACTCCTGATGCTTTCTTCCCTGCCTAGACTGTTTTTAAGACATTTTACAGTATTTTATACATTATAAATGGATTCCATTCTTGGCTTAGTAATTCACCTAATGGACAATGGATACAAAAAAGCTCTAACTCCAGGGACATTAAATTGGTCCTAAACTCTGAAAATTACAGCTTTTACAAAAAGAAGAAAATACTAAAAACATGTCTAATGCAACACTGCATCTCATTTTCCACTACCTTCAGAATCTGCCTAAAAGCTCCTAAATTTCTTAATGACACAATATGTTAAAATTACATTCCTTTATATTTAGATCTCTAAAACATCTTTTCTTTTTTACAGCCCTGAGGAGATCCACCAGCAAATGGGAAAAAACATGCTTGGCATTCCAATAGCTGGGAACACAGAAAGTACTACACTGTACAAGATAAATGTTGTATTTTGTATCTGACCACGGTCAAAGCTGAGTACTTCAGAGAAAAACAGATACTCTCTTGTAATGATCGGGATTCTACATCTCACTTCGGGTAAGCGACGGTACATAATGATACGTAACATATGACACGTAACTGCTGTGCACAGGAAAGCCCACTGTAAAGACCTTGAAAGTCTTTAATCTGAATCATAATTCCTTCCCTTGGATCCTCTGCTTTAGGAGTTTTCAGCAGCCAGCAATACAACAGATGTAATACCATCTCTCTGTCCGCTGCTCTCTTTCCCACCCCTCAGCGATGCTGTGGGATCCACTCTTTGACCTTACACAGCTTGACAGCAACAACAAGCCATAGAGAGAAGAGAAAAAGCAGCTTTTACTTGCTCCATTAATTTGTATTACTGTAGAAAGGGGATGCGGGGGCAGAGGGAAGTATGCCTTCCTAATTCCTGCTGCTAACCTATCACTTCCTGAAGCAAGGATGTTTATGACATTACCATAGTAAAAAAACATATAAAAAAGACACACAGAAAAGGGGAATCCTTTCAAGTTAGGAAAAAATTATTTTTCAAATGTCTACTACGAGGGAGTTTTTCAGCTTTACAGCAAATTTTTTTTAAAAGTTTTGTCTTTTAATGGTCTTTTATGTATACAAATATATATACACACACACACATATTATACATATAATCACTTCTATTTCCACATACACTACCACTTTTTTTCTGGTAATACAAAAAAAGAATAGACAGAGGTAAATGTATGACCTATTCCATACCATTCATTATGACATTTATCATTCATGTGTCCTCCCTCGTACAGTAAGCACTTCATCTCATGTTACAATCCCAGATTCACACAGGTTGGACAGGATCTAGGGGTTCTTTCAGTTCAACCTTCTTCTCAGAATGGTGTCAGCACTGAATTTAGACAAGATTGCTTAGGGCTTTGTCCAGTCACATCCCCCAAGCCTCCAAGGACTGAGATTTTAGAAGCTCCTTGTGCAACCTGCTCCAGTGTTTAATTAATTCCATAAATCCACTTAGAACCAGAAATGTTTAATCTTTCCCTAGGTCAAGGCTGTATGGATCTAAATATGTCAGTTGCCTTTCCTCTGGTTTTTCTGCTGCATTTTTGTGAAATCAGATAAAGATTGCCAAACACTGTGTTGTAGGTTACTGATATGGAAACCTGAGCAGTTGGTAAGAGCAATGTTCTCAAAGCTTACTGCCAGAAGCTGAAGCTAGCTTTCCCATGTTTGTACCTCTCTATCTGTAAACCTTAATGTGAATAAAGATTTCTTTCCCAAACAGTTTAAGAAAAACGAAATTTAAGCCCACAGTGGTTTTTTTTCCTGATATACACATCTCTATGACTCAGGCATTAAGGCTTGGGTTCAACAATATCCATGCTAATTTTTAGCTTTGCAGTTTGTGTTTATAAATTGCAGTTATCAGGCTGTTTTCTTAGCGCAGTGGAAATGTTTCAAAGGCATGATCACACTCCAGCTTTCCACAGTAGATAATTAGGGTTGCAGAATACGTAAGATACGCAAGATAAGAGTATACAAGATAGGAAAAACAACACACTGAGACACCTCCTAAAAAAGTCCAGTCCCAACTGAACACTGCATTGCCACTACCTTCCTCTGCAAAAAGACTCCAAGAAAAAAGAGGAAGAATTGTAAAGAACTGCATGTAGGTATAACTGTTCCACACACAGCTTTACCATTTGAGCACTGAAAACTACTCTGCTCCAGGAGTACATGGGGAACAGAGAAGGAGAGAAGGAGAGAAAGACCAGAAAAGAGAGAGAGAAAGAGAGAGAAGAAAGGAAGGGAGGGAGGGAGGGAGGAAGGAAGGCAGGAAGGAAGGAGAAAGAAAGAAAGAGAGAAGGAGAGAAAGAGAGAAAGAGAGAAAGAGAGAAAGAAAAAGAGAAAGAAAGAAAGAGAAAGAGAGAAAGAGAGAGAGAAAGAAAGAGAGTGAGTGAAAGTAACTAACAGAAGAAAGACTTCTTTTTGTCTTGGAGTCTTCATTGAGAAGAGGTATTCTCTGCCTAGATAAAAAATGTCTTTCCCCCTTTTACCTTCTACTTTCATATAAGCTATGTTAACTGTGATAGTCTTCAAACTTTCACTCATAAGTGTTTGCAGTTTTTAATTTCATGAGATCATTTTCATTGACCTCTTTACTACTGACCTGTTAATTTATTGGATTTGGTAGGATCATTTACACTGACCTTTGTTGCCTTACTGGATTTCTCTCCTCTTTTCTCCCATATCACCCAAGCAATTGAATTTCAGTCTCAATTCTAGTTATTGGATACATAAAGTAATTTCATTTGTATTGCTATTATTCCTAGCTGAATTGTCTTTTTGCTGTATGCCTTCCCCAGCTCATAGTTTAAGCCTTTTTAATATTCATTACAGCAGTCTGTTTCCTTCTGGTTATGGTAGAGGCTATTCCTTATATTATAGATACTTCCATCCTCCAAATACTCCCTTGCTTCTAATAAACTCAAATTTCTCTTACCTGAGCAATCTTCTTAAGCGTGCACAGACACTTTCTAATTCACCTGTTGTCCCCATACTAGAGGTCAGCATCTCCACTATCAGCATTGAGTCTAGCAAGTCAGGTGGACTTTGAGCTGTTTTGCAGGGAAAGACCAACGACCTGCTGGTTTGTCTGTTTTGTCAGCTTCCCTAGAATTTCAGGCTATCAGTGTTGCAACCCATTGCAGGATTCAAGAACCCAGACAACATCCTCTTCTAGATTTTCCCCAATGGTAGGTTTGCAATAAAAGAATATTAGAACATGTCTATGCCTGGTTGAGAACAGTACTTTGCCTTGCATAGACAAGAGAAAGCAGCTCTAATAGATTCTGCTCCAAGCTTTCTTTTTAGAAATAATTATTTGATTGCATTTCCCCAACTTCCCAAATGCAAATACAAAAGGTATCACTGGCAATAAGTTTCTCACAGATTTATAGTTCCTAAATTTTTTGTCCAAGGCCCAGTTACAGTCAGTGAACCTTTGCCCCACATTGTGGCACACATCTGAGATGGTTTCATTTCAAATATACAAAGTTCAATTAATGGAATATATTTTTTAACTATTATTTTGATAAAGAGTTTTAGCTTATTTGGGACATTATAACAATTTTCAAATAAAATCTACAATACAGTATTAGGGGAAATAAAATTGTGCACAAAGTATGGATATAATAATATTACGGAGAATGTAGCTGAATTATAGAACTAACCAAAACCCAACAACAAGTTGAGGCACATGCAGAGAATTTCTCTGTGTAGATTGGCAGTTCCTGAGTCATGTTTTCAGCTATTTCATTGTAAATAGTTGCCCCACTTTGAAAGTTTCTTTCATATTCAGTTCCAACAGAAGTCTTAGAAGTATTACCTATTTTAACTATAGGAAATCTCCTATACCCAATGATCAGAATCAAGGGAACTTTTAAAGCCTGCACCTCGTAGCTTATATTTTACTCAAACTGTATATGGATGCTGAATAGGAAACTGATTTTCTTGACCCTTATCCATTTGTCTTTCTGTCTCTTCATGGCAAAACTGTCATGTTTTGGAAGATTCAATGTTTAGCAGATGAAGAGTAACTTATGAAGATCAGCTAAGAAATGAAACAGTGCTAAATCTTGCCAAGATTAGAGAATTTTAGTGGTATAAAAAAGCTGTATGCTTTTCAGCAAAAATGCATATTTCAGGACATACTTGGATTGATTCTCTGGACTCAGATCAAATTTGTACTTTGCTAATTTGTTTCTTAGATTTTTTTTAATCAGAGAAAAGTCTGATCACATCATGGCAAACTTTCCGGACTGCAGGAAACTCTGATTATAGAGGAAGTAGGAGGGAGGAAAAATTGTTGCAGGTTAGTCAACATAATCTATAGGTGATAGCGCAGTAAAGGGCTGCAAGTTAGGTCTCCTACATCATGTTCTTGGCTTTTCAGTTGATCTCGAGTTAACTACTAAATTACACATTTTCGAAATTACACATTTTCAAATATGGGCATGTAATTTACATCCAGAGATTATGAGGTTATGTGTTTGTATACAGTAATCAAATCATTACATGCATCAGTATCCCTTTATAAGCTCCTTTCAAACCAAGCACAGTTACTCTTAAGGAAATGCATGCATTTTTATTGGCACAATTTCTGAGTCAAGATTTTAAAGATTTACAGCTGAAAAATGGGTATTATAATGACATCTAACACAACCTACCTGCCTGGCAAGAATGTTGCAGGTTTTAATGGATGACTGTTCACAAAACACTTGGAAATTTTTAGATGAGAATTGGCAATGGTAGAGCAAGGTGCTTGGGTAATAGTGTAATTTACACAGATACAAATAAATAAACAGTAGAGAAAAGTAGAATAAAAAATAGATAATTTAAAACACTTTCTTAAAATAGTCACCACTCTGGGAAAGGATAAATGCAGTATTCAACATGAAACCTGAAGCCTTAGGGCTCACAAGGTCCTATTGCAAAAGACATTTGAAGGAAAAAAGATACATGAAATATGTTTTACTAATATTATCTTCAACACATGAAACTGTGCATGACTTCATTATGCATTTGCACTTATTTTAGTTTGCTTCAGAAAGCACTGCAGGCATTGGAAAGGAAACTTCATTTTTTAAATTTATTTTTTGACTGAGCGGGTAGGGGGGGGAAGTCAAAACTTCAGAGCCAGAAAGAAACTGGTAATGCTCAGTTCCATCGTGTGAAAATGTACTGAGATTCATTATCTTCATCCTGACATTTGAAGACCCAGCATGTTGTTCCTACGTCCATTTTTTAAGAGTGTGCAATGCACTAGCATCAGAAAACATGGAGACATATGTTCTTAGGAGACTGGGGGCTGGGAGGAGAAATCTCAAGGGCTGTATTGGCTTTGTGAGCAGCCACAGGAATATGACAAAATACAGACCTCATTTTTATTTAAAATACAGGACATTTCTACTATCAGCATTACATAAAGGGACTGTGGCGTAATTACAGATCCGCTCTAGTGTTTTAAGTATTTTGCTTGCCCCTTCCCTGTGCAGCAGAAGGTGATGCTTTGGCAAATGCAACGTGTATCAGAACACAGTGCAATAAAAAGACAGAAAAGCTTGCTCTGAATGTAAAGTGAAGAAAGTTTCCCTTAAAGCAGCCTTCTGGATATCATTCTGGCTGAGCCTAAAATGTGTCGTGGAATAGGTGTAGTTAATTTCACAGCTAGAGACGGGATAAAATTCAAGAAGTGGAATAAAAGGTTACTGAAATTTCCATCCAAGAAAGTAGTGTGCMGCAAAACCTATGTATCTTGAGGAAACCATACAGAATCCATGTCAATATCTATGTGTTGGCCTGTGTTCAACCTAGTATTTTTACTTACTGGTGAAGGGGTTGAGAAAAATCCTACTTTTGAAAATCTTCTTCCTGTCTCTACTGTGCACTTCCACCTTTTCTTTGTTTTCTGTCCTCCTATGTATTTATCCTTGTGACATGCTTCTAACATTGCAGGAGTTTTGCCAGTTCTGGCTGCTGTGGAACAGAACTGATGGCTGCCTCGCTGACGCTTCTCCTATGGGGAGGGGTCATTTCTAAGCAGGAAAGCCAGCACACGCATGCACATTAGATCTCGAACATCAGAGGCAGGAATGACAGACACTCAGTCATTGCTTAATCCCTCAAAAGCAGAGTCACTTTGGAACTTTATTTTGGTGAATGAGAACTAGAACGAGAGCAGAAAGCTATATATTTTCTTAATAGGAACTAGAATGAAAGTGACAGTTTTGGCAGAACTGGAACTGAAAAGTTAACTTCTGCAAAGAATTAGAATTTTTTAAAAAGCACTATTCAATACAACTGATTTTGACTGAATTTGGTTGTTATACAAAGTCAAAAACTACAATCCCACAGATTTTATGTACTTGCATATATATGTATAAAACTCCTTTCTTTATCCTAACAGTAAATTTCCATATACTTTTTTTAAAAAAAAATATATGCATATATCCATTGGAAATGAGGTCCGAAAATGAAAATGTGGAACTTAAAATCATGTTTTCTTTAAGAAATTAACAATGATGCACATGGAATAGAGTAAAAATTTATATAAATTCATTATCATGGGTATAAAATAACACTCCTTTACTTAGCTTCACCATTAATCTATTGAACACTTGGGTGTGTGGATGCAAACTGCATTTTAATGGATGAAGGGGGAACAAAGCCCACTTAGTATGGTCAATTCCAGTAACAGAACTACGGCACTGAGAAACAGTGAAAAGCAAGCAAGTGGAAGATCATGGGGGCTTGTGGTTAGTTGTGTTGTCAGAGGAGGTCTGACGTACTGACAACAATCATACCAGACAGTGCAAAGACCAGAGACACTACCATGTTAAAAGGCGGGCAGACAGATGGACAGACAGACTGGCTGACTATAGAGGAGCTGGAAAAGATACAAGCAAGAAGAATGACCTGGCAGAAAGGAAGTTTAAATCAATTGGGAAAAGAGACATTTGAGAGGAGATGTGATCTCAATATATAGATTCACGAATAAAACTGAAAACAATGTTACTTAAAACTGTAATTCTTTGTTTTTCCTGTGGTTTAAAGCCTGTGGGCCTTCTGTGACATCAGCAAGAGGCAGCCTAAAACTGAGTCAAGGAAACACTTTATCACATGAAATGTAATTAATTTGTGGAACTTACTGTCATAGAATGGAGATACCAAAATTTTTAAGGATTCAAAAACAAATGGAAGAAAAAAATACATCTAGATACATTAAACACAAAGAGCCAACCAAGTCAATCAACCATGTCTTTGTCTTGTTCTTATATTTTTCACAAAAATATCTGCTAGTGACCATTGCCAGACATAGGATACTGGGCTAGATGGAACTATTATCACTAAGTATGTCTGGTTTTGAATCCTTAGTTACTCGACACCTTATAGGTGTGCTTGCTAAATAAATGGCAATTTAGGGCAGGCTATAAAAGTGTCTGACAACTACAGAGGAGGCCACAACATTTGCAGTCTTCTGAATGCTTTTTTTTCCACAAAATAAAGTAGTACAACAAGGTTGGGTGTTTCTTTTGTTTTTCACGGTCGTTAACAGAATGTATAAAATATGCATTCACAACTAAATTAGTTGGTAATTTAGGAGTTCCACTCTAGCTGGGGAGCACGACAAAGTTCCAAGTGACTGGGGAGTAAAGACCTGAAGAGGGAAATAACATAAGCTAGAGAAGGAACAGTATTTGTCAAAACATATCCACTTGCTTAAAAAGAGCACAAGGCTTAAGAAGGAAAATGCAAACTTTCATTTAAGATTTTGTTCTTCTAAATAATTAAAATAGAAAAACGCATCTATGTCTGGGGTAAGAATCCACTTGAAAATGAAGAGTCAACACAGAGAGAGTGTTTGTCTAAGGTGTTTCACCTTGCCTTGTTTCCATTCCATTAGAGAAAAAGCTGAAAGAAAACTGGCAGTATGTTTTGGTTCACAGGAAACAGCCAAGTGGATGGCATAATTGCCATTATCTCGATCAGTTTGCAGGGTAAATAAACATGATAAGCAGTGTATCAGCAAACTAGTGGAACCAAAATATGTCACAGATACTCCTAAGGGTGCCTACTTAATGAAGAACTCTTAGGTATTTTCTATTTCTGTTTTCTGCAGAGATCTAATAACCCTTTCATTCATTAAAAAAAAGAGAGTTTCCTTCAATCTACAGAATATGCCATGCATTTTTATACTGCTGACAGATTTCATAAAAACGTAAGTGGGATATTCCCAGCAGAACCTGCGTTTCTGCCAAGGATGGAGTCACAGTTATGCAAAACTACACAGGCAGCAAATTCAGAAAGGTTTATGACTGGCACAGGTGAAAAAGACCATCTAATATTTAGACTAGCCAACAGACTGCAGATTAAATAGTTAAAGACACTGGGAGGTTTCCCTCACACTTTACATGCAAGGAGGCACTAGCAGGTTTCTCAACTACTGACCAGAGACCACCAGCAAGTCATGTTCTACTACGTGGGTCCTGAGGACTTGCACATGATATGCACAGTATGGTCAAGCCAYAGGGGCTCTGATTAAATGGTGAAAAAGCTTTCCTCTTTTTCCACTGGCTCCTCTCCTTTCTGAGAGCTTCTGTTCTTCATTGCACTTATGACCCTAATATCCATCTCAGCTTTGCCTTCATCTTTCCTTTCCTCTACTACAATTAATTTGGCCTGTTCCTTCACCAAAGAGCAACCAATCCTCCTCCCCACAATGTTCAGCTCACATCTCAGACTTTCCTTCTAATTTATCCAGTCAGGCCTTGTAACCTTTCTTCATTTCTCTTCCCTTGTTCCTTTTAATATTTCCGTATTAGATTTCACGTGGAGCGTCTTACAGCTGCTACAGCCCATCTTTCCATCTCGCAGTCGCATATACATCTTTAAAGCACAGAGGCAGGTTTCAAGCAAAAAGGTCTTTGTCCTCTTCTCCAGGCTTTGAATCAAGCATTCAGCTCAAATTTTTCATGACAGTTCTCTCACCATGACAGCTCATAAAGAGGCACCAGAGTAGGAATAATTTCTACTTCTACGTAGCTTAGCATTCAGACAAATCACAGGTCTTCTTGCTGGGCCTGCTGATGAAAYGTTTGAAGGGTCCTGGTGCAGAAAGACGGAGGCATAATAATAGGAGTTGTTACAGATCACAAGGAGGATGGAGGAGTCAGAAGAAAAAGAGGATTTATAGGAAAGAAATACCTGAAATTTAAAAAGCAACAGAGCTCAGAATACTCTCCCCAAACAAATAAAATCCCATGCATCATTAATTTTTCAGTATTTGTGCTTAAATGCTCTTGTCCATGATTTCACTGGCAAAGCTAGGAATGCCAAGAGTGTGTTTGACCATTGCACTCAGAAGTCGGTGTCATACTTCTTTTAGACCCTGCCACACATCATGATATGTGCCAATGGAAAATAGCCCATCCTTTTACTGGTTCAGAGAGGAAATATTGATCGGATGAATGTACTTGTCAGCCAGATATTTTGTCTGACTTTTTCAAACACTGTAGAACCACTAGCCATTTTATCTTGCTATCGAGTGGTAGCCCCGCACAGGTGAGAGGCATGGAAAGCTGGGCTGCACCATGCCTTGCTCTCACTGGACTCCTGGGCAGTACATGCCCCAGGTAGAATAGTTTGGATACACCTGCTGCTGCTGGACGGCATTTAGCACAATGCTAGTTGTTCCACATGGGAACCAAGGAAGACTAAGCGGGATCAGATGAAGATCTGTACACTTACCAGCTAGCAATTCAAAAAGCATTGGGGGTATGGAGGGTGAATTCCTCTCCCTGTGGATAAAGATGTCCTTGAAAAACTTCCACGTGATACTTTTACCAGCCTGATTGCTGAATCTGTACCTGAGATTAATTATGCAAAAAGGTAGATATGGAAAAACTCTTATATCTGAGAAACAGTGAAGAAAGAAAAGCTATTCTTTTTGAGAACAAGAAGAGTATAGCTGGAAAAAACATCACCTTCAATAATCAGAGCTAAGGACTTTCCTTACATCAGCTTCTTCTGCAGCCTCTAAAATTCATTCTGTTTTATTTGTCTTCGCAATTTGTTTTTAATAAAGCTAAAGTTTGCTATCTCCACCCTTCTAAAAATGAATAGATCTATGTTACAATGTGTCCCATAGCCTAGCAATGAGCTTTGTGTAACTGACACTTCAGGAGGAGTGCGTGTCCAGACTTGACATTTTTTCAGATGTTCTTTCTTCAGAATCTTTTCCATCTATTTATTTATATTTAATATATTTAATATATTTAATATTTCTATTTAATATTTCTTGAATACATGTATGAGGACTTCTGAAGTCTTTAATAGATACCAAATAATTGTATCACACTACAATATCTAGAGTTAGGGGTTGTAAGATGGTGTGCTATTCAGAGTCTATGACTATAATGTCTTACTGGAGGGTCATAAGGCATGGATGGACAACTGATGAAGAGGGGGCTAAGGTTAAGAGCTCTGAAGTTTTACCCTGCAACAAGTAGCAGACTGCTTGGAGATTGTCACTGGAATCAATGCATGCTACTTTCATTTTTGTTTTGGTGTTCAAGTCCCTGAGCATTAGAAATCCTGTTGGATTCAAAAGTTTGTTGCAATCAAGGAATCAATTTCTCTGCACTTTTTATAAAACTTCTCTCACCAGGATAGAGAAGCAGTCTATGGTAGGCAGAGAACAAAGAGGTACGGTTGCATATTATTGTTAGTAGGTGTGTGGAGTTGTCAAGTTTTGTATTTGAAAACAACGAAAATGCAATATAATCAAAGCGTCCAAAGGGAAAAGCAAATAAAAACTAAACTGCTACTTCCATTTGGCTTTTAGTTACACAGCCAAAGTGAGTGGAATACACATACAAAACTGCTCTTGTCTGAAAAGTAACATCAGAAGTTAAAGTCCATGTGCATATATGCAACTTAGTCCTCAAAAGTGCTGGCAACTGACTTTAATTGCTTCTAACTCACTAAATTCTCGAAACATAGACCTGCACAATGTTTTCATAAATTAACCTAAGCTCTGTAAATAAAAGTCCAAATGAATACATATTAAACACAGATAGCAAAGTTCACAAAAAATGTCAGTTCTAAGAGTTTTTACCGAAAGTTAGAAAACAGTAAGAAGAATTACAGACTTTTTTGGGTTTCCATATCCCAAATGACTCTCTATTAGTTGCACTGTATTTGAAAGCATTGGCAGCTGTAACATATCTCATTCAGGAGAGAAGCGGCATAGAAAGTTGTATTACAGTAGTAGATGATCCTAATAGTTGCTTTACAGGCTTTAGTCTGCCTTGCTCTATGAAGGCAGCCACCACACTCCTTCCAGTTCCTCCTTAAGCTGCAGTTGGTTGTGTATGTTGCGATATATCGTTTCTGTTTCCTGAATGGGATTTCTTTGCCAAAGCATCTCAGATACTTCAGTGTATCTTGACTGTAGCTGCCTCTTAAGAAGAGGACAGGCCCCTTGAGGAGGCATCAGTTTCCAAAGGTTACCTAAGAACTGAAAGGTCATTTAAAACCTAAAACTTGAATTATTTGTCTGAAAGGATTTCAATATTAGGTTGTGATCATTCCTACTGGACAAATTTGGTTGAACAGATATTTACAAGAAATTCTGAGGAGGGTTCTGACCATATTTGTAGCAAATCCATTTAAAAATTAGAATGAGAGTAGTTTCAAAACTTTTCTGTTGATGACCAGATTTGGATATCTTTAGTTTACACAAATTTAACATGAATTAACGCAGGTGGTCTTGAAGATGTTCATGTTCATTTGTAATTCTTCTAGTTAGAGGCAGTAAAGAGCATTCCAAAAGAAACATCATCTATAAAGATTATTCAGCTTGAGACAAGCAACCAACCTAGAAACTGTGGAAATAACAGGTTTGTGACCAAAAAAATGTTGAAACAACTTGTCATTTTAACACTTTCTATATCTTGAATGTACTATTTTCTCACATTATAGGTCATTCATAAACCACAGGATTTATCAGGCTGAGTTGTGTCATCATTCCACACTTTTACTTCTCTAAACATCGATTTCAAAATAAGCTAAATGATAACCTTTTTTTCACTGCTAATAAGTTTTTCCTTTTAAATCTAAAAAAAATCTCTACAAGCTTTTTCAGAGTTATTAATTGGTATAGCATTACTGGGTAAACTAAAAATCAGAACTAATCATTGGTCTTTGTAAAGGAAAGTAATTAATATTAAATCTAAAACTCTTATATTGTTTCTTTTCTCTGCCCACTCTTTTATCTCAATTGTAACGTGTGTCAATGAATTCCATAAGATGATTATTCATGCAAAAAAAAATTTATGTTGATTTGACTTGTTGAGTTTACAACAATTTATGCTAATATTATGACATTACCATATTTTTATGTATAATTATTTGTGTTTATCTTAATTCAATTCCATCCCACATATATTCAATTACACATTGTTGGGTTTGTTCTTTTCTGTTCAGTTATTTCCCTCATCCATCACTGCACATAACAAAGATAATTTCACAGAATTTTCCTTAATGACACCTAAGGTCACATTACTGAGCTATTGCAGTTAATTTAGAACAGAAATGAGCAGGAAGGGGGGGGGGGTGTGTTTCATTTTCTTCTAATTCACTTTTTACCTCACACTTCTTGGCAGAGAGGTCGTTTACTGCAGTGCTCCCATTCCCTGAAATTGTGCTGTTATCTATTTCTAGTGATAATGTTACTGGTGTGCTCTCATCCTAGGATCCTGCTCACCACAGCACCTGAATTGGCAAATCGATTGGCACAGGCAGCAACATGCCCATACGTCACCCTCACATGCAGTTGCCATCAGCATGGGTGCACACCCGGACCCAGGAGGTCAGAAGCATTTCCAGACTCACCAAGTAAAATGTAATCTCTCAAGACTTACTGAGTAACTGCTTTCTTCTCTCAGGTCTTGTTCAAATACCTAATTATGCACCAGGTTCAAAGGTCAGCAGTATACATCTTGCTCCCTCTTTTCAATTACACTGATAACTACACTTTAAAGAGATCCAGACCATTATTATAAACTCTTTTTATATGGAGGAACCAGGTATCTCTATCCTGCAATCCTAAAACTTATGTATGCAGATGTCCTGGTTTCGGCTGGGATAGAGTTAATTTTCTTCCTAGTGCTGTGTTTTGGATTTAGTATGACAAGAATGTTGGTAACACACTGATGTTTTTAGTTGTTGCTAAGTAGTCTACTAGTCAGGGACTTTTCAGCTTCCCATGCTCTGCCAGGTGCACAAGAAGCTGGGAGGGAGCATAGCCG
>JAYKAV010000911.1:486958-538544 GCA_035582835.1 Phoebastria nigripes | reverse complement strand
GAGTCTTGCTGATCACTCCCTGGCTCTCCAGTTGACAAATCAGCTTATGGATGGGAATCAGGGAGTCTCAGTTGGTGCGATATTGCCGCCAGTGCACCATTGTAGTAGCAATCGGCACCTGTTGTTCTTCAACCTTCAGCAACCCCACAACAGAAGGGTCCTTTGAGAGACCGGGCAAGGTAGACAGCTGTTTAATTTCCTCCGTCTCCAAGGCAGATACACCAAAAGCCCACCAGTACCCTTTTGGGTCCTTGAAATACCCTCTCCTGAGGTAGTCTATGCCAAGGATGCATGGAGCCTCTGGGCCAGTCACAATRGRGTGCTTTTGCCACTCVTTCCCSGTTAGGCTCACTTCGGCCTCCAATACAGTCAGTTCTTGGGATCCTCCTGTCACTCCAGAAACCCTGCCAGGTTAAACCACAACAGCAGAAAAACTTTTAAACAGTACTCTGCAGCACAGTAGTAAGTCTGTTGTAATTTAACATCAACTAAAAATAAATCTTTATAACTTGTGTCTCTATGACTTTGTCTCCCAACAAAGCATATAAGTCTTGTGCCAATGTATTAGTACTGCAATAGACTCCAGTATGATAGCCTTTGTTTGACCAGAAGGAAGAAGTAAGGTAAAACAATTTGCACAGAGGCAGTGARAGAATGGAAGGTCTCACCTCTTTCCTTACTACCCATGAATCACTATCCCTTCTTAATAATGTGGCACAGCTTTCAGAAGTGCCTTGGCTGTGCTGAAGTCTTTTTTCCCACAAGTGTTCAGATGTCATAAACACCGACACATTTTGAAAGTGGTATTTAAACAAAATTCTAATTACATTTCATCCTGAGATCTGGGGATATTTTACATAACCAGGGTCTTGTGGATCAGTATATGTGGCAAGCAAAGCAGGAGTAAAATGCAGCACTTCTGATCTGACTGTTCTTACAGCTCTTTTGCGCTCATTTCAGACAAACAAAAGTCACCACACAAGAGCAACCCCCCTGACTCCAGAAGGGTATTTAAGAATATTTAATCTTCTCAGGGCATTTTTTTAAAGACACAGCACTGAAACAAGGAGCAACTCCTTATGGGATAAGCCAATCAGAGCAAAGAAAGCAATGTTCCAACAGTGTGAAAGCATTCCCAGGGGACCCAGAGACAACCTGTATCAGCAGGCTGCAGTAAGTTTTGGGAGCGTCTGCGTGTGTTTATTAAGAGATTCATACTGCGTTGTGTGGGTGCCCTATACTTGTCTGACATGTTTTCAGAAGGCTTTATTTTCTTCTTCGGACATAATAGCATTGTGTTTATTTGTTTGAGACAGGACCTCTGCGAGAAGAAGCGAAAACATATACATACCATGGGGAAGAAAATAAGCAAACATACGGAATGTCTGGACTACAGGATACAAACCCCACAGGATCTAGGGAGCACACATCTTTCCTCACAATAAATGCTAACCAGCTGAATCTACTCTTTTATGTCTTTAGAGCATTCGAGCTTCTATAGTCAGAAAAATACTGCAATCTGAAGAGACAGAGAAAGCTGCTACGAAGTAATAATGAAATATTTTCATATGTATGTCTTTTATGCTTGGCAAAAAAACAGAAAACACTTCTCTATAGTACATACATGTTTCCTTCTGACTGTAACCCTCCCACAAACTCTTCTGTGATTCAGACTATGTGTTAGAAATTAATTTTCTACTGTTCTCATGAGAATCTGTGCATTGCACCCATCTCAGTAACTCTGTTGCTTCCATAGCAATTTATCTTGTTGAAAGAAGGTAAAAGGCTTCTGATATGGAAACAGCAAAACATAGACAACAATATAAACACAGCACATCAGCAGTAAAGTATGCAAAGCTTGAGGCTGCGATGGATGCACTTGACTTGATATTAAGAAAATAAAAATAGGGAATTCCTTAAATCCCAAGTGATATTGGCTGGGAGAATGGCTACATCAAAAATTAGGTCACACAGGTAAAGAAGCACTTTACTTTGCATGCAGAGCAAGGGTTAGCCCCTAAACAGGAAAACTTGTGAAGTTATTCTCACAGAATGTCCTCAATGTAGATTAAAATTACAAACAAATCACCCTGCTAAAGCACCACCCCTACATATCAATCAARGAAGAACTTTGTGGTCTACATGGCAAATTGATTATATCGGACCAATCAAACCCTCTGCAGGATATCAATATATCCTCACAGGAATGGAAGTAGTTTCCAGCTTGCTTATGGCAACTAAGTGCCAAAAGGCCAATGGACGAAATACAGTACGAGGGCTATCATTTTAGTTCTCAAGTCTACCTACTCCTGATGTCATCCAAAGTGATAATGGCTTGCACTTCTCCTGTAAGGAAGTGCAAGAATCAGCAAAACAAGAAGAAATTCAATGGGTATTCCACACCCCATATTATCCTCAATCAAATGGGCTGGTATAAAGAGCTAATGGCTTATTGAAAGAGAGCCTTAAGCCACACGAGGCCCGGTGGGATACTTGACTTTCCAAAGTACTTCATCAATTGAATATTCGGTATGGGCCCACTGGGAGCCCTGTGAGCAGAGCATTCTTTGCAAAAGCTGAACTTGATGCTCCACCTTCTGATGAAAGAAAATATCTGATAGCATTACAGCCAGGACAACCTGTCATAGTAAATTTACCACAAATTGGAACTGTACCTATGACTCTAACTAAACCTCGTGGCCCACTTGCCTGGGAAGCTATTGATAGCAGTGGTGCAAAACACAGAATTAGTGCACGGTGGATTTTTCCTTCTTTCTAATGGGGTAACCTGTCCAGAAAATCCCACCAAGACCAGTCTATTTTACCTTTTTCTCTTACAGCCTCCTCCAAGATGAAAGTAAGATTCATCATCATACTGCTGTTGAAGATTTCGATAATACTTGCTTCCCCATGAATGTCCACCTGTCTGAACTTAATTATCACTCAAGAAATCAGCCGTGATTGTGTCAATACAGATAAGGTACCCATCTTGTTACTAACAGAGAATAATATAAACGTGACTTGTAAAACACGACCACCTGTTATTAAGAGAGAGATATATATGTTACGATTATTCACAATAACTCTTACATGCCATATAGAAAATGCTGTAATATAAGTCATTGCTCAATACATGACATAGTGAAGGGACATTATGATGTTAAACTATCATCAGATGGAAGACTCTAAAGGGACACAACGTAATACTAGGAACAATATCTCTCAGGATCACTAAACCTATCATAACGACGTCAGTGCCTACTTTGAATACTCCTCCAGTTTTACTAAGGAGTCTTACTAAAGATGCTGCACTCAAACCTAACACCCCACAGGATGGCAAATGGAAATGCCATGTTCATGTTACTATTCCATATCCTAACAATGACCAGTGGCCATGGTCTCAAGCTCCTGTTAAGTATACTGGGACTATGGGAATACTCCCTAGTAAGGGAGATTTAAACCTTTCCACCGTGGTCATGCACAGAACTGAAGTATACTTAGAAAACAAATGGAGCTGGGATAAAAATGAAACTGATGTCAATAAAGTTTCCCAGCTTCAGGGAACGGCAGCGAAAGAAATTAAAATAGGATGCCGGACGATCAACGAGTCTACCCATGAGAAAGCAACTGAGATTTCTGTGCACAACATTACATCAAACACCACAGATACAAAACGTGCCTCTGAAAAATTAGACTGTTGGTACATTTTTACCTTAGTACAACCTGTTTTTGTAATCTGCCTCTGGGCTCGCGGGGACATGGGACTATCATTTAAATTTAAAATAGACATTACTGAGACTAGTACAACAACATCCACCACTCCTCACTCAACATCCGCCTTGATTGTAAGAGTTAAGGAAACTCCATCCCCCAAAATTTCTGCTCTATCCCCACAGATTTCCAAAATTGGACCTTACGCTATTTAATACACAGGCCAACAGCGAGCATTGTTTAATCCATGGTGGTCCCTGAAACAAGTGGAACTATCAGTGCAGATCAATATCTCTGCAATTAAACTTACTTGCTCACCATGCTTAAGTACATCCTATTCAGGATGGTTAGAGTGATTGCATGGACGAACCCTCACTTCTCCAAAACGATCAAGAAGAGATGTGACTGGTATCTTAGGAACAGGATTAGGAGTATTAAATAGCATGGACGCTGAAATTTTAGCAAAAAAAATAAACTCAGCAACAAGTAAGTTACACAAATTAGAACCTCCATTGCAATCTTCTCTATCAGCATTGAGAACTAACCAATGGCTCTTATCTGATATATTACCCCAATGGGAAAGAATTAATGAAAAGGACCACCAACTAATTGTGAACACACTAGGTGCAGCCCAAATCAGTGTCTCTCTCGCTCTTAGTTGTATTCAGGCCCAACTCTGGGTAAAATCTACTGTGGCAGCAATTGTAAAAGAAGGTGAAGAGGGCACATTACCAGCTGAAATTTGAAAGGTAATCTGGGATAATGCAACCGAATTTGAAACGGAATTCCAATCCTGGTGGCGTCTAATCAATTTTACTTATGACCCTACCCTAAAACCAGAGCTTTTATTCTAACAATACGCAATGCTTCGGTATACACCATATACCCAATCATTGCGCTGGGATTAAGTCACAATGGAACGGTACTCTATCCAAGGGAACACAGAGCATGGACCCAATGAAAGGGAAACAAATGGCAGACTGTTGATGTCAATACATGTGTTGTGTGAGAACAAGGATTTATTTGTGAAAGCAATGCCATTAAAGCCCAAGACATTTGTCTTGACACTGAATAAAACATTTGCCATTTTGAGATATATCCTGACGAAACCTCTGAAACTGTACTTGTGCATATTGGAAATGGATGTGTTTGTATGAGAACCCTCTGTGATTTTATCTTTGTAGGCAATACCACTGTAGATATAAACAGTCACTGAAATACCTGTATCTGTAATTCTTCTGAAATTATGGGATACAACTTTAACTATTCAGCTCCTGTCACATCTCTTCAATTATTACAATCTAACTATATATTGTATCAAGATTTATTACCTACCCCCATTGGAATGAACCTTCCACTGGTACGAAAGCTATTACAGCATGATGATCTCTACCGATCCCTGAAACAAGTTCAAGAAAATGCATGAAGAACCCTGATTATCACTTATCATGATGTGAAAGAAATACACCATGTTCTGGAAAGAGTGAAAAAGGATGGAGAATATCATTGGTGCGATACCTTATTCAGATGGTCACTGACAGCAGCAGGAACTTTGAATCTAATGCTTCATCCAGTTGTGATTTTGTTAGCTCTAACAACATTATGCTTATTACTTATAATCATTCTATATGTAAAGATTTGGTACGTAACGAAGCAAATACTCCTTGTTCATCACGTGAGATCACCGAATAATGTACAAAAATAATATGCAATTGATAGTAATATTTTACACTAAAAACTGTTTGCTTACGATGGATCTGCAAGAGTGCCAACATGGTATGTCAAATGTTTATAGCATAGAGACAAGAGGTGACTGTACCACCACTCTATGACATGAAGTAAGTTGACTGTAGTCATGGAGTGGAGTGTGATGGATACACTTGACCCCTAGCCATACTTTGGTTCAGGCTGACTAAGGAGCAACAGGCCTCGTGCCCTATGGTGAACCTGCAAGCTGGAAAGCTCCTGGCTTACGTATAAGGGAGTGAAGGTGCCTCAGAAAAATATTTTGAAAGGTGGTTTCGAAGCCCAAAAATGCAAGATCACCAAAGTACAGAACAAGATACCAGAGCTAAAAYGAAGACATCTATCTTGTCTATACTGTTGACTAGCAGCCAACTACTTCACTTTATAAATATTATCATCAGGATGGGCCCTATTGGAGCTCTCCCTGAATCGCAGCTGGACTGCACGTCAAGTGACTCTGCCCTTGAGCAGGGACACCTCTCAAGGTTAGAGATCCCTTACCTGAGACTAAGAGATCCTTCCTTGTCCAAGACAGAGAGATCCTTCCTCGTGACAGATCCTTGGTAAGTGACTGATAGCATGCTGAATTAATACTAATAAAACATTACTAATCCATGTAGCTACTCAATATTAATTATGATAAACTTTATATAGATAATTCCGTTAGACATAAACCGTTGTCCAAGTCTGAGACTAAGATCCTGTTACTTAACCCTTTTCACTAGTTCCATTCTGCATGTGAACTCAGAAATAAACACATATTATGGCTTTCAAACCAATTTACACTGACGGATCCAAGAACAAGGTCAAACTATACTACAAGTAATGAGCAGTTAGCACACACTTCCCGGTTAGATGGCTCTACAAGGGTATTCCAGTGCTTTCCAGGCACAACTGAAACAAGTTGAACAATAAAACACCGAAATGTCAAAACTTTTTCCAAGAGTTCCTCTCACCGAAAAGAAAAATCAGAACTGTATGTCTATTGGAGCCATCATAGACATATCTGCTAAACATATGTGGAGCAAAAATATGTAATTTCCAGTCTTCATAAAGTCACTGCCATAGTCTTCTTCACTCAGATCCCTCCTGAGAACTGGATGCTGCCATTAGAGCACTAGTAGGCAATAAAAGTTTGCTAGCAGTCAGAGCAAGATTTTCCTGTGACTTGTGGTTATTATGCTAAAAGAGGTGGTTCCATCCTTACCTTATTCTGCCCAGCTCCTCTGCCATGTCACTTCTGCTTGTATTTTTTTGTTTGCAAGCTCTTTGTAGCAAGGGCTGTCTTTTTAATTATGTGTGCTAGCAACACTTGGCTCAATGGAGCAATAAGGAATACTGCACTACAAAATGATAATAAAATATCCTTTCCTTATGGAAGAAACTAAATAAACAGTTCTATTCTTTCTGCAACCCCATTAGAGCATAAATAAACAGAGAATCCTGCACCAAGCTTTAGATATAATGCTCGATCTCTTCAACAGAAACAATGAAACCCACAGAGACTATAGCAAAGATGAATTTCAAATTCTAATAGGCACAAATGGACTTTAATATGTCTCTCCAAAGATCTTCCAACTAGCAAAAATCACAGGGGAGAAGATTAGAATGATAATAGCAAGTCACAGTCATGTGTGTATCTGATATGCTTTTAAACCGAACAACAATTCTAAAACAAACAAACACATATTCAGAATGGCAAGAACTACTTTTTTCCCGCTTTTGTTGCCTGCTTAAAAATTCCTATCTATCCTGTTTTTCTTTCCCCTTTGAGGATAACTTTTTAAACATCATCCAGACAACCAGAATTTATAACAAAGACTTAGCACATGCAACAGATCAGGACTTGGCCTCCTACAACCACTTGCCAAGAGGAAAAAATACCCAAAGATACAAAGTGAAAACAACATAATATGACCTATAGTATCAAAATATTACACAAAACTTTTCCAAAACTGGCAGCCATTACAACACTTACAGGAGGAAGATGTCTAAATGGAGTATACTGTTCAGTGGGCAAAAATGGAAACAAAGCCTAGTATTTTTGTGGCAAACTTGCTTGAGCAAATCCGAGCAAGCACAGTGTGAGTGCAGAAATGGAGAGGGAGGGAGCTGCAGACATCCCTGAGCAGCACAAAGAATTTGGGGGCAAGTCAGATCTTGTAGGATGCTCTTGGGTGTAAAGGAACACTTGGATGATGATTTCTGTGAGTATTAGGACACAGGTTCTCTTTCTGACCCACAATTTCATCCCAGAAATGACATCCTGGCAACTTTACTGCTAAAACAACCTCAGATCATTTCAGTACTTTATCCTCTTTTACATCCTACTTACATCCATTTTCATCAGTTTGATTAGGAAACTTTAGTCTCGCTTTCCTAAGATTTTGGTCGCAATCACTGGAATGAGCAAATATTGGGATACCAGGAGAGAATCCACTTGATAAGGTTTCAGGCCTATGCCACGCATATATCTGATGGACATCTGAAAACAGATAAAGAAATTCTTTAATATTTCTCTGAAATATTAAGTGTCCAATCCCCAGAGGCTGTTCTGTTAATTCTGAATGATCGGCCTTCCAAGCCATGAAAAGTAACACCTAATGTTTTGATATTCTAAGTGATCTTGCAAAGCTCACTCATTGTATAATTAATAATGCCTTTGTTAACACCACTTACTGCAGATAACTGTTGCAGTGTCCAGTGTTTTCAACTGTTTAGGAAATTAAAGAACTCTCAGACTATGTGTTTTCCTTTGATTGTGAATGACAAACAATGCACAAATAACAATATTTATTTTCCAATTTGTTCTTGTGTTCTTAGTTACCTAGAACCCTCCATGATGAAGTTACTGTTTAATACATTTATTCTGGATGGTTTGCTATGAATTCAAAAGAACAAAGCTGAATTTACCAAATTCTTTATGCAGCAATCAACAACAAATGAAACAAAATAAACAATGCCTGCTTCTCATGTAGAAACTGCATAAAGTAGTGACATCAGACCAAACAAATCACTGTACCTTCCTTGTGAAATAATTACAATCTCAATAGCTAATTTTTTTCTTGTCATCAATATTTTACAGATACTGAGCTTACTTCTCTGTTGCTCCACAATATAAGCTGTATACAAAAGGGGCACAGTTTGAGGAACAACTTTTTTAAATCAGTACCTGTTCAGTCAAGACAAATCTAATTCCAAGCATTTACATTTCCTGTGTCTTTGTTTAGACTGTTCACCCAAAAGAAAGAGGTGAACAAGAAAGCAAACTTTTTTTAAAAAAGAATCTGTTTTCAGCTACTGGTATCCTGGAGTTATTTCACTGCCTTTCTTGCAGGGACAATGAAACACTATGTAATAATTTGTATTGCCAACAACAGGAGTGGTTTTAAGAATCAGTTTCTACAAGGTAGAGATGCAAATGGCTACACAAGATGCAAGGCAATGGAAAATTGGGTCTTATTGCAGTTAGGTTGTTCTCCTGGAAGTTACAGAAATGTTAAAGACACAAGCAGGAGCCTGTCCTTTGTCTGTACAGTGGGTTCCCTACATAGTAAATGGTGTGTTTTTGTTTCAGATGACTTTCAGGTCTTCCTAGAAACTCTACAAAACATATGGTCTGGTGCAAAGTACATGTAAGTCAGTGGAAAGACTCCCATTTATTTGAATAGGCTTCAGATAAAGCCTTTAGGTACTTATTCCCAGGGAATGATTGTCAACAAAAATAAAGGGAAAAAAAGAAGGCACAGGGTAAGGGGAGACAGAACTAGATTTCAGTGTGGAGTAAGTCTGTTTCACTGTCTGCTCTAAAAAGAGCTAGTGAAAAATTTTAAGATGTCTTTTTTATACATTAAAATACTTGCATGACAATATTAGTAACTTACAAGGATATATGTAGGGTTTATATTTCAGTGAAACTGGAAGCAAAACCAAACTGGCTTCCTTTACTTCTTTATCCTTTTTAAAACATTGCAAAAGTCTTTTTTCCCCTCTGACACTTAGAAAAAGTAAAACTTTTGCTTTCCAAAAGGAGAACTTCAGTGCAGCAAAAGTAAGTGCAGGAAAGATTTTTCAAGAGACTCTGTTTCTTGTAAATTAGTGTTACAGTTACTTTTGTCATATTATTGCAAAAAAAAATGAAGAAGACAGAGGTGTGGCCCTAAAAATGTCCTTGATTTAATACCAGTGCAGAGCACACATGTGTATTTGAGTGCATAAGCACACACATACATATATGTATTTCTTTCTCCTTTCTGCAAAGTGCTGTGGATAGAGAATAACAGGGAAAGCTTTTATCCGCAACCTAGCATGGTTCTCCGTATAACTGTGGTCTATGTAAATGTACATAATAAAAATACATAATGTGGATGTATGTATACTAAAAGTACAGACAGGATACAGTAGCTTGGTCAAATATAGTGTAGTGTTCATAAGCAGTGTTTTTGTTTCCCTATCATATGTACACAGCAAATGACAGCAGGGAACAGGAAATGCAATACAAGGGCAGGTCTCCAGTTGAGAGACACCATTCCTAGATGACTTGAAGTATTCTCTCACCTAGCCCTTGTAATGTCAAGCCTAATGCATTCTGATTCCTTTCAGCCTCCTGCAATCTGCTAGGAAGAACTTTATTCCAGTTTTATACAATGACGAGACTTGCCCTTGCTAGTATTTATAGTATACACAGGAACCTCGGGTCATTATGAATCACTCAGGTTTCTTTTTTTTTCTTTACTTCTAAAGAAATGTGAGCTGCATCATCCAGCACATATGAAAGGAGTTCAACAGTCTTGCTAAGTGGCTGCTGGACAATATGCTGCATCACGTGGTAAAGGATTAAAAATAGGAGTGTGTCAAAGAATAAAGGATGGAACAGCAAGTTCTCAAATTAAAGGCTGATTTTACAGAACTCAAGAGAGACGGGAGACGGGAAGGCTCTTAACCCCTTATATTCAATTTCAGTGGGAGATAATCCTCTGGAGTTCAGTCATTCACTTGTATGGCCTCTGCGTTGGAGCCGTCAATGCTGCTGCTGTGCCTCATGGAATCCCTGCCTGCCCGCCCTGACTCCCCAGCAGACACACTGTGGGCTCTGCTGCATGCAAGTCTTAGCACAGGACTCTGTGTCCTCACCACTGAACCTGCAGGATAAAGTAAAAGAGCATATAGAACAGTAATGTGCTCTATTATAATGTACTGTATTATAAAACTTTGCTATAATGATTAACAGTAGGAAAAAAGCACTCATAATTTAAAAAAGTTTGTTGTTGTTAAGGTTTCTGCTGTTTAAAATATTTCCTTCTTCCAGGATTGAGGTAATTTATCTCTTCTAAAAGGTGGTCCCCACAGGTTTTGGACACAGCCTGCTGTCATGGTTTAACCCCAGCCAGCAACTAAGCACCACTCAGCCACTCGCTCACTCCCCCTGCAGTTGGATGGGGGGAAGAATCAGAAGGGTAACAGTGACAAAACTCGTGGGTTGAGAGAAGGACAGTTTAATAGGGAAAGCAAAAGCCACATGTGCAAGCAAAGGAAAATAGGGAATTCATTCACTACTTCCCATCGGCAGGCAGGTGTTCAGCCACCTCCAGGAAAGCAGGGCTCCATCATGCATAATGGTTACTTGGGAAGAAGAATGGTTACTTGCCATCACTCCGAACATCCCCCTCTTCCKTCTTCTTCCCCCAGCTTTTATTACTGAGCATGACATCATATGGTATGGAATATTCCTTTGGTCAGTTGGGGTCAGCTGTCCCAGCTGCGTCCTCTCCCAGCTTCTTGTGCACCCCCAGCTTCCTCGCTGGTGGGGTGGTATGAGAAGCAGAAAATGCCTTGACCTTGTGTAAGCACTGCTCAGCAATAATGAAAACGGCCCTGTATTATCAACACTGTTTTCAGCACAAATCCAAAACATAGTCCCATACAAGCTACTATGAAGAAAAATTAACTCTATCCTGGCAAAAACCAATGCACCTGGCAAGAATTGCAGGAAATCATAATATTTTATATTAATGGATATAGTTGGAAAGAAGGAAAAAAAAAAAGACTTGGTAGTGGTGCACAAGCCCATCTTCAGGTGTGCACAGGCAAAAGTGATCTCTAAAAGGATGTCTCACATTGTTCCATATTAAGGATTTAACACAGGGAAGGATATTATTAAGGGAGGGGGGAAGGGTGATGTTTTGTATGGTTATACATGTTAACATAGCACTTGCATTAATAAACTGGGGAGAAAGCGGATAGCAGACATGTCTGTTGCAGTGATATAACCAGCTAATGCAACATCAATGTTTTGGGGAAAAAAAAAAAAAAAAAAAAAAAAAATTGGTCTAAACTTTCAGGATGATTTACTGAAGGGCGGGCTAAAACTCAACAACTTAAAGCAACAATTGCCACCTTTTATCTTCAAAAAAAAAAAAAAAGAGAAAAAAAAAATTAATGGTAATGAGATGAAATGCAATGCAGAATAAGAATACAACCTTATATTGTCAAATGTACCTTGTCTTAAATTAACCTGATATTCCTGTTTGAAAAAGAATTATTTGATTAGAGGGAGTTGACTAGAGGAGTTACTTGCTCTGGAACCAAAATTAGCTTCAATAATAATTTCAGTACAGAGAGAAGACTTCTAACAATTTCTGCTGATGACATAGTGCTGGAAGATTTCATCAGTATGGGAGATGACTGGATATTTGTTTGCCCAATACACTTGCTTTTAAGTCACCCTGAGTACAGGAGTAACAGCAACCATACTTTGTAGCATGCTCATACAAAGTGATGCACACTGGAATTAATTAGAAAAGTTTCTGTTAGCTGTATGAACTAAAAAAACCTGGATGTTTCTTTGAATCACACTCACAGAATGCAGTCATGAGAAAACTAAATGAAATTTTAGGACATATCAAATGAAGTGTCAGGATAATACTAGAAAGTGTTTGTGCAACAAAGTAAAAAGAGTTGATGAGATATATCTGAAATTTGAAATACTGGCCATCAGTGAATGTTATTTCACACTAGAGCCTGAAGATGATGAGAAGAGCCTGCTCAGGGAAGCAGAAAACTGTCAAACAAGTAGAAACTAGGTCATTAAGACAGCTTCTGCTGGAATTTTCCTTTACGAGTCACCTAGCCAACACTACAACAATGAGATTAGTTGGTGGAAACAGTATGACAAGGCAACATTCGTGCTCTCCACAAGTCCTTCATGCATTCACCCTGTCCTGTGAGCTGTAATCTCTGCCAAGACCAAAACTTGCAGGATCATGCACTGCAGTCTATTTAGTCACAGAATTGCAGAAGTTATGGCCAAAGCATGTAAGAGTGAACAAGAGTCGCTCAAAATAACATTTCTCTGTTGCACCATAACTACACATAAAATTGAGCTTGCTTGTTTTCAGCTTCTAGGCAGAGACAACAAAAGCAAAAAATCAGGATCCAAACGTTGAGGTTTACACTTTTGTGTTCTTCCTGTCTGTCAGTGCTATCAAAGGAACATCTTTCTTATTAGTTCCCACAGTCACATCTGATGCTCTCTGAAGACTTATCATCTTCCTTAAGATACACCTGATACTTTTTAAAATGAGTAACAGGGTCTGTTTTGATTTCTCACAAGTTCTGACACGCATGTAAGAGGGTGGATTTCACAAGCAGACTAGAGAAGGCTGACACAGGAATTGCTAAAGGAAAAGACCTAGATCTCACATATTGAAAATCACAGCGCAAGCCTTCCTGATACGTTTTATATTTCATGGATTACACAGATTGCTCCCCTTTTCTGAAGCCTGAGCTGAATAGCAAATACTCAAATGTTCTTCTGCTCTGAAAAAACCTTTCCTCAGCTCCTTCTGATCAACATTTGTTCCTGCATAAACAAATTTAAAGTCATAATGGCTTCTTTCATTTCTTCTCTGAATACATTTTTATGTATTTTATTCTATTAGTAAGATAGAGTCCATTTATTTCTGGGAGAGAGCACAAATGAAGTGGGTCTGGCCTGTCGCTAACAGAACGGCTCATGGGGATTCCATGGTGGAGACAATTCTGTCCCCAGTTACCTCTGTGCACCCTGTTAAACGAAGAAAGAGTAAAGGCAATGAAGTCACCTATATATAAAGAGAAGACTATATGATCTGTTACCAGAAACAATATATGTGCCAGAAATAGTATAGCTTGTTGTTTCAGCAAGAAATACTCTTCAAGCAAACTCAAATCGGAGTTGTTTAGAAAAAAAGATTCTGGGACTATTATCTTTATCGATTCATTATAGAAGGACGATACTTGAGCATGGATGGAAAGAACAGCTTTAGAAAAACCAAGGTTGTACAATTTTATTTATGCCGACATGCTAAGCACTAGCAGCCAATACACTCAGCTATCATCTAGAGCATGACAAGATGAACACTAAATGTTATCTGTATCTCCTTCAGTGTGCCTTTTGATGGGGAATATCACACACATATTATTCTGTACCTACTGTTTTCAGTTCCTGAGTGATTTTTCTTTCATTCTGTTATTTGTGCGAAGGAGTGCAGTGGAGTAATTTTTTGGGGAAAAAAAAGCTAAGCAAACCAGCTACTCACAGAGGTCTCAAAAATGAGCTCTAAAGTAGACCTTGAATTCCCAGAGGATTGGCTCTGACATCTTCACTAGCCTCAGTGCAAAGCTGTTCAGAAAATAGCAAGATGTTCAGAAAACTCACAAGGTGTACCAGCCTGCTGGAGCACCTCCGGGAATGAGCACTGCTCCAGTGAAGTCTGAGAGACACCTCAATTGGCTAGTAGACTTGTATTTAGACTACACAGACTTCCTAAGTTACCAAGTATCTTTTTGTTAAAATGCATGCTTTACGTCCCATGACAATAACAATCTGTTCCTTGAATCCCGCCTCTGCTGGGCTTATTAAATTCAATACAAATAATTATACCTTGAGGCTCTGTGCTTCTGTGATGTCAAAGGTGCTTAACGATTTTATAGCCGAAAGGATTTCATGGGGGTTAAGGCCAGTGCAATCGTCTCTTCACTGTGGAAGTTTCACAGGAGTTTTAGATCCTGTTGTAACTTCCAGAAAAGTGTGAGCTTTGAAGATCCGGTTGCTCATGAGAGGTGGGGCTAAGCACAGACCAGGTATTGCTCAGTGTGGGGAATATTCACCCTCCTCTGCAAGGAGGAGATGCTCTGAGAAGGCATGAAAGCAAAAATGAAAGCATCCTCGCAGTCCATCCCCATTAAAAGGAAGCATACATTTCTTCTTAATGCAACTTTGTCTCTTAAAGCCCTCTTTCTAGGCCCAGCTAATGATGATTGGGACCCACTGTATTGATCCGGCTGGGCTTACTGTAGCTACATACAGATAACGTATCTTTTATTTTCTTTTCTTCAGCTCTTCCCACACACACTTAGAGTTTCTCAGGCAGAACCAATATGTGCAAGATCACTTCTTTCCTTCATATTTTCCCTGCATGACAATCTATGTGCTACTTTCCCTGGCCAGTATTTTCAACAGGCTCGGACTTACACCTTTTAATGGCTCAGCTTGTTCAGTGTTGTCACTGTGTGTCAGCAGTTGTCTCGTTTATGATTTACAGGCTCTGCCCTCACATATGCTCCATAATTTATATATAGTTGGAAGGTGTGCATATGTATAATGTGTGTGAACATATACAGTGGATGTATATAAATGTAAACATACGTACATGTAAGTGGGTGTATGTACACATACACAATATATAAAAACTCAGACCCACCCTGAAGGCAGCATTTTCTCAAGAGAACATTGCGGCAGAGCGGGGTGAGGAAAGGAGCCTTCCTTCTCACGACAGTAACAGGACAGCCAGGACTGCGACTGACTGCAATGCATGACACAAACAGTCCTTGTTTCCCCCTCTGTGAGCGGCAAGCACTGGAAGAGTCGTTATAGCTTGTTCCAGGACACAGTATTTACAAGATACCTATTTTTTATGGCAGCGGTCAGCACCAATCTGGTCAGTGACATTCAAGGGCGGCATTACCCAAGCCAATATAATTCTTATTTCATTGGCAAATGCAAATCAACTTGAGTGTTTTTCTTCCCTTTACTTCCCAGCTGAGATGCTGTCTTGCAATGCATATAAATAAACAAGCATAGTCAAGCATGTGGGATGCTCAGTGTGGCTACACATAAAGGACTCAAGAAAGAAACGCACTGTTCAGGCTGTCCAGCTCTGCAACGGTATTTGCTTCCCATTTAGGGGCAGGCCAATCCTCTGAGGACTATCAGTGTATACTCTTCTTCTTTCTGATGTGAAATGATTTCACATTTCAAAGCCTCAGAAAACAGTTGGGAAACAGAATCCTTGTTTTCAAGTCAGATACACAAATAAGTTGTAACTCAGGAGAGTTTCAAACAGTGGGTTTTTTTTCTGTAAGACAGCATATAACTCACATTCAGAACCGACCATTTTTGTGTAATGATAAAGAAAGCTAAATTTCCAGCACCCTGAATCTTCTCAAGAACAGGTAGTGCTATATAAAGATTTGTCGCTAGGAATTGCTGGAGAAAAGATGGGCCTGGCACATCTGTAATCTTGATTCAGAACTTCATTTAAGCATTATCAAATTAAAAGCCATCTTGGGAAGCAAGTTGGAAAAGTATTATCCATAAACTCTGTCTGAAAAAACCTAGCCTTTCATTCTCAAGAAATCTACCTAAATACCACGTTTTTACATCACATAACTTGATACTTTTATTGACTAGAAAGCTGTTGTGTTGGGGAAAACATGCTGTTTTATTGATTTCCAACGGCATTTCTCCATAACTAAAATCACAACGTGGCTGTGTTTCATTCATTACAATGAGGTTTAAAAATTCATCTGTTTGGCAGAATTGAATACTAAACTACTTGAATAGTTTTTCTTTTTGCATTAGCTGATGTTAACAGTATTTGTTGGAGAGGTTTCATCTTCACATGTAAACAATATTAAAAAAAATTAACTGCAAATAAAATCCAGACTTGTGTCTACCTATCAACATAACAGCTGCATCTCCATCATAGCTCTTCCATCATAACTTCAGCAATTCATAGCATAGTGTCTGAATAGTTCAGGTTTATCCTTTAGGAGAAAGTAAATATCCCTCCCACTCACACATGCCAGGCAGCGCTGAGGGCTAGGCGGTACCAAGTCACTCATTAGTCACAGTCAAGTTATTTGCTTTAGAAAAGAAACACCTGAATGAAATGTGGCGGCTTCTGATGCAGAGATCAAATTATATTGGATGTGACCTTGTATTCTGTGATCCTATTCATTTTTAAGCATGATGCGCTGCACTTCCCCTGTGCAGACCTATTTCAAAATTAGTGAATTTCTTGCACAGAACTCATAAGAAAGAACTTTTCCTAATTCCATAATACTTTAAAATTAGTTTTTACTCAGACAGCCATAGAATTTTTTGTTCTTATTTGTCTTTAAAAATTAGTTTAATCTAATCTGAAGCTACAAGTGCTACTTTATATTAGTACTGTTATACAATCATTGACTGGAGGATAAATTTAAGGTTTCCATCTTCCATTGATTGTGCATTTCTATACCTTATCTCTCCTAAGTTTCTATTAAAACTCCCTGGGTTTATATTTTTTCCTTAAAAGACATAGTCATTATAACTTTGCTGTAACGTTACTTTTCTTTAAATTAGTGACATGTTACTTTACTCCAATTTAATATAGTTTTAATATATGGGACACATATTGAAAGAGGCAGTCTGGAAAGGAAGGGAAATTACGAAATGCCAAGATAGACTGGGTACAGTGCAATAAATAATATTTAATTGAATTTATAATGGAAGTGAATTATAAGAAGAGAAAAAACCTTCTTTAAATGGTTGCCTTTTTATCCTAAAAATGACAAACAAGGCATTTCAGGTTCTGTATGGTTGGTCCCTAAAAGTCCCTGCTGTTTTTCCAAAAGGTAAAGAGAGAATTTATAGGGTTCAAGTGTAGCCTACATTTCAATTTCAAATGTAGTTCTTTATATGTGACTGATGTTTACTGATATGAGTAAAGATGACATGCTCTAACCCAGTGCTGACTAGAGTACAAAGAGACATGTTAGAACACTCTGCAAGTCGCAAATGTTATGAAATATTCATCGGACACTTCAAGGGTTGTTTTATTTTTTTCCACATGAAAGTGCTTTGCTTGTTGCAGCTGATCTTCTCTAGAGCTAGCAAAAAGGTATTTGCTAAGACTAACTTTTCCTTCTCTAATGTTACTCACTGAAAAGAACAAAATAATTTGCAGTGTGTTAATTGTTAACTCATGATATTTAATAGTGTCACAATTTTTGCACACAGATATATTCTTGCATGATTAAGGCACAGTAGATTAGACACCAGATGTCTGATAGAATTATATCTTATTACTAATTAATATTAGACAGGATAAGAGTCATTAAACAGACCCCAAATCCCATCTTTTTCATGCATACCTAACTGTAAAATGTATATGTCAAATCTTTGTGAACCAGCAGCTAAGCTGGCAGATAAAGCTGATAACTCTTTGCTTTTCAGGGCTAAAAAACAGACAACTTTTTTTTTTTTTCTTTTTCTCCAGAACATCAGCTTTTACAATAGAGAAGTTGAGTGTAATTACTATTTGCTATTATTTTACTGAAAAATCTGGCAAACCAATGCAGCTGTATGAGCCGTGAGATATATATGCAACTGTTTAAAACCACTGTTTTTCTACTTTCCAAAGATTTCTGTAAATAAGTTCATTAATGAAAAAATCACATGGAATTAAAACTGTCTAAATATCAGTTTCTATTCTGAGTTTAGGAGTTAAAGAACACATAGGAATAGTTAGAGGTGATAATGCAATCTACAGAACTTACAGACATTCATTGATCTTCTTCATATTTGTACACAGTGTGTTTAAATTTGGGGGCACAGTCAAGAGTGGGATTTTTCCAAGTGAGGTATAGCTATAAATCAAAATACCTACATACCTTGTGTTTATATAGAGATTTACAGAAGGTATTTTACATGAGCTTAAATAACATCCTGCCAAAATGTAATGAACTAAGTTAAATGTTTATTTGCTGAGAATACAGGCTGTTTCAAGATTTGCTTTTGATATTTCTTATCCTATAACATCCAAACCAGTAAACTCACCTAGGTTCATATAGGAAAGATTGTCGTCCACAGTAAATCTTCTGACAACTTGTGGCTAAGCTTTGAGAGTTGGATACTGACTACAGCACCAAACCCTGGTGAAGCAGAAGCACCTTATTACCCCCTTGCTGGAGAAGATCATCGTTGCTAATCTGGGGGTGAGTAAAGTTTGTGGTTCACACCATGGATGACCCCACACATTTCATCTCCCCTACTGTTTTCAAAATACCAATCATCAGTCCAAATGGACAGCAGATCCCCCATACATCTCTTTCTGGCTAAGCCATTACTTGTCCTGAATTTAACAAAAGAATAACATTGAGGGAGCTAAAAATATTATGAGGTTTACACGGGAATATTTGACTCAAAATTACTACCTTGGACTTTCCTAAGAAGTAAAATTAATCCCAGATTAAAAACAAAATTAAAGTAACAGTAACAGCTAGAGAAAAAGAAAATATACATGAAAATAAGTCCTCCAAATCTGATAAAATTTTTAAGCATTTGTTGCATGGCCTGATTTAACTTCAGTGTATAAGAAATGTCCTGTGAAACACACTAAGAAAATGGTCTGAATTCGCAAAGAGACAATTCTAAGCTTGTAAGGAATAGTTATTTTCGAGGACACTGCACAAATACACCATATCGGGAGCTAAGAATCTGTTCCTTTTAGAATAGTCATCAATGACCAGGATATTCAGAGCCAGACATAGTCTTGTCAGCTATACTACCAATGAAAACAATAACAAAACTTCAGAATTTTCAAAATCTTAGGGCTTGCTTTCTTTTTTTGCATCTCACCTAACTACCAYACTCCTTGAGTGTTAACAAAGTCACTAAAAAGCAAAAACAATACAGCCCATAATGTTATGCTCACTATTAAAAACAAGATAAAGTTATTGCCATCCATTAAAATTAGAATGCCAGAAATATTTCTCCTTTTAAATAAGTATTTCTAAATAAATTATATTATTGCATGTTTTTCTTCTTAGTAGCTGTCCTGGTTCCGGCTGGGACAGAGTTAACTTTCTTCCCAGTAGCTGGGGGGGGGTGTGCTGTGTTTTGGGTTTGGTATAATAGGAGCGTTGATGGCCCATTGATGTTTTGGGTGTTGCTGGGTGGTGCTTGCACCGGGCACTTTTCGGCCTCCCATGCCCTGCCAGGTGCATGGGAAGCTGGCGGGGGGAGCATAGCCGGGGTGKTTGACCCAGCTGGCCAATGGGGTATTCCATACCATGCGACGTCATGCTCAGTATAAAAACTAAGCGGGGGGGGGGGCGGCTCTGGCGTCACAGGATGGGCTCTTGAGCATCAGGCAACGCGTCGGTTCAGTGGATGGTGAGCAGTTGCATTGTGCATCGCCTGCTTTGTATATTCTATTGTTGTTGTTGTTACCACTGTTATTATTACTGTTCTACACTGTTTTTATTTCAATTATTAAATTGTTTTTATCTCAACCCACGAGTTTTCCTACTCGTGCCCTCCCGATTCTCTCCCCCATCCTACTGGAGGGGGGCGGTGAGCGAGCAGCTGCGTGGTGTTTAGGTGCTGGCCAGGGTTAAACCATGACAGTAGCTGCCTCTTGTCTTTTTAAGACACGCATTATGACTTCATTTGGCAGTAGGCATGCAAAAACTTTTTGAACATCTGAATTAAATGTCACTTGAAAAAGTAACATTTGCAAAAGGGAAGATGAAAAAAGAAAAGCTGATTACACCAATAATATTGAAGAAAAATCCATCCAAAAGTCTGAATACTGACAAAAAAATTTATTCAGAATCATATCCAAACTTGAATGTCTTAAGTATACATAATAGACCGGATTTTTGTCCTGGTTTCGGCTGGGATAGAGTTAATTTTCTTCCTAGTGTTGTGTTTTGGATTTAGTATGAGAATAATGTTGATAACATGCTGATGTTTTTAGTTGTCACTAAGTAGTCTACTAGTCAAGGACTTTTCAGCTTCCCATGCTCTGCCAGGTACACAAGAAGCTGGGAGGGAGCATACCCTGGTGTCCTGGTTTCAGCTGGGATAGAGTTAATTTTTTTTTTCCTAGTAGTTGGTATAGTGCTATGTTTTGGATTTAGCATGAGAATAATGTTGATAACACACTGATGTTTTTAGTTGTTGCTAAGTAGACTACTAGTCAAGGACTTTTCAGCTTCCCATGCTCTGCCAGGTGCACAAGAAGCTGGGAGGGAGCATAGTCAGGACAGCTAGCCCAACTGGCCAATGAGGTATTCCATACCATGTGACATCATGCTCAGTATATAAAGCTGGGGGAAGAAGAAGGAAGGGGGGGACGTTCGGAGTGATGGCGTTTGTCTTCCCAAGTAACCGTTACGCGTGATGGAGCCCTGCTTTCCTGGAGATGGCTGAACACCTGCCTGCCGATGGGAAGGAGTGAATGAATTCCTCGTTTTGCTTTGCTTGCGTGCGCGGCTTTTGTTTTACCTATTAAACTGTCTTTATCTCAACCCACGAGTTTTCTCACTTTTACCCTTCCGATTCTCTCCCCCATCCCACTATGGGGAAGTGAGCTAGCGGCTGTGTGGTGTTTGGCCGCCTGCCGGGTTAAACCACAACAATTTTGTTTCAAGATTTACTAAATGAATATTCTTTTCAAAGTTAGTAATTTGCCTATCTCCAAAGTCGTCATGCTTGTTATAAATTCAGCTACTATTATTCTAAATAAAATACCCTCTTTCTCACATTATTATTTCAAATACAATAGCCTCTACACACAAAAGAAGTATTAATGTCATTAGTAAAAACATTTCTCTGTCTTTCAGATTTGCTTCATTTTCTATTTAAGGTTGTCAGGAGACGCAGCTAGAATCTGACAATGTGAACACCTGTAATATGCTGACAATGTAATAAGTGAAAGTGATGTTTAGGAAATTATACAATGAGAAGATTTAGGGCTTCATACTTTTTAAAAGAGTTCACTTACATGAGACTCGCCTATGTAGGGTGAACAATCTAGCTGTGAGGAGCAAATTAAGAGCACAGAGTATTCCAAAGAGGTTTAGTTGCACGCAGACAAATTCTTCATTCTCCCTCCAATGACTATGTGAAAAGGACGGTGTATGTGTTTGAATGTTTCCACAAACTGGTATGTATGGAAAAGAGAATATTTTTTTCATGACATTTTGCAAGAATTATCTTGCTTATGCCTGTATTTCCCCTCTACTTTTCTCATACTTTCTTATTCAAGTTTGGATTTTGCATAGAACAATCATGGCAACTCCTCCTGTTAGTTCACATTGCATTTCCTCATAGCCTTATTTGCTATTGTATGGCTTTTGGAGTCCTCTTCTTTCCCATGTCCACATAGTTGGATTTTTAGCATGAGTGAGAGGCAACTGAGTATAAATAACAATGTCTACCAAGTTTGTGAAATTTTTTTTTCTATACTGAAGCATAGCTACTTGTGAACTGAGATGAAACATTTTCTTATTAAGTCTACTTAAAGAACAGAAAATGAAGATGATATTTTTGGTCAGAATCTGGCTGAGTACATATTACTGACCATTCACCAAAAGGATATCAGGAGTAATTCGTATCTTAAAGCATAGTCAGACACTCTCTTATATCCTCAGTGGTTTTTTCTGAGTTGCAGTTCCATTATCCATTGCCCCTTTCAACAGACGGACTATACAATACAGCTGTCCTGGGCCTGTTTCTCAGTTTTCTTACATAGCTTAAATTCACAGTTACCCAGAACCACATGAAGTGGGTGAAGCTCCTTTTTTGTAATTCAGCTTTTCAAAAGACTTATGACTGACATGAGCAAACTGCCTTTGAGAAGCATTTCTAAGTATAATAGTACTTGACAAATAAAGCACCACGTCAGCACTACTAAATGTGATGTCCATTACTTTCAATTAACTTTTCTTTAGGACTCCCTGGAGATCCCACCCATGTTCAGTCATGAGTTTTCTTTATTCTGTATGACTCTGCATGCAGACAGCCTTCCTTCATTTTAAACTATTGTGCCTCAGTCCCTATTCTTTTACAACCTTTCCTTTTTCTGTCAATCTCAGCAAATAGCAGACAGACTACAATACCAAGGCAGTACCCTTTCAGCTATCCAATTCTCCCTGTGGGTCAGGTTCTGACACTCAAACTCTCACAAATTAGTTTGGTCAATCAAGCTCTCATATGCAGAATTTTTCCCCACAGCTTTTATAAACACAGTCTTTTTAGTACGCTTTTGCAGTTCATTGCCCAGGTTCTGCTAACATTTCACCTTTATTTTTCCGTGTCCTTTTCTGTACCATTGGCAAATTTTACCCAGTCAGATCTATTCAAAGTTTTCCTGCAAAGGTCATTCTCTAAAGCCACTTCTGTGACCATATCCCTCACACTGAATCCCCCTCTATTGCCTTTTATGTCAACTATAAACTGCTTATCTTTACTTTTAAGGTATTTCCATTACTCCCAACCTATTCCCCTTCTATCATCTTCACTATTGAGATGTTCAGTCCAACCTGCACATCCCACTTGCTCATAATGAACAATAACAAATCACCAGGACCAGATGGTATTCACCCAAGAGCTTTAAAGGAAGTCAAGGATGAAATAGCCAAGCTACTAACTGCAACATGTAATCTCTCATTTAAAAGTCTGTCCGTGTCCTAGGAATAGATGGTGGCCAGCATGATAAAAAATTTTTAGAGAAGTCATAGGGAAGATCTTGGGAATTACACGCTAGGAAGCCTGATGTGCATATCAGACAGACCAATAGCAATTATTCTAAAGAATAATTATAAGCTACATGACTAAATATGATGTATAGAAGAAGCACCAATGTGGCTTCTGCACAGGGAAATAGCATCTCACTAATCTATTGCAATTTCTTAACAGAGGCGCTGAACACAGGAACAAGATAGATCAGTTGGTATTCAAAAGACATTTCATAAAATCCCTCATTGATGCCTGACAAAGAAACTAAGATACTCTTGGAATAAAAGTAAATATTCTCCTATATATACGTAAYGAAATAAAAGACAGAAAAGAAAAAGTAGGAAGTAGCTCACTAGTGGAATCCCATAGCAGTCTATATTGCTCRGCATATTTGCAAGTGATCCAGAAAAGACAGCAATGATACTATGTTTTCCAGGCTGGTAAGGACAAGGGCTACTTACTAAGAGCTGGATGAAAGCCTGAGTAATGGGGTAAAATGGCAAATGAAATTCAGTGCAGATAAATGTAAAGTAATGTGTACAGGAGAAAAAGTCCAAATCTTATGAAACAGGTTTGGAATTAGATTATTAGTGGTGAGAAAAAAAAGTCTAGAATTTATAAAAGCTGGTTTTTAAAATGTTGACTCAGTACTTAGTAGTCATTAAAAGGGCAACTAGAATGCTAGGAGTCAATCACTAAGAAAATGCACAGAGAAAAAATGAAAAACATCTTTATGCCTCTCCGTAAATCTCTGTTGTGCTAGTAACTCTGAGTGCTGCCCATAGTTCTAGCTTCCTCATATTGAAAGAGGTATGGTAGAACTGGAAAAGCGGTACAGAAAAGTAACAGACAGTCAAAGTTACACACAAAGTGATTTGTATATAAGGACCTTTCAGCTATGGAAGATGACTGCAAAATCTGGAAAGGCCTGATAGGGAATGTCTCTTCCGGTACAAGAATGAGGCACAATAAATGATATTGGTATGTTCAAAGATAACTCAAGGAGGTACTCCTTCCAGTAGCTAAGCTGTGGAAACATTGTGAGGGTTCAAAATGTGCAGGTGTTCAGATAGTCATTAACCAAGTTCAAGAAAGAAAAACTGTTCAAGGCATACCCAGTTACAATCTGTCTTGGAAAATTCCTTCCCAGAGTCTGGGAGAGTACTCATGGGAAGTTAATACTATGCATTTGCTCTGTTCTTATAGGCATCCTTATTAACAACAAAGACAGGATAGTGGGCTCAGTATGGTCATTCCTGCATTATTAGGTGTTCAGGAAAGTCCTTCTTCCATCATTCTATTCCTCGCCCTGGGGAGGACTTGCCCATGAACACTGATAAGGCCATCTCAGGATCTTTCCCTGAATCTGTGCTTTTCCACAACTCCTACAAAAGAACTGACAGACAAGCAGACAGTTTACATGCTGACCTTTGCCAATTATGATGACCTGTTTCTTTGTCTTCTACTAACTTGTCTGTCTTGTCTTATGCTTAGATTGTGAGCCCTTTTGAGTAGCAGCATTTTCTGATCTGTGCTTGTGCAGCACCAAGCAACAAGGGACATCAGTTTCTGACTAGGGATTCTAAAGGTATGAAAATTGTGGTAATTAACGTGATGAAGAATATCAAAAATGGATTTTTGAATGTATAAAATAGTTTTGTTTCAGATTTGCAGCTGTGTGGGATTTACAGTTTCAAAACAAGTAAGATTCATTGAACTGGGGTTGAGAAGAAGCTGAGTAGCTTCCTTCATGATAAACATGCATTAGCATAATAGAAGTTCCTTAAGGAACTTCTATTATGGAGAAGACACTGAATCTTTCTTCAATCAAAGGGTTTTATGTACCTTAACTCTTTGCCAGCTTTAGATACACTAAGTATAACCAGGAAGAAACTTGAATACAAAGAACTAAAAATACAATTTTCATTGAATGGTATTCCTGAACAAAAGCTGATGTGGTTGCTTTTATACTGCTTGCTCCCTTAAGTCCAAAGTCCTCTAAAAATAAGAGTGGAGAATGTAGCTTCAGGCAAAATCCAAGCCATTCACACAGACTTTTACTGAAACAGGCTGCTGTTGATGTCTCCACTACAAAGCTGTCGTTGTTTACAATGCTGAACTATCATGATTTGGATAGTGTTCATGCACATATTTTGTTGTGTTTATGTGGCACCCTGAAGGGTACCGAATGGAATAAAATATGCCAAAAAACCTGGGTCACTTTATTCAAGAAAAATTAGGTTATTAAGGTGAAAGGCTTCTTTAACAACAACCAAACATATATTCAGCTTCCAATTACTCATCTCAGAACTTGCTATATGCATAAGAATAGCAGGGGAAAATGCTGCTCTAGATGTTACTTCTTTCACATTCTATTAAAACTGTAATAGCCTGCTTCCATTATACATTTTCCTGTATATTTCAATCAACATGTCACTTAGCTGCTGCTCCTGAAGTGCACTTAATATTTTCATTAAAATCAATAAAGCCAAGAAATGACAAGGGTGCAGGTGGATGCAAGCAATTAAACTTCTCCTATATGTATTGTTAACTAGCAGTTGGAAAAAGAAGCTTCATTCAACACCTGTCCCTTTCCTTTTGAATGGCAGCTAACAGAAATCCACTTAGCCAGCTTTTGTCTGCTTATTTTGCTGACAGATGATGTGAAGAAGTAGGCAGTTATAGGGCCAGTAATTCAGAATTAATTTTCCCTTCAAAAGAGTGATGTGGACAACTGAGTGCAGTAATGGTACCTGCTCAGAATTCAGGGGGTAAACAAGATAATTTGAGATGATGGGACGGAAATAAAAGCTCTTTAAAGGTTTGCTCCTCACATGGCTCTCAAAGGCACACTCACTAGCAGTTTTTATCTGCCTCAATTGAAAGTCAGAAGAGTTAATCATTGAAGTATTAGCCTGATGTACTTTTGTGTGTGGTAGGATTGAAAAGGAAGCAAATAAAATAAGAGACTGAGGATTGCACCCCACCCCAATATTAAAAATACGTGATAGTGAAAAACAGCACCTAAGCCACACAGTGATTGTTTATCAATCATATTTTCAGAACATGCTGCAAATGAAAGGGAGCTGCTGGCTGTACACGGGCTGCATATTTGCAGTAAAGGGAAGTCATCATATCTTCAATCATCCAGCAACATTTTTTTTATCCTGTCACCTGTGCAGCACTAACCAGAGTGGACCTTATTACTAGGAGAAAAATGCAGTGTGGAAAGCACCATTGCCTACAGAGGATCCAAATGCAGTGATTCATTCTGTAAGTGTGCACAGGTTTATGTGGAAACTGGAAGCCACAAGTGTGCACCCACTGCTCCAGATGTGCTTTTAAGGTTGCCTACACAMACACACGCATGAAGAACCAAGGCAGGATCTAAAAATTTTTGAGCAAATTGAACGTAAGGATAGATTTGCCTGGGTAGTTCCTCTCTCTGGACTATACGTACATATACAGACATGAACATTTCAAGAGGACTGTCAAAAAGAAAGTGAACCTTCTCAGCAACTTCTGTTGCCACAAAGGGAGCCAAACTTGAGGTCTTTCTTTTTAAAGACCTTCAGAGCAGTGTAGACAGCTCTCTATTAGTACAGGCACATGAACCTGGAATTGGATATCCCTGTTGATCTCTGGCTCTCTAACTCCTGGTTGTGGTTCTAGAGGGATTTAATGGGACTATTCATGGGACAGCTGCCAGACCAGGCTGTATTTGGAGTCTGATGCCTCATAACCTTTCTTTCCGCTCTCTCTGGCATTCAATCCTACTCTGTCACCCAATATTATTATTACTAGTTGGCTGTTTACTCTGCACTCTAAAAGCTACAGCCTACAAAATACATGGGGGTATTTAGTACCTAAGTAATATTTGCTGTGACTGCACTCTATAAGAGCCCAAAAAAGAGAGTGGGCTAATCTTCGGTATGCTCTATGATTCAGTCTTGTTCATCCTATGTATGAGGGATTTCTGGGACTCAGACTCTTGTACCAAAATGTTAAAGAGCAGCCCAGGGTCAGGCTCCTCAGAAAACCCAGCTGCTTTTTTGTCTGTCATGCACAGTCAGGCCTTTCCAGGGAAGACTACCTGCTCTTCAGGTTTACAGCAAAGTATAGTGTTGGCAAGTTGCCAGAGCTGGAATATTCGCAGATGTGGGTACTGGGAGAAGCTCATGTCCAAGATTCTTTCTATCACGCCTCCCTTCCTGTGCATACTGAAGCTTGGGTGTGCCTAGAATGGGCAGTCAGTGGGCACCAACAGCGGCTCCCTGGGATTGCAGCAGGGCTGTACCTCATCACTGGCCAAGCTGAGCAGCCACTTACAGTAGCTACAATAGTAAGTCCATACATACACTCCTCTTATGTGTCTGACACTGTGTTCGTGGGCTGTGCTTTATGACAATGCAGCACTCAGTCTTAGCATGGTGTCCTTCCCCTAACTCCATCACCACTCTGACTTACAGTACAGGCTGTGCAAACCGCTGCCCTCTCTTCCTGTAAATCAAATCACATCAGACAAAAAATATGTGCTGAAGTGTTTCTCTTTTCTTTACTTCTTCCTCCAGCCATGGTACTCTCTTTTGTTATGTCAGATCTTAAATTAGGACCCAGTCCTCCAAAGATTTGTAGACTGTTTTCTGTAAAGCATATAAGAAGTTGTCCAGGGAGGTGTGCAAGCACGTAATTTTAAACATGTACAAATATCTGTGCAGAATCAGAGCCTTCGTTTGCAAATCCCTTGTTACGCAACTCGTGTTTTGTTTATTTGAGGAAAACTTCAGTACATTCTGAGATCTGTTAAAATAATAATGCTCTTATAACCAACTTTAACAAAATAACTACTATCCCCTCTCACGTTTTCCTGGAAAAGAATAGGTCTTACACATTGGTTAGTTGAAATATATCATATGAATTTGTTCTAGAGGGCAGCATACTTATTATATGTGATGGCCTAGGCTGTCTCCAGCTACAATGTTCCATGTAATACACACTCATTCATCATTCATATGGGGTTTATTTCAGATTTACATTGACAAGACTGAGATCAGAATCTGGCCCACTCTGTGTATGAGGGCCAGGTGATACAGAGTTGCTATGGTAATGGCTTATTCCTTTTGAATAGCAGGATAACTACTTCAGATAAATCCTGTATCTCCTGACATCAAATTAAATCTGTTCCTGTCATGTTCCTCACTGACTTGTTGAACTTAAAAGAAGAAATGCTTATTCTACTTTATTAAATCTGATTTTACTGTTGTATCTGGTAATGCTCATTTTGTGGCTATGTACAGTTTTGCTGTTCTATGTTTTTGAAGAGAAGTCTATGTGTATAGATTGCTAGCATGATCCCAAAGTAAATTTGGATCTCATCAGCATCAGAAGTTTATCAGCTATTTGTTTTTAAGGTACTGCTAACACGTAAGTCCATGAATTGTTTGTTTATCATCACAGCCATGAGGCTGTCTTCCCAAAAGTGGTTAAGTGGAGAGAATTGATGAGCACTGAGCTGCAATCTGACATCAGACCTTAATTATACCTTTAGAGACAGAAAGAATGAAAAGTGAATTGAACATCTGATCCAGCTATAATCAAAACAAAAATGTATTTTTTCACTTGTGTATGACTATGTAAGAGACTGGTTGGTAAAAAAGCGAGGGTGGTAAAAAAATGTATGTTTATAAACCTAGGTGGAAGCATGAAGTTGTCTTTGGATATGCAGGATCTTTTCTCATACTCCGTCTTTTATGACTTCTAGACAAATCTGGGGTTTCTTAACATACAAATCAGCTGCTCTAAAGTGTTCCTACTTCAGGCTTTCATGCTTGAGCTGAGGAGTGGCTTCTCCATGAAAGTGTTTGTACAACAAAATCTAGTACAGGGTTTAAAGCAAAACTATAAGCACAACTGTGTACTGCCTCCATTTGCTTGCTGTGCATGATGTGTCTCTTGTTAGTGCCTGTTTTCCCCAGGTAATTTATTCATTTCATACACTTGGCCTGCAGCACTGGGCATTTTTTAGTAAATTTACCCCAGTCCCCATAGTTCTGTAGCAGTGAGTTCCCAACATGGAGACATCTATCTGTTCTGAACTTACTCTGAGAACAGGCATATAATGGTACTTTCAATTGCAGATGAAAAAAGTATGAGCTGTGACATAAAACAGACATTTGGTTCTTGTTCTTCTGAAGCCTGTTATGACAAACCATTTTTAATATATTTTTCTACTCCTTTGTTATTTTTAATAGTGCCTGCAGGTTAAGTCACAAAATTTACTCATTTTTACCTTTAATTCTTCTTGTTTTCACTATTCTCTGCTCAAGATTCAGGAGACTGTTATTGTTTGTCTTCATAACAATAGTTTTCATAAAGGTTTTTGCTAATGAAAGATACTTATATTAAAAAGCACTTTTTCTTTTTTTCTTTTTTTTTACTGAAATGTTTGTTCTATATTTCCATTTCTCCTCAAAAACATTAGCTTTTTTAATTTAAGGGTAAAAAAAAAATTGTCCACATAAAAAATTTGCTTCAGTGCTGATCAGCACAGGGAAGCAACTTACTCCTAGTTTGAATGATGAAATGTTCTATTCTGAATAAGACACTATCCAATGTGGATAATGAATATAATTAGAGCTAATTCTCAGGAGTATGACAAATCATATTAAGCAAAATTAACTTTATGACTTGCTACTGATACTGGTTGCTAAATATAGCAATTGTGGAAATCTGATAACTATCTTACTTCAGAGAGACATTATATATATATGTGTGTGTGCGCCAAAATAGATCAGAACATGCCAGGAAGTGATATACAGTCTAAATATGTTCATCAAAATCACTTATTTCGTTATAAGGAAATGCAACTCCAAGACTCTCAGGTTAAAGTTCACTCCACACATGGCCCCAGTCTTGTGATCAAAAATATGCCCACCTTTCCTAAGAGCTAGTCCTATTATTTATATTCATAAAGGTTTGTTCAATCAGAGTTATTATTTCAAATGCTCAGGAAATGCCCACTAAATAAACCACTAATCTTCTTTCTACTGGTAATACAAATGACTCCTCCTAATGCAGTTTATTCTGCATTCAAGTGATAGAAGACAACATTCACATTTTCCAGTTTGCCAGTGACTCATGACAATGGAGTGGTAGGATCATTGTAATTGCCAGCAACACACACCAAATAGCTGAGAAATAAGAAACATCATGTCTGTGCAAAAGGACATCATGTAAATAACAAAGTCAAGGAGTCTATGATTGTCTAAGCACCGTAGCAGCAGTTACATTATCAGCTCTCTGCTTCTACAGTTCTCAGTACCCTACTGAATTTCAAGCGCAGCTTGTGAGTTTCCTGAAAATAGGATATCGGTTCTATAGCTTATGTGGATAAGCATGGATGTTTTCACTAGTTGCTCTTCTACACAGCTTCTGATTTACTCATACAATATTTATTTATTTGTGCAGGAAATGGTAGCGTCAGACAACCTGACAAGGGGAAATGACCACAGATAGTGATTTGGGAGGTTCAGGTTGAGCATCAGGAAGAAAACATTTCACTTGGAGGGGAGCAGAGCACAGGTAGAGTCCACCTGCAGAGGCTAGGGAATCTCAGAGGTTTTCCACATTCAGCTAGACAACACCATGACTGTCCTGATCTAGTGTTGGTGACAATCCTGCAGGAGTTTGGGCTGAAGACCCTGTCTGTCTTTTCCAACCAGCATTTCTGTGATTCTGGGAAAATGATATCATGAAGAAAAGTACACAATGATTTTAGCATTACATTTTATCAGTATTTTCATCTTTAAAATACCTAATCTGAAGGAATAGCTAAAATAAATGCTAAAAAAATAAGGTAAGTGGCTACTATTACCTATAATCCCCATAAATGTGTAAAGGATGAAAAACATTTGCCAGCCTATAGGACTGAGGGCTGTGAGCAAGCTAAAAGAAAGAAGCCTGAGTAGAAAGTAGCTGAAGCTACAGGAAAACAGATTTTTAAAAGGTATAATAAAACATATATAGACTAGAGTTTCTGGTTTATAGGTAAAACCATTGCTCTGTTTGGTTAAAATACTGATCTCCAGTGGGCAATAATACTACTTAATGGTCCCTTTCTCAACCCAGAAGGCAATTACTTCTTTCCCACTGCAAACCTCAACAAGAGAAATATGTACATATATATTCCTATTTATAGATCAGAATTAATTTGCAATAGTACAATAAATCACACAGCTATGGAAAATATAGATATAAACAAATGAATGGATATAAATAACACAGATATACAATATTGCCACTGATATCTTTCCTGAAAGAAGAAAATCACACTATAACATGCTCTTTCCTTCATACCCAAAACACAAGGAAAACGCAAAAACCACTTCAGTTGTCTGTCCAGACACCCTTCCCTTGCCCTTGTAAAAAAATTGCAGTATACTAACAACATTACAAAATTATTTTGTCATCCAAAAGCATCTGGAAAAGTTGACAGGAGATCTTTTTAAAAGTCTTCTTTAATGTTTTAAAGTGCTTTAGCAGCTGTCTTCTTCATCTTTATTTTACAGCACTCACATTCCCTCTCATCAGCCTGTTTTCTCATTTACTGAACAAAGCAGGACTGATCATATGGGTACCATTTCAGACATGTCTGGGGCACCTGGCTCTAACAGTCCATTGGTCTGTTTTTCTCACCAGGATCAAAGCCTCTCTCTGCTTTAAGTTCTGAGGAGTTTTAACATGTCGCATGTGTAGATCAAGAAACTCCTATGTTTTTCATTTCCTGGAAATCTCCCAACAGGATAAATCACACATCCATGTTTGGGGTTGAGAGAGATGCTCAGAGAAAGTGAGATTCATATCAGTTTGTGCACAAAATCTCAATGCATCAAGGAGAGATGGGGAAAAAAAAATCACACCCACAATAGGTAATGCTTCATCTAAGTGAGATGACAATCTGTTCATAACCAAAAAACAAGGTAGTGCTGAATGTTTATTAGAACACTTTATGAATACCCAACCTGCCCAAGTGGGTGTGGAAGAAGCTAGGCCTCCAAAACAACCCACGCACTCTCTAAAAGTCTAGCAAAGTTGCAGAGATAATAGCTCTTCCAACCAAATCCCCACGTGCAACTCAGCCACAACACAACTATATTTATTGGAAATGGCACTTCTTCTTTACATTCTCTCACACTTTATACTCCTCATACATTTATACTTCCAATGTTTCACAATAACAGCCAAGCCATCAAAAGTCACTGTGGCACCTCTCTTTAAATCCCCGTCATCTGTAGAGTGGATGGTTCCAAATGTGCTCGTCAAGTGATTCAAGAGGTTTCCCTCCTCCACAGCAGAGCTCACACTCCCTGTGGATTTTCTCAAGTGTCCCAGGACAACTCCTTCCCTACCCCATAGGAATTTAACATGACAGGTAGGACACTCATCCTGCATGATCCTCTGTGTAGAGGCATGTCACACTCTGACCTACCGAGGCTCACCACTCACCCTGGCTGTTCATGACACAAAGGGGATGACCTCAGCCAATTTTAATCTGCAGTGAAGGTACTTTGAGCTTCCCTCAGGATATGGTCCTTGCTTGGTAACACCAATGCCTCTCCCCACACAAAATAGGAGGTTACCAAAATAAAAACTTCTTGTGGTTTTGGTGCTAAATTAGCAAGGCTTTTCTCCCTGTTATGCTGAACTACAAATAAATACATCAAGTTTTCCAGCAAAATGCCTTCCAAGGTTTGCTTGATTCCATTAGACAGTGTGACACGATGCATTCTAGCTGTACAGAATGGTAAACAGAATGGGAAGTGTTTCCGAGCATGCTGTGGATGCGGTAGGAAAATCAATAGTTTGTGAGGGAAAGCTTCCAGCAATATAGATTGTTTGAACTACTTACCATTATGTCAAATTCACTTTAACATCAGCAAACAGACACACTGTAAGATGAATATTGAGAGAAGCACTATTTCTACTGTTTGCATTTAAAGGCCTGAAGTTGTATAGATTTTTATAACCAACTAAGTCTTTATAATTCAATAACAAGGCTTTTATTTAACCCTTAAACAGTTGATGGACCGAGTATTCTTTTTCCAATTTGAATCAGGCGGAAGCCCAGTAAAATTATTAGACATAAAGTTTTCTTTCCTTTATTCACTCCCCTATGTATTATTTATAATTTTTAGAACACCTTCCTCTGTGGCAATCATTTTAGTCAAGAGACCTGAAAGAACCTGTAAGGAAAGTGTCATCTGAAAGCAAATAAACATTCCCCACCTTGAAAAAAACCCATCAAATATCATATCTGGTTGCTAGTTTCCTTGAAGAAAACACAATTTCCTCTTAAAAGGTATATTCAACATGTGCTTAAAGTTAAACATGCACATAGTGTTGAACAGAGATGGAATTAAGCATCCATTTTAAGTACTCTGTTGCAACAAAGACTTGAAATATTGAAGACTTGAGTCATGGCAATGAAGAATCAACTGATATTACTCTTGCTTATTTACAATCATGTAATTGATTTCAGTTTGAAAGACAGGTATCACGGTTTCAAATCCACTGGTCTACCAAAACTAAGACCACATTAGTCACATAAGGTTCACAACTGGTCTGCATTTGCTCAGAACTGAGGAGTTCATTGCATATTATGATTCATACAGGCTTCCATAAAAAAAGTGGTTATTATAGTTACTCAACCTGATGACCAAGACTCTAGTTTAATTTACTGTGGTCATCCAAGATATTGTTTATTACCTACTTTGGGTAGGAGGATAGAAAATATGAGATATGGAAGCATAAAAAACATTGAGGTTATTGGAACTTAAATGAAAAACGGACAGACCTGCGTTTAAAAAAAATAGATTTACCTACTAGGATATTTTCAAACTTTTCTTAGGCTTCTTTTCTAAACTTCCTGGTAGGAGCCCAGATTTGCCCACACACTGAGGGAAAAGAAGCCCATTACTGCCTTGAGGGGTCTTGGTTCTGCACTGTTAATATTTCAGCCAAAACATCTCAACTGGCTGATAGGCAGACCCAGACAGATCACTTTCCCGAGGTACTTAGGATTTTAGACACCTAAATTGGTGCCTCTTACACTCTTGAAATAATGTAACTACCTATTCAAGTAGGATTGATGGCACTTTTGTTGAGCCTTTCTTATATCCAGGAAATCTTTAACACATCCAGAGGCAAAGCTTTCCTTGCTGGTCTTCTGCTTATGTTGCTCAAAGTTTCATCAAAGGAGACAGCTTCTGCAGTATACATGGTGATATAGGTAAGAGCCTCTTTTCATTAAGTCTTATGAGTGGATGGTCACTGAATTCATTAGTGTGGAACTCAAAGCTGTCACAGAGCCAGTTTCAATAAACGGGGAAAGGAGGAAAGAAATTTTATATTAGGTCAAAGGGTTTGGAAGTGGAGGTATTAAGTGTAAAGAATGTGCATTGCTTCTCAAAGTCCTGTCAGAGTTTGTTTACAGGACAGACCTGAGGACATGAATGAGAACCACAGAATAAGAGCACCATCATGTCTAACAAATTATAAACGCACTTTAGTGACTGCAATGTTGACATAAGCAATATCTTAGCAAAACAGCAAAGGAACACTAGTTCAGATGGCAATTCATTTGCTTACACTTCCTCGTATTATGAAGCTGATGTGTAGCATACTCACACATGCAAGCTCAACAGAATTCCCTTATAAACTGATATCTTCAGACCACCTACAAAGCCAGGATGGGGTTGCCAGTGAAAGCTTTGAACAGCCTCTGCCAGACTTGGACGTTATTTTGAGCACTTTTTCTAAACCTATTTTTAGGAAAACCAAGTTTTGAATGCTCCAAGATTAAAATAAAACAGAACAGGCTTTTAAAAATTCTGGATTTTTTTTTTTTAAACTGGCTTCTCCCCAAGCTAAGGCATCTTCTAACAGTCTGCTGGCAAGATGCACAGCACTAGTCATGAAGCATCTGATTCACTCCAAGCTGCTGCAGGTTTTAATAACAGATCTGAACCTCTCAAAAGGAAATAAAACAAACAAACAACAACAACAAAACAAAACAAAACAAAACCCCAAAGAGAATATGGCAGTATTCAGTAACAAATACAATTAGCATTCTAAGTATCCCTCAGCTTAGTTTAAGTCTCCATTTTACCACAAAAATCTGATGATGTTATTGTTTAATTAACAATTGCAACTTGCCATTTTGCTAATGGGAAGATATTTTAGGTGATGATGTGACAAAAATGATCATTTTCTAACTACTTATATTAGCTAAGTATTTTCTTCAGATGATATATATGGCATGTACACATTTATATGCTATCTGCAAATGTTGCTGTTTACACTGTACCTCAGCACCTTCCAGGAAAGTGTTAAATGCCATAACTTATATTCTCATCCTGTTTTATTTTAGTGTGATTATATTCAATTTTATTAAATACATTTACACTGCCATGTGTTTACACTAGTGAAGGTTAGTACTGAGAGGTATACTCTGCACTAGAAACAAAATGTAATGATGGTCATTAATTTTTCTGGATGCCTAAAACTCAAACCAGACATCCAGGTTGCTCCAGCTGCAATAAGGTGATGGAGATGGAGAGCTCTGCTGTGTTTGAGAAGCAAAACTGTGGACCACCATCATTGTTCCAGACTTAGCAACAAGCTTTTCTTATTCATCCTAAAACACAGGTCTTACTGCGACAAGCAATGAATTAAACCAAGAAGAGATCCTTCTTGATGGGATGAGTATGTACGTTAAAGCTCTTGCAGTTGTCATTCACCTGAGCACGTGACTCCTGAGAAGTTGCCTTGATGCTAACGTACAGATGTTGAATAGGATTGGAAAAAAGAATTTATGTTTTTTAGACCCCTGAAGCTAATAGTGTGACAGCAGGAGTTTCCCTTGTTCTGTAACATTACTGTTAGCACACTTGCTCTATAATAAAATCCTGGGCTGTTCAGAGGTTTGTACTATGGTGTCAATAGTTGAGCTGAAACAGCATGGAGAACACTATCATCATTATAACAGACAGCTCTCCAGTCTAGTATAGCTTTTTTGCATCAACATTGATATTTATTCCAGAGCAGTCTCCATAGCCCTGTGTGGGAAATCACATTCGTTCTGTCCATAGTCACTCCTTGCCATTGCCTGCCACTAAACCCTATCCATGAGCATCCTGGAATTAGAGGATGTTCAGAAGCCAAAGCCTGATATCAGATGATGTTCACCTCTCTAGCAAGGTTGCTTTTCTTGCCACTGTTCCAATGGTAAAAGCTGTTTTCTCACCCATGAACTCAGAAAGAAGTTACTCCCTGCAATGTATAGCTGATGTCAGATTTCTGAAATGACTGTGACACACTCCATGAGAGATATGTTAGTTTCATTCCACATAACAACAACTGGAAGAAGCAAATTTTGCCTACAATAGTCTTACTGTATTGGTTTACATTAGTCTTTACAATAGTCTTACTTTGGTTTACATTAAATTAAGTGAATCACGTTAAGAAATGTCAGTGGTGTTGCTGTGTGCTGTTTTCCTTCCCAGTGTTCAAGTATGAAGCACCTGAAACTCTATCCTGTGTGCTTGGTGGGGATCTGACTGGATGCTGAGTGCATAGATCCACTGAAGCAGTCTAGATAAGCAACTACATACCAGTAAAAGCAGGATCACTGGTGCTTGTAAACCCCGGAGCAAATAGYGGGACTTCAAAGTGTGTGCCTTCAAAAATTCTATGGGTACCAGAGCAGCACCGAAAGCTTATTAACATTCACATCATTCCCAGCCTCATTATCTCACCCAGATGTTTCTATGACTGTCCCTTTAAAGAATTCCTGTCTAAATTTTATTTACATTTGTTCAGCAATATTGATGCTTAATGAATAAATGCAGTATGCTGTCAGTACTGGAGACTAATTACATCTATGTATGAGCCTGAGAACCTGATTGAAAAATCTGCAGTAACTAAACTGGGTTTAAATAAACACTTTAGTGTAGTGCTTTAATTACACTTTAGTTTGTAATGTAATTTTTGGCTGTTTAAACTATGATTTAGTCTGAGCTAATTACAAATGATTTTCTACTCGGTAATTAATAATAACAAAATTGTAATTAGACAGCTGCTCTGGATCAGGGTGGCAGTTTGTGTTAGCTGACTCATGATAGACTGGCAGATAGACAAGAGCTGCATTTGGGGACTGCACCTTTCTGTGCTGCTTTTTCAGTCAGAGGAGCTGTTACGGTTAGGAATACTCCAAAATGCTCCACGTTTTTGAGGACTAAAGTTTGATATTTGCAGTGGGAACTTCCTGTGCTTCTGCCACTTCTGAAGGTGGGTCATTCTACCTGTGGCTGATAGAGATGGTGCAGGTTCCTTTCTCTTGCTCAACAGAAAAAAAGCCAACTTCTTGGCTCAACAGAAAAGCCAACGTGTTTTTGTGCATGTTACGTGACCGCATCAGCACAAAGTATCCTAACTCATGGCAAGAAGACCAGTAGCGTCAGCAGCTTTTTATCCATCACCCATCTGAAAGCTACACACACTACCATAAAGCAAATGTAAGCTGGGGATGATACTTCCATATTTCAGCATCTCAGTAAATGCTCCATGCTCCAGAAGTGTTTGGTGACAAAACACCATCTCTGATATCAGTATTCTTCCCTACTCAAAATACTGTAGACCCAGTGAATGTGGTCAGTCATGTAACACTCCAAACAACACTGCTGTACTTCTGCTGGTTTGCAAGCTTCTTCCTCATTATTTATATTCAGCAGGCCAACATAAACAGTGACTCTTCAGATTTATGGTCAGATAACCATCTCAACTGTCCTGTAATCAACAGGGATTGATTCCTGGTGTTTAAACAGATGCCTGAGAAACACCAAGTACACACTGCTACCTCCCATCTCCATTTGGGGTTCCAGAGTTGCCAATTTCTGGCATTGACTCTATTTATTGTTCAGTTTGTTGCAGATGTTTTGCATTTTGAAAATGCAGTAACATTTCCCCAGTTTTGATCAAAAAAACTTCAAAGGTTTTAACAGGTTGACTTTGGGATACATTTTGTATCCTCTTATTCAAAGTAAGCTGTAAAGTATAAATTTGCCCAAAGTTGGAGAAAAATATAAAAACAATCGCTCAGTGGGGGCTCTTTAGAAAGTTATTTCTGCTAACAGCTGAGTTGAGCTTTCTTTTAAAACTCATTTGAACAGAACACCAATCATGTTTATGCCACCTAATGAAAGATAATAATTGAACACTGAATGATACACTGAAAAACAACCTTCACATGCCTTAGGATCAAAATCTGCTATAAGCTATAATGTTGTCAGCATGTAGACAATGTATAGCTGAAGTGAGACTTTGACAGAATTGCTTCTACATATGTTTAAACACAGAGTTGTACCACTGGAGGATCTTAAATACATACCGTTACCACCTCATTACTTACAGTAACCTCATGTCCAAATATATGTGAGTTACTAGCAAATTTGATGCATCTCTAATTGAAAAATCCACTTAAGGATTAACAAATCACCAGGAACATTTGCACTAAAATGTAACTATAAATCAGTCATATAAATAGGAACCTTAATACCACTTCCAGACTATAATTATGTAAGCAGTTTGAACAACATACTATAGCTGATGTTTTACTTAAAATACTTATTTCGAAGCATGTTGCCTCCTAACAGAGCATAATCATCAATTTTACAATGTCTCCTATGAACCATTTACATGGGAAGAGATGAATGATTTTGTCTAAGTCTAAAATCTAAACCCCAGACTGTCCTAACTTAGGGCAGGATCATAAAATTGCAAAATAGAATAAAATGACAAGTCTTTGGACAGACACAAAAATGTAGGAAATAGTGCCTGCCTGAACACTGTCTCTTTTCGTGGTCTACAGATAGCAAGATAAATCAATCTGAAAATAGATATGTTTAATTAAAAATCATCTGTGTATCCCTTTTCTGTCTATTTTGGAACACTCCTCTGTTAAAATTGCTCTTGATCTTGTTCTGGCAAGATTCTGTGAAATACTGTGTAGGCTCATATTTCAGTCCTTCACGTTCCTGATATATTTCCTTATGCAAATTTAAACTAAGATTTCTAAATTTAAGTAACAGCTCTTTCTCTATTGGCATCTCTTTCTATGTTTTCAGTGAAACTTGATAAATTAAAAAGGGAAGCTTTGGGGTTTTGCTGGCTTCCTAAATTGTTGTTAGCAGCAAAAGTAAGTATGTCTTAAAAAAATCAATAGTGCAGTTATATACACTTGGTAAGTGGATTAAAAAAGACCCCTATTTTTAAATGAAATACTATTTTTCGTGGGACATTTATTCCCAACTACTGCATCTAAGCTAGCTGGCATCATTCCATAAGCTATTATTGAATGGATCTTTGTCTGGTCCTCTAGGCAAATGTAACACGCACCCTGGAGATTTTCAGAGAGCACTAAATTTCACACCCACTCACCTTAGCAACAATATTTTACCCCTGATTTTGATGTACTTGGTTTGATTACAACATTAAAGTTTCAATTCTCATACCAGTTGTGTGATGGAATAGAACAACATGAGCAAGTACTAAGAAGATACAAAATTATGAATTTTGAAGTTTTCCAAAAGCTATTTAAACTTTTCTCTGTGGTATCTTAATGTATAAGCAGGGCATAAACATTAATTTGAAAAAAGCCAAAGTGTAATAGAGGCATAAGTTAAACCATATAGCTCCTTTGGATATGCTCCTATTTTTAATCAGTTTTTCCAAACTAAGAAGAAATCCAGACTGAAGTCTTACAGCTCCTCAGAAGAAAAAAGGCCCATCACAGCATAGGATTACCAAAGCAAAACTACCTAAATTAAGATATAAAGCTTTTGAGCTTGTTGATGGATTGAGTCTTACAGTAATTTATGGCTGCAAATTCTTTACTAGCTTTTTTGTTCTGTTTTGGGGTCTAGGGCCTCTTTTTGTCAGCTGAGTTTAGAGTATCCTGGAAATAACCTTGAAGTCTTTATTTGTCCCCACAGCTTCTGATCTAACAGCTGAATTCAGCTTCAGTACTTCCTGCCTCAGCACTTTGCTCTATTGGTTCTGTGGTTTAATGAGTTGTATAGTGCTAAATATGTAAAATAACTTATGTTATAGGTGACATAGGTGACAAAAGGAAGACTAGGGAAAATGTGAGCATTGCGCAACAAGTTGGGGGACCTGGTTACATAGGACATGGAAAAGGCTGAAGTACTGAATGCCTTCTTTGCCTCAGTCTTTACTAGCAAGACCAGCCTTCAGGAATCCCAGGTCCCAGAGTCCAGGGGGAAAGGCTAGAACAAGGAGGACATGCCCTTGGTGGAAGATGATCAGGGAATCAGGGAATACTTAAGCAAACTGGACATATATAAGTCCATGGGCCCTGATGGGATGCACCCACAAGTACTGAGGGAGCTGGCTGATGTCATTGTGAGGTCACTCTCAATAATCTTTGATCAATCATGGCAACTAGGAGAAGAGCCCAAGAACTGGAGAAAACAAATGTCGCTCTTATGTTCAAGAAGGTCAAGAAGGAGGACCCAGGGAACTACAGGCAGGTCAGCCTCCCCTCAATCCCTGGGAATTTGATGGAACAGCTGATCCTTGAAACCATTTCCAGGCACATTAAGGACAAAAATATCATCAAGCGTAGTCAGCATGGCTTCACCAGAGAGAAGTCATGCTTGACCAAGTTGATAAACATCTACAATGCAATGACCGCCTTGGTAGATGAGGGGAGAGCAGTGGATATTGTCTACCTGAACTTCAGTAAGGCCTTTGACACTGTCTGCCGTAAGATCCTCATAGACAAGCTGTTGATGTATGAGCTGGATAAGCAGACAGTGAGGTAGATTGAAAACTGGCTGAATGGCTGGGCCCAGAGGGTAGTGATCGGTGTCATGAAGTCTAATTGGTGGCCAGTAGCTAGCAGTGTACCCCAGGGGTCAGTACTGGGTCCAGTCCCATTTAACATCATCATTAACGATCTGGATGATGGAGTTGAGCGTACCCTGAGCAAGTTTGTAGACGACACCAAATTAGGAGGAGTGCTTGTTACACCAGAGCGTCATGCTGCCATCCAGAGGGACCTTGACAGGCTGGAGAAATGGGCTGACAGAAACCTTATGCAGTTCAACAAGGAGAAAGTCTTGCACCTCGGGGGGCACAACCCCATGCAGTGGTATATGCTGGGGGCCACCCAGCTGGAAAGCATCTTGGCAGAGAAGGACGTGGGGGTCCTAGTGGACACCAAGTTGACCATGAGCCAGCAATGTGCCCTTGTGGCAAAGGCGGCTAATGGTGTCCTGCATTAAGAGGTGTTGCCTGCAGGTTGAGGGAGGTCATCCTTCCCCTCTCCTCAGCACTGGTGAGGCCACTGCTGGCATACTGTGCCTGCTTCTGTACTGTGTCCAACCACTGCCAGAGGAACATGGTCAGAGAGAGGGTCCAGAGTGGAGCCCCACAGCAGCATGACAACCCACACAGTTTGGCCATCAATGATGCCCCCTCCACTGGCAGAAGGGGGCCTGTGGGGAGCCACTGAGCGCAGAGACACGGTGCAGCTCTGCGGCCTTCCTCCCAGCAGGTTCCTGCACCCAGCACTTCTCGGGAGCAAACCCCACCGAGCGCAGAGGTGTGCCTGGCTGGCCCTGCAGCTGCAGCCTACAAGCGCATCGGCAGAGCGGTGCTGCAAGCTCAGCTTTTTGCCTGCTGTTGCATCCAATAAATATCCAGATGCTTTCCAGGGCCTGTTGTTTTCCCAGAAGGTTCCTGGTGGACACCAAGTTGAATACAAGCCAGCAGTGTGCCTTTATGGCAAAAAAGAGGCAACAGCATCCTGGGGTGCACTAGGAGGAGTGTAGCCTGGAGGCCGAGGGAGTTGATCCTTCCCTTCTCCTCAGCACCAGTGAGGCCACACTTTGAATACTGTGTCCAGTTCTGGGCTCCCCAGTACAAGTGAGACATGGACATACTGGAGAGCATCCAGTGATGGGCCACTAAGATGATGAAGAGACTGAAGCATGTCTCCTATGAGGAAAGGCTGAGAGATCCGGGACTGTTAGCCTGGAGAAGAGAAGGCTCAGTGGAGATCTTATTAATATGTACAAATACCTGAAGGGAGGCTGCAAAGAGGATGGAGCCAGGATTTTTCCAGTGGTGCCCAGTGACAGGACCAGAGACAATGGGCACAAACTAAGACACAGGAGGTTCCCTCTGAACATCAGGAAACACTTTTTCACTGTGAGGGTGACCGAGCACTCACACAGGTTGCCCAGAGAGGTTGTGGAGCCTCCGTCCTTAGAGATACTCAAAAGTCATCTGGACATGGTCCTGGGCAACCAGCTCTGGGTGGCCCAGGGAGTTGGGAAAGATTACCTCCAGAGGCCCCTTCCAACCTCAACCATTCTGTGATTCTGTGATGTCGTATCTCTCTGATCTTTCTCACATTATGCTCTAAGGAACTTGTTTTGTCTTGTGTGTCAGGAAACTTTGTTTTGACTTGTTTATATTGTTCTGTTTTTATAGTAAAGGCTCAATTCTCATACAGCACCATTCATTGTGAATCTTCGTATTATTTATATAAAACAAAGGAATATCAAATCCTTTCAGGAGAACATAACACGATATGAATGCCTCACATAGTTGAGCAACTTGTTAAGTTCCTGGATTTTTATGAAGAAAACACAAATAAGAAAGTAAGAACACCCTAGTGTCTTTAGGAAGAGACCCTTCTCTTGTACATTTCTTGTATGTTTTATTATAAATTGATAGATCAATCCATAAAGATTTCCCCATATTAAAGATTAATGGTGATTGATTGATGAAACTCTCATCTCATGTTCAGGAATGAAATTTCAATTTAGTTCAGGCAACATTTGTGTGTGTGCATGTGCATGCGCATGTTTCTGTGTGTGTTTGGGTGTCCACATGAGTTTAGATGCTGCTTCCCTCTTTCTAAAAATAAAAAAAAATCGGGCCTGATTTTTTTCTCATTTATATTGTTATAAATCAGTTGTACTACTGTAGTCAACGGAGTTACACATGCCTAACGCTAGTGAGAAGGGACTCAAATGTGTGGTGACTTTGTCTAGATTGCTTCCCTTTGAGGTTACTCACTGACTTATGATCTTTTTTTCCTTTCCAAAGAGACATAAATTCTTTCAAAACAAAATCTTTTGGAACCATTTGACTTGTCACTTTGTTCAACCCAATTTTCAAATGGTACAGACAACCCTTCGACTTTAGTCAAAGGTGCTGCCAGCCAAAAGAACAGAATAGTAAATCAGTGAAAAGGGTCAAGAGAAAAATATTTTTCTTCATCTTACCAGACAATGTGAAAATGTTTTTTAAGTAAATCTAAACAAAGCTTCAAATTCTTGTAAGGATCGGAATATTAACTTGATTAGAGAAAAAGTTTTTGTCTAGACATGAATCTAGTTTCTGTTTCAGTTCAGACTGACACATTCAGAAGTCAAATGTAGTCAAAAGTCAATGAGAAACAGCTGTTTAAGTGCCTAATATTTTAAAACTTGGAGGAAAGCCCCTAAATTCCTTATGTACATTTTAAATATTTTGCTACAATGTTAATACAGTGACTGCCCTTAAAAAGTCAACATTTGCCAAAAGCTGCAGGAAGCTCTGAGTGAGACACTACAGTAGTTCCCTGTACTGGGTAGAGAAATTAATTGTGACATGGTTGAGGCATTGTGTGGAACATTTTAAGAAATATCTTTTGAAGGAAAAGCGTTTCATACATCTTTGTTTCAGGACATTTGTTTATGAGGTGAAAATCAAAAGACGCAGCCATTGTTTACAAGGATAAAAGCAAGTAAGATATCAGACCACTTAAAAAAGAACACTAATTTATCAGATACTCCATACTAACTTTTGACTTTGTCATGTATTCTTCATTAAATGGAAGAATATATCTATTGTTTTCCTTATACATTTACTGATTGTTTTTACTTGTTTGTATTCCTAAGTTTGCAATGAAAACTTTATCCAAGTGGTATTAAAAGTCAGAGTCTAGCAACACATCAGCCTTAGAAATAGTATTTCCTTATGCTTCCCATTGAAATCAACATTTAGTGATCCATTAAGAATTTGATTTCTTCTTTCACTTCTGCAAGTCTAAATCAGTAGTAAATCAACTGAGCTGAAGAGCTGTAAAGCTAGAGCAAATTCAATCAAAACCATATCCTAAATATACAATGGTATTTTAATCCAACAGCTATTAAAGGTAATTCTGTTTCTTTGCTTGTAGTTTTAAGTACCTTCCAAAACTGCTGAAGCTGGTACTATGTCTACACCATCTAATGCTTCCCAAAGGTTTTTAACATGTACTACCTTTTTTTCTAGTCACAAATGATACGGAACAAATTAAAGGAGATTGAATCTCTTTGAAGTCAGATGTTAAGGTACAGAATTATCTGGATCATTTAAACAGAAGATTGCACCCTAAATCATCCAGAGTAAGGTGGCTGACCCAGAGCATTTGTCACTGGCCATAGAACAGATGTTATAAATGCTATGGGATAGCATCAAATATCTTAAGCAATCATCGTCACAGAAAAGTCTCATTAAAAAAGACTAAAACTGGCATCATTAATTCATGACTCCTCACTTAGGATCCAGTTCATCATGGGTCTTCAATACTTGCATACTTCAAGTGCATATACATCCCACTGAAGTTAATAGATGCATTCAAAAGCACAAGGTCAGAAGGGTAGTTCACTCCTTGTTGAACAAAGGCCTTTGGGCCAGTTCCTCAGAAGCAGTCCCCAGTGTTGAATCTTGTCTGCTGCTTCTGTGTTTACCAGTGCTTAGGGAAACAGCCTGTTTTTGTGACTGAAACACCTAAACTTCATAATAAAATGACGAAATTATCAAGTAACTCAGGAGTTTAACAGGCTCAGAACAGGGATTTAGAGAAAAGTCTCACTATGGCTATTTTAGAGTGGGAGAAAACTATGCCAGACTTTCCAACCAGCCTGGTAATGACCCAAAAAAATTAAGTGTATTGGGAGATCCTTGTCTTAGGAAACTACCAGTTATGAGCCATCAGAATTAGCAGTACCTCACTTCATATGATAATGCTGCAACTGTCTGGCCCTCATATTTACAATGACAAAGCAGATTTCCTGGGAAGTAGCAATTTGCCATTTTTTCAAAAATATCTAAAGTACTGCCTGCCTTTTTAGAAAAATAAAAGGGGATGTATGTGTCTTTGGAGGTACCTCTAGAGTACTGTCAATACAATACAATGCAATGTTTCCAAAGCTGATACGCACGGAAGGAGAAAAAAAATCAGCTTTCAGGAGAAGGAAGGAGAGCTTTGCACAGCAACTTCTGTTTGTGAGTGTCGTGGTTTAACCCTAGCCAGCAACTAAACACCACACAGCCTCTCGTTCACTCCCCTGCCTCCAGTGGGATGGTGGAGAGAATCAGAAGAGTAAAAGGGAGAAAACTCATGGGTTGAGATAACAGTTTAATAATTGAAATAAAGTAAAATAGTAATAATAATAATGTTAATAATAATAATAACAGCAACAACAACAAAAGAATATACAAAGCAAGTGATGCATGATGCAATTGCTCACGACCCGCCAACCAATGCCCAGACAGTCCCCGAGCAGCGGTCACTGCCCCCCCAACCAACTTCCCCCAATTTATATACTGAGCATGACATCATATGGTATGGAATACCCCTTTGGCCAGTTTGGGTCAGCTGTACTGGCTATGGTCCCTCCCAGCTTCTTGTGCACTTCCTCACTGGCAGAGTATGGGAAGCTGAAAAGTCCTTGACTTAATATAAACACTGCTTAGCAACAACTAACACATCAGTGTGTTATCAACATTATTCCCATACTAAATCCAAAACACAGCACTAGGAAGAAAATTAACTGTATCCCAGCCTAAACCAGGACAGTGAGGAACCACAGCAGGCAGACTAATGTTTTGCTTTTTTTAAATTATGTGCAGAAAGAATCTAATATGGGTTAGTTGGGAAAATACACTTTTTCACAGGTGGCACAAGGAACTCAGCCACTCATATTCTGACATCATTCTCCTTTGCCTTTGAATACAGGGCACGTATTACATGCAAGTGTATTGGGTTTGCATGGCAAGGTTTTAGTAGCAGTGGGGCTACGGGGGTGGCTTCTGCCAGAAGCTTCCCCCATGTCCAACACAGCCAGTGCCAGCCAGCTCCAAGACGGACCCGCCGCTGGCCAAGGCTGAGCCCATCAGCAACGGTGGTAGCACCACTGGGATAACATATTTAAGAAGGGAAAAAAACTGCTGTGCAACAGCAGCTGGAGAGAGAGGACTGAGAACATGCGAGAGAAACAGCCCCGCAGACACCAAGGTCAGTGAAGAAGGAGGGGGAGGAGGTGCTCCAGGTGCCGGAGCAGAGATTCCCCTGCAGCCTGTGGTGAAGACCATGGTGAGGCAGGCTGTCCTCCTGCAGCCCATGGAGGTCCACGGTGGAGCAGATATCCACCTGCAGCCCATGGAGGACCCCACACCAGAGCATGTGGATGCGCCCCAAAGGAGGCTGTGACCCCGTGGGAAGCTTGCGCTGGAGCAGGCTCCTGGCAGGACCTGTGGACCCGTGGAGAGAGAAGCCCACGCTGGAGCAGGTTGGCCGGCAGGACTTGTGACCCTGTTGGGGACCTCCCACTCCCAGAAGAGTCTGTTCCTGAAGGACTGCACCTTGTGGAAAGGATCTATGCTGGAGCAGTTCATGAAGGACTGCAGCCCATGGGAGAGACCCACACTGGAGAAGTTCCCCTCCTGTGGGAGGGATCCAACGCTGGAGCAGGGGAAGAGTGTGAGGAGGAAGGAGCAGCAGAGATAACATGTGATGAACTGACTGCAACCCCCATTCCCCATCCCCTGTGCCATTCAGGGGGAGGAGGTAGAAAAATTGGGAGTGAAGTTGAGCACTGGAAGAAGGGAGGGGTGGGGGAAGGTGTTTTAAGATTTAGTTTTTATTTCTCATTATCCTACTCTGATTTGATTGGCTATAAATTAAATTAATTTCCCTGAGTCGACTCTGTTTTTCCTGTGATGGTAATTGGTGAGTGATCCCTCCCTGTCCTTATCTCGACCCATGAAACTTTTGTCATATTTTTCTCCCCCGTCCAGCTGAGGAGGGGGAGTGAGAGAGCGGCTTTGGTGGGCACCTCGCCTCCATCCGGGGTCAACCCACCACAGCAAGTGTTGTTATTGATCTTCCATTTCTATTGGTTCTCTGCATAGACTGTCACATATTTGTAAGTATTCAGGATCATGGGACAAAATGTAGACCTGCAAAGTCTTGACTACCTTTTTTAGGTTTCCAAAACTTGCTTTCTCATTGGTGTAATGCATTTGATTTAGAACCAGCAGGTAGCAGGTATAGCTGTAATTTCTCTGCCACTTTAGTGCACTTTCCACCTCACTCCGACTGTTCCTTGTATTCTATTKTTTCCCAACCTTATGGTAATGAATAGCTTTAGAGCAGACATGGAGCTTTCTTGCATCTCTAGATCTGCCACAGAAATTATCAGGTGAGGTTTGATAGTTTATGTGAGACAGGAGGCCAGATTAAATGACTGCAATGGCTCTACCCAAAGTTAGAAACTGTGGCTCATACTGAAAAACTTGAATGGGGATGCAACAGAAAGAGAAAAGAAGTTGGGTCAAATTTTAAAGAATAGATGCGGGATATCTTGTTGCAAGCCTTCTCTACTACAAGATACTGTCAAATCTCTGCTGCTGCAGATGATGGCTCTTCTACCAAAGGGCAGTTTGAACAGCTGTATCTGCCTTTCTTCCTCTATTTTTCAAAGCAAGACTGCTTTGAAAAAGTCCCTGTTCGTAGCAAAGAGCATCCTGACTCTCTGTTTCTAGTGTAGGGAAGACTTTTTCTCTTTTATACTTTGATGATGTCTCAGATATTTCAGGAGTACATGAGAGGGATGGATGATTATCACTTCATTTCTAAGTGTTCAGAAAATTATTTAAGTGATACTAGAGTAACAAAAGTCTCCCTGTCAGTCAGTGCTCAGGGGCTGAGGAAGAACGACAAGAAAATTACAGGTCCAAACAGAAGAACAGGTAAATGCTGCAATAAAACAGAGTTTTATGATATAATTTTAAGTTTCTTCCCTCTCTTCTTGATAATAAATAATAACAAAAACACCTCAATAAATTCACAGCTAAAATTGAATTAGAGCTAATGCATAATTTTCCAGTCAAATCTTGTTATTGCATCAAACCCAAAGTTTAGTAAATTCCTTGTCCTTTCAAAGAGTCCGCCTCAGATTACGCAGTACTCCTTAGGCTGAGAGGAAGACTTCCACAAGATCAATCCTGACTAAAGCAAGGAAGACAGACAGCACAAGCCCACCAGGTAACTAAGTGCCAAATTTTCAAATTTAGTTTGATATACATGGTTTGTGTCTACTTTAGTACTTTGTTTCAGAGAGAAGATGTTATTCTGAAACAAATCCCTTTATGCAACTAGTGACTGCACATTGGTTCATTTTTTATACGTGTGAAAAAGCTTCCTTTTGGAGGACACTAACACTGAACCTCTACTCCAGGCATTCACCAAACGTACTCAGCCTCCCATGGGGTCCAGGACTGTAACTGAACCTTACACAGCCTCAAACCATAGCTCTGATAGCAACGTTTGGTCCAGCAGACAGGACTAAATATGATCTGAAGTAAGACCTCCAACCAGCACACAGTACAGATGCCAGGGTCTCAACACAAGCTGCTCCAGACACCTGATCAGATAATCACTCAGGTGGGAAGGGCTGTCTCTAAATCCAGCCTCCTGCCCAAACCAGATTCAGCAATGAATTAAGACCAGGCTTTTCAGGGCTTTGCCCTGCCCAAGTCAAGGCTTGAAAACCTCCAAAGACAGAGACTCCATAGCTTCTCTGGGCAACCTATTCCAGTTTTGATCCTTACCTATTGCACCAAATTGCTTCTTCATGTAAACATAGCCACGGGAACGAACAGGCATTAGAACTGTTCATGATATGAAAAATTTTGTATTGCAGGGCCCTTTTTCCATTACTTTTACCCTCCCTGTAAAATAGCAATGGATACTGCTTTTTGCAAGTCAAGGGTGTAATTGAGTTTGTGTTTCACCTTCTTTAAGTAAGGTACAGCATTGCAGAGGATTTATATAGTCCAATTCTGCTTCTAGTTGTGACGGCTAATTTTCTCTGCACACCTTTGAATAATTCCATCGATAATGCCTCTGCACAAATGGTCATTTCTATCAGTGGAGGTTAAGGTTAGGCAAATATTTTTCAAGAATACTGTGTGTTTAGTGTCCCTGCCTCAGGTGAAGGAGTGGTCTAAATTTTTTATTGGTTTTCTCCAGTCTTTATTCTGAGTCTGTGATATATCACTTCAACTCAGAATTGTTCTGATCCAACCATGGTTTCACTGGAACTATAGCATGACGAATAAAGATGCATCCTATGTTTTGCAGCATGCAATAGTATTTGATGATGTTGAATGTCATGTTTATTTAAAAAGCAAGGTTAATAGCAAAGGGGTTTTGTAACAATCGCTTTCCTTCAGCATGTGGAGCAGTCATGTACTCCAACACAAGACATACAGCACATCTGTACTTTTCAGCTCATCTTTCAGCTAGCATTTTAGAAGAAAAATAACAAAATGGCCCATCTTGTTAAACACTCATTCAGATTTCTTTCTATGTATGATGGGCTTCCCACAACTGCTACATAAAGTACCAATTGAAACCAGCCCTGTCACATATACTTCTACAAAATATGAACAGTGCTAAATACTTTAAAGTGAATCGATTTCCAGTGAAAGTGTTTAACCTCCTTTTAGGTCAAGAAATAGCAATTTTCCAAGCTCACTGTAACCTGAGAATTAATCCTGAGAGGCGGGTGTGCACTGCATACTTCATTTGGTTTGTGAAATTTATTGAAAATACTCTTTTTCAGAACTGTACTTGAAGGTTTCTATTATAAATTTTAGGTGTGGTTCCTCTAACTTGTATTCTAAGTTGTATTCAGAGTTGATTTCTCTCAGATCAACTAGAGGATTTGCAATTCGCAATCTCTTCCTTTGTTAAGAATATAACAACAGAATGAGCAGCAAAACATGACAGGTTATGCTCATACATATAAAACTTGGGTACACTGCTGAAGCAATTTGCAAGTAAAAATATGCACTTTTTGTGCATTCACAAGAGTGGAGTACTTATGAAAATGACATTCTGGCTCTAGTCAATCAAGGGGTTTTTGTGTTGAAATTCTATTTCTAGATGCATTGCATTCAAGATTCAGTACATCGAAGAATAACAGCACAAAAAGCATGGCTCACACTGTTGACCCCATAAACAGCTGGTGGTGCAAGGAGATAAATATTAATTCTTACAGTTCGTCAAGTGACTTTAACCATGCTAGTATCAGAATGCTTCATTCCACAGATCAATGAAATATTGTTACTATTCCTCTTACATCCCTGTCAGTATGTTTATTATTAATCATAGAAAATGTTTCATTTCCTTCATAAAATAGCCATTTGTTCTTCATCCTTAAACCATTTATTCCTAGAGATGAATATCCCCCATCAGTAATTGAGATCAGGTGTTTGGTATAACACATGGCTCTGTACTAGTGGAATATTTTTAATTGATTAGATGGTGCCTTTTTTTTCCTTCTAGTAATGAAATAAATTAGAAACTGCAGCCTGTTGTCCATGGACATTCAACCTGAAGAGAATTGGCTTATCACATTGTCCTGGTTTCAGCTGGGATAGAGTTAATTTTTTTCCTAGTAGTTGGTATAGTGCTATGTTTTGGAGTGGCTGTGTGGTGCTTAGTTGCTGGCTGGGGTTAAACCACAACAGTCCTTTTTTGGTGCCCAACGTGGGGCTCGAAGGGTTCGAGATAACGACAGATTTGATTGGAATGTGCTAGATCGAATTTGTAGCTGTTATTGCTGTTTAGCTATTAATTGGCAGGCTCCTGTGCTTGCCATGGGGCTTGCTTGCCTTACTGTATATTAGAGTCTCATGCTCGTTAGTGGCTGCTTTCTTCTTTTGCTCCTTGCTGTACTGCTGTACTGCTGATCATCTTAACTGTGCTGTGCCTGGGAACATTTTGATAACAGCAATGGCGATGCGCCTGGGCTGGCAGATGGCCAGGGCATTGCTGCTGTTTCTGTGCTGCTGTACTGGACAGGCTGGAACTCCAGTGTGAACTCG